>CM070873.1:1492500-2055000 GCA_036365515.1 Torymus aiolomorphi | reverse complement strand
CACGCACACACACACATCCATACAGACATTTTTCAAAAATCATGTATTTTGGTTCCTAACACCTCGAATATCAATTATAACATGTTTTTACAATAACTCAAAAAATTACTATCACAAAGCTTCCTCTAGGAGGAAGCAAAATTACAATTTAAAAGTTTATTTGTTATTATGAACGTATAAAAAAATGTACATTCCTGAATATCTATATTTTTAAATAAATACATAAAAGATATGAGAAAATTAAAAAAATTCTGTAAAAAAATAATAATTCTAGGTAGGTATTCTGTAAACTGAATTGCAAACAATATTTTTACAAGAAAACTGAAAACAAGCATTTTAGAAAACTATATATTGCCGATATATTACTTCTTATTTTTTACTTAAAATGTTTTAATGTTAATAAAAAAGGTTTACTTTACATAAAAATCAATTAAAGAAGGTACAAAATAATAATAATTACGATTTTTAAAAATTTTTTTACTGATCTTTCAATGGTATGAAAAATGACGAATGCTTACTAGTAAATGACCGTCCGATCAATTATTGGTAGATCACATTTTGCTCAAACCCACTGAACGACTAGACTTTTAGAGAGCGTAGTATAATCTGAGGTTATCCAGTGCAATACCTAGATATGAAAAAAGAAACAAAAGTTTACCGAATAAAAGTACTAAAAATGATAGTAGAAACAAAAAACAAAAAGTAAAAAGAGTTTATAGGCGTTTTCTGTACACAGAAGATAGTTTAAAAGAGGCAATCGAAACGATAAGAAGTGAGGTTATGAGTGCGAATAAAGCTGCAATACATTTCAATATACTAAAAGGAACATTAATTAAAAAATTACAAAATAACGAAACTACTATTCAAAAAATGGGTCCTGCAACTATACTAACACAAGAAGAAGAAACAATCAAAGAATGGATTTTACAAAAAGCACAAATTGGTTTTCCCATGCATCCCAGAAATAATAAATGTATCAAACCGTAGGAAAACGTATAAAAACGTATAAAAATGAACCTTTCTATTGGTTTTTGGACATATTTTAAACCGTTTTATACATTTTTATATAGTTTAATACATTTTCGCAGGCGTTTTCTTACAATTCAAAAATTCTTCCATGTCAAGTTTGTACAAAGGTCTATGTAATAAAACATAGGAAACCGTATAAAAATGTATACTTCTGTATATTTCCGTAGATTTTTTCAAATTTATTACATTTTTATACGGTTTTATACATTTTTATACAATATAATACATTTACATACAAAATAAAAAAATAAAAAATAGAAAAATAAATAAATAAATTATGTTTTTATGTTTATAAAAACGTAATTACGTTTTTTACATTTTATAAATTTTATAAAACGTAAAAAACCGTATGAAATTGTATAAAATCGTTAGAAATAGTAGAAAACTGTATTAAAATGTTAAAAACCGTATGAAACCGTATTAAAACGTATAAAGTTGTCCAAAAACCAATGTTTTGATCCGGTTTTATACGCTTTTATACAGTTTTGTACGGTTGTACACGGTTTCATACATTTCTTTTTGTACATACGGGATCCTGCAAATGTAGAACTTGCAATTAAGAAAGTGTTAGATTAAGCTCCTCGTACAAATCCTTTTAAGAATAATATGCCTGGACAGAAATGGTTTAAGTTGTATCTTAAAAGGCACCCAGAGGTTGCTTTAAAAAACTGTGATGTGTTATCCAAAAGCAGAGCATCTGTTACTGAAGATAAAATCAGGGAATGGTTTTCAGATTTATAAGAATTTTTAATAAAAGAAAATGCTTCTGACATTTTGGATGACCCAAATCGCATTTATAACATGGATGAGACCGGTTTACAGTTATATCCAAAGGCAGGTAAACTTTTGACTGATAATCGTGAAAAAAATAAGTACATTATATCTGGTGGACAAGAAAAGGAAAGTATTACTGTACTTTGTACCTACAGTGCTGATGGAAAAGTAATTCGACCTATGATAATATATCCTTATAAAAGATTTCCACCAAAAGACGTTTCAGCTTCTGTACCAGGTGAATATGCTATTGGACACAATCCAAGTGGCTGGATGACAACCGATACATTCAATAAATTTATCAAAGATTGTTTATATAAGCAGCTTGTGGAAGATGGCATCAAATTTTCAATTCTTTTATTGCTCGATGGCCATTCATCACACATAAGTTTAGATCTGCATTATTTTTGTAAAAAAAAAGAAATCATCTTATATTGTCTTTACCCAAATGCAACACATGTCATACAGCCATGTGACGTTGGAATATTTAGGCCACTGAAAAGGACTGGCAAATGAAAGTGGCAGAGCGCTATCAATCTACAACAGAATCAATAACAAGGGCTAATTTTGCACCGTTGTTTAATTCTACATTTTCTGAGTCATGTGATCATATTGTGATTCAACAAGCATTCAAATGCTGTTGCTTATATCCATTTGATGCGAATGTTCCTAACTATTCCAAGTGCATAGATACTAAACGTAAGAAAATGCAAAGTACAAAGTTACCAGCTAATGAACCAAATAGTTTAAATGAGGCAATGGTAGTTATTATAGAATGGGATATACCTGAAGATATTTTAACTCAATTCAAAGAAGCTTATAGTGTTAATGAGTTACCGTCTAGGGAAATAATTTTATATAAAGTATGGAAAAACCTTAAAGATAGGGTACTGAATATGGTAGACAATACGAACGAAGAAGAAAGATCTTCAAGCCTATTGGAAAATCTAAATGAACCACAGTTTTCGATGGAAGATAGTATCAATGATCAAGAAGAGGACACGGAGGCTTATAGTTCATTTCTACATGAAAATATTGTAGAAGAATCTGAGGTACAGTATCCAGTTCTTGATCCAGCGATTATTATTAATGCACCAGTCATAGATAAAAATATTATAGAAGTATCTGAGGCAGAGTATCCAGTTCTTGATCCAGCAAGTATTATTAATGCACCAGTTATAGGTATGCTCACATATTTTTAAATTACATTTATACAATTGAATAATAAGTATAGTCAATAATATTAATTATTTTTTTCAGACTTATCCAAAGAAGGTTGTTATATAATACATAACAGTGATAATTTAGATTGTAATTTAGATTTAGTAAAAGAAATTGATGTGTCAACATCAGATATTTTAAGTAACATTGATTACCGTAATCAAGAAAATCAATGTTTAAACTGTGATTTAGAGTTAGAAAATATAGCAATTAATAGGTTGAATCCAATCGAACCTTCTATAAGAGTTTGACTCTTCGAATCAAGAACAAATGGAACCTTCTGTTTCGAAAGAGTTTGACTCTTCGAATCAAGAACAAATGAAACTTCCTTTTTCGAAAGAGTTTGACTCTTCAAATCAAGAAACTGCTGTGATAGATGACTCTAGTTCAAAAGAATTTAGTGTTTTGAGTACGGTGAACTCTATAAGCCAAATAACTGTTATGAACGAATCAAGCACCTCAACACAAATAACTTGTTCGTGTAGCATTTCTATACAAAATCAAGAAATATTACCTACAGAAACAAAACAAGTACAAAGTATAATAAGCGAAGCCAATAATAATCAAAATGAAGGAAAAGCAGTTAATTTAAATGATATTTGGGCAAAAGAGCTTCATTTTTCTCCAATAAAAAGTTCTAATAAGCAAAAAATATATAAAACCTAAGATATATGCTATAACTTCAGAGGCATTTAAAAAAGAACAGGAAGAAAAAATTAGATTAGAACAAGAAAAACAATGAAGAAAAGAATTTAATGAATATAAAAGTCTGATAACTAAAAAAATTAAGCAGGAATTAGATGAAGAAAAGAAAAAAAATACAAGCTAAGAAAGAATTAAAGTTAAAAGAAAAGGCTGAGTTAGAATTAAAAAAGAAAGAGTATGAAAAGAAAGTTCAAGAGCTTTTAAAGAGAAAAACAGAAGATTTAAATTTAACATATGTTAATGATACTGCCAGCAAAAGAAAAAGAGTATTAAAAAATATAACAAATAGAAATACAGTGAGAGCTGGAGTACCTGAGAGTCATGATGCTGAAAAGTAATGCTATTCCAATTAGAATTTAGTTACTTCACCTGTGATTGCATCAAGAAGACTAATAATACATCATAAACTAATAAAATAATATATCATAAATTAAAGTATTTAACTTCTATATAATTATCAATTTATTTATTCAATTACTTATTTATAAATTATTGATATTACTTATTTATTTTTAAATTATTGTTCAGTATTCTAAAAACCCCTATAGCACCGAATATTTGAGGAACACTTCCTCAATATTTATTTGCCATTTTCGTAATTTTCGCTAATATTCCCTCAACGTTAATAAATATGAATAAAACCCTGAGGGAATATTTCTGCAAATCTTGATGACCACTTTTCCATTGCTTTTGTAAAATGATGTATTAGGCTATCCTTAACAGCAATATTGCAGCAATATTCGTCCAATATTTGGCAATGCCTGAGAAATAGTAGGTTTATAATTATACTTTTTGCAGATTTTTTCCGATTTTGGAATACTGCAACAATATTCTCCTAAGACTTAATAACACCAGAGGAACATTAAATTTGAAGTGTTTATGTTTTAAAATTAATCTTTAAAACGAAATTAATTAAATTCACGCATATATGGCGTAAAATTTTGACTGCTCATTGTAAAGGGCATATCAAAAACAAGGCAAGCCTTGCAATTCGGACTCTTCGTAAAGAGTCACTTGAACGGTTGACCTATGCTGCTCATATACTCTCGACCATCCAGTGTATTCACAGAAAGCACTACCGACGCGCCGCACAGCGGTTAACTAGCCAAAGCTTGCTTATTGAACGCCGCCCATAACAAATTCTCCTTTGTCACCGCTATGCAGCGCGTCGGTAGTGCTTTCTGTAGATACACTGGAAGGCCGAGAGTATATAAGTAGTATAAGTCAACCGTTCAAATGACTCTTTATGACGAGTCTGAATTACAAGGCTTGCCTTGTTTTTGATATCCCCTTTACAATGAGCACTCAAAATTTTACGCCATATATGCGTGAAGTAAATTAATTTTGTTTTAAACATTAATTTTAAAACATAAACACTTCAAAATTTAATGTTCCTCTGATGTTATTAAGTCTTAGGAGAATATTGTTGCGGTATTCCAAAATAAAAAAAAGTCTGCAAAAAGTATAATTATAAACATAATATTTCTCAGGCATTGTCAAATATTGGACGAATATTGCTGCGATATTGCTGTCACGGATAGCCCAATAATAATTTTACAAAAGCAATGGAAAAACGGTCATCAAGGTTTACAGGAATATTCCCTCAGGGTTTCTTTCATGTTTATTAACGTTGAGAGAATATTAGCGAAAATTGCAAAAATGGCAAATGCATATTGAGGGAATATTCCTCAAATATTCGGTGCTATAGGGGAAATGATTTAATTGTTATGTCCGTGACGTATTCTTAAATTACATTTGATATTCATGTTCTCATCAGTAATTTCTTGACCAAGAAAATCATATGATTGTGAATTTAAACGACACAGCATTTCGACAACGCAGCCGCGGGACGTAGAGAGCCACAAACTCCGTGGAAGCATATGCGCGTCGTAATTTTGTTTACAACTCAGCATTTTTGAATTTAAAATCGAATTACATACTGATTACGCTCATTTAACTTGTTTAAAAAGATGATCTCGACTCATCGTCAGATCATCTTTAATCCAATTTATTTCTGTCATAAAAAAGCGAGGTGCGCTCGCACGAATCAGTTGCAGCGTGGAGAATAAACCGCGAGTTCCGTCTGCCCCAGATGACATACGAGGGCATAATTTTATTAATAGGCAACTATAAGTGCCAATCACATTTGTCACGGGGTGGTTATTTGGGCTAAGACGCGTTTCTCCCGCGCGTCTTACAATTAGTTGCGAAACTCTGGATCTCGTGGTTCAATTCTTTGAGACCCAATAGCCGGATTAGGCAGCAGACGCTACAACGTCGTGCAATGCTTAACCTAATCTGGTTACTTACCGTGCAACACGCAAGTCGGAGACTTGCGCTTTATCTCTGTCAGGGACTCGAACTCCTCCCGAGGTCCCTGGTTCGTGTTCCAGCTGCTCAGATGTAAACGATACGTTCTCACTAACGTAACGACCGCGGAGGCGGCGAGGAACGGGGAATGACTAGGTTGCGAAATAAAAACTTGAGCAGTTGAAGTTAATAATGAAAGACTATTGTTTATTGAATAAAAAAAGTTGAGGTTTGGTAATAGATCAGTAATATAAAAAAAGTGAATTTAGGTTCGCGTATTCCCTATCTAAACGGTGCGCCAGCACGTTATCTCAGACGTCAGCTGCCTCGGAGGCTGACGTCACGCTCGCGGTAATCTACGCCGTACACGTGAGGTATAATACGCCTCACGTGTGCCGTTTCTAACGCGCGCGATCAGACGCGATCACCGCGCGACACACACACGTATAAGTGTGAGAGAGAGGGTAGATGGTGGGGCTGCACGTACCTATTGTGCGCACTCACCGGCTTTGAAATAGCCGTTGGTTTGACCTCGCGTTTGACCTTGATGAAGAGCGAACCCGGAGTCCACACTCCCTCCTCACACTTGCTCTCTCCGCACGAGAACGCCTACTCGAAGCCGGTGTCCAGGTACGACAAGCCTGGACAAGCGGTTCCGCGGAGCTAATTCTCGGCGCGGTAGATTCATGCACACTTACCTTTGGAGGACGAAATCTATAGCGCAGTCTATCCGGGCTCACAGCAGACTCTCCCCTCTGTAGCAGCGATTTGGCCAGTTCAGCTGTCTCGTACGCGAGGCTTCTGGCCGGTGAAAATGGTGCGGCAGGTTGAAATAGCCTGTCGCACGATCGCACAATGATTCGCGTCGCCGAAATACGGAAGTTAGCGTGTAAGCTTCAGTAAACACAGCACTAACACTCAGCGAGTTTTGCGGGCAGAAAAGCTAATACTTTCTTTTGAATTCCAAAATAAAAGCGGAGCGTACTTGGGTGCGTGCTTCCTTCTCAAAAGCGAACTTTAAGATGGCCGCTGCCTACTCCCCGAGGTCTGCTAGTCATCACGTCGATGCAGCTCTAATTCTGCATCTACGCGCCATCTCGCGTTCGCGAGCGCGAGCTAACATAACCGCTCGCTGTTGCCGACGTCGGTACGGCAGGCCGTAACACATATATACATAAGAAGAGCAATTCAAACAAGCGATTATACAGCGAGATTATACATAAAATCAAGGATCCATTGTTCATCAGATCTATTGGTAAATAAAACTATTTTATAATTAAACATTTATATGGCAATTATTATTTGTCTTTTCCTTAATTCCGGACTTCACATTGGTTCCGGTACGAATCGGACATTAGTTCACTAGACTATTTAAAATAAAAGAATAAAATAATTATTTTCCGGAACGTCACATTTGGTTCCAGTACGAAATGAACGATAAGTTCACTAAGACCGGAATAAAGGAAAACGAATGGTATTCGGTTATACTAATAATTATATTTTTTTCAACTAACTGCTTCCAAGCTTCTTGCTTTGCAGTAAGAAGTTGGGGGGATCATTGTAGCATGAATCGCCCAAACTTCGGAAGATAAGCAAGTACGGTTCGTCCAGATTACTAAAACCATACTAATACATAAATAAAAAGAAGAATAAGAACAAAACATATGAAACGAATGAAGAGAAATAAATAAAAGGAAATAAATAATAGGGAATTTAAACAATACAAAATAGGAAACATATGAGAGATATAATCAATTTATAAAATAATCGAATCATTATTAATCAAAATAATAATAAAGATAATTAAACAAAAGAAAAGTATTACAATAAAAATAAAAGTATTTTAAACACTTTTTTGCCGCTACTGGTAGACTCAGTATACTATTTGATTTATTCAGAATGCTAATGGCCTAGTTTCTACCAATCTGAGGTGTTGAAGGTTGTTAAATAAAACACCAGTTTTTATTACTCGACGTTTCGGACATTTATTTCATGTCCCTCTTTAGGAGTATCTTAGAATTACAAATTTAAAAAATTAAAAAAATTTTTTATATATAACAATTATTTTAACTTCGGGCTCAACAATAACAGTATGAACTTACATCTATCTAGAGTCAAAACTTATTTGCGGGAGAACAATCCGCTCGTCACTAGCGTTACAACGAAAGAGTTCGGCTTTATATAGTGAGACTGCATTAACATGTATGTATATGTATGTACATTGCTCGACCGCTCTGACACTGCAAGTATGAGACAGGTGGGGCGTAACATCTCTGTATAACGTTATAGCTTATGTGGTGATAAAAATTCACTTATGTGGAGATAAAAATTCGCATTCGTAAATCAGACTTTTGTACTCTTAAGGCAAAATATTAATTTCGAACTGTTTATTCATAAAATTTCTCTGACTGTGTATGTGAACGGCTTCAGAAAATAATCTTTTTTGTGTGTTATGTTCCGTATCAAGAATTTTAATATTATTAAAATCAATTATGTGGTCATTCTCAATTTTATGTAAAAACAGCGACGACTTGTTATCTCCGTCAATATATCTCTTTCTGTGTTCTTTAATTCTTATGTCTAATCTTCTACACGTCTGTCCCACATAAGATGCATTACAATTAGAACAACTTCTTTTGTATACTTACAGTGTCATACTTACAGTGTCAGAGCGGTCGAGCAATGTACATACATATACACACATATTAATGCAGTCTCACTATATAAAGCCGAACTCTTTCGTTATAACGCTAGTGACGAGCGGATTGTTCTCCCGCAAATAAGTTTTGACTCTAGATAGATGTAAGTTCATACTGTTATTGTTGAGCCTGAAGTTAAAATAATTGTTATATATAAAAAATTTTTTTAAGTTTTTAAATTTGTAATTCTAAGATACTCCTGAAGAGGGACATGAAATAAATGGCCGAAACGTCGAGTAATAAAAACTGGTGTTTTATTTAACAACCTTCAACACCGCAGATTGGTAGAAACTAGGCCATTAGCATCCTGAATAAATTAAATAGTATACTGAGTCTACCAGTAGCGGCAAAAAAGTGCTAAAAATCTTTGACGACGTCTGGCCTGAAATACGTTCGTCTCTCACACAATGACAACCAGTGTGTTAATCACCATGGATAATCTGAACACCGGTCAACGAAGACATCTTCAAGGCAACAATACACATCGTAAAGACTTGCTTTGTTATTTACTTACAAACCGGAAAGATTCTAATATTTGTTTAATTATGCATTTGTTTTATTCAGTTTTTGATTTCGATACAAAAAAACAGTTTCATAGGTTAACGAAAGTTCTATATAGTGTAAAACGATTGAGTGAAAAGTGTAAATTTCTTGCGTTGTGCAGATTTAATCAAGTTATTCCCAAGATTTTAAATTTCGTTACAAAAAACTTAAGAAATAATTACATGTTTTCTAAAAACTCCAGAACAAAACAAAATAAATTGATTGATTATACAATTTTTAGATTGTTAAACATTGAAATCAGTGACATTCATATAAAAATTTCTAGTAAAAGAAAATTAGTAGAAAAAGAGTGCAATAAATTAAAAAGTATAGTGGGGAATGAGTTGGTTGAATCTTTCGTCGACTATTACACAACAAAATTAAATTTTATAATAATGAAATTTCGATGTAAATTAGAGAAAAAACTTGATAATATCTATTTCAAAAAGTACAAAATAGTATTAGAAAAAGACCGTTATAAAGAAAATACGATCGCATGACATGGAAATGTCAACCAGCAAAACATTGACAGGCGGGGCAATGACCTCTCAATCAATGAAGGTGCAAAATGGTGTGTCAATGTTTCGAATATTGAACTCCCGGTGTATGTAATCAATATTCTTAAGTTAGGTGAAAAATTCAATTTTAACAACAAGTTTGACCAAAAGTTAACGTTAAACTATGCAAAGAATTTTGAAATGATTATAAAAAAGTATCCTGAAAAAACCGAAATCCCAGAAATAAGGGACACCTTTTAGAGTACAGTTGAAAAATTCTATAACGAAAATTTGTCAATACAATCTCATTTTGACAAAAAATTTAAAATAGATTTTACAAAAACCAAAGAATTCATAAAAAATAACCCAGACATTTTGATAACCCGGACTGACAAAGGTAATATTACAGTCGTTATTCAGAAATCAACTTATTACGAAAAAACTGAAGCTTTGTTTAATGATAATAAATACTATGAGTGTATTGACAAAAACCCACTACCGAGTTTGGAAAGAAAATCTAATGATTTAATAAAATGGCTAAATAAGATGGATTTCACAGGTTTTGGTAAAACATTGGAACCTGTATTACAAAAGTTTAATGTTTCAAAAGCCTATGGGTTAATAAAAATCCATAAAACAGGTTTTCCCATTAGACCGATAATTTCCACTGTCAATTCGCCGACCTACAATATTTCAAAATTCTTTGCAAAGTTCTGAAAAATAATTTAAAACCCCCATGTTCACATATAGATAATAGCTTAAAATTAAAACAAATAATAGAGAATATCCGAATACCTCCAGAACATGTTGTTATTAGTTTAGACGTCGTCAGTCTTTTTACGAATGTCCCAGAATATTTGGTTTCTACAGAAATAGAAAAGAGATGACAACAATTATATAATAAAATTAATATGAACTGTACTGAATTTCTAAAGGTTATTAAATTAATTCATAATAATAATTTTTTCCGATTTAATGGAAAATTTTATAGACAAATTTTTGGTTCTGCGATGGGTAATCCCATAAGCCCGAATCTATCAGATATTGTTATGGAGGATTTGGAAATCGAATGCATAAATAAATTGAAATCAAAACTGATATTCTATTTTCGATATGTTGACGATATTATATTGTGTATACATAAAGATTGTATAAATGAAACGTTAAAGGTCTTTAACTCTTACGACGATAACTTACAGTTTACAGTTGAACGACCGCAAGAGAATAACATAAGCTTTTTAGATGCACAATTTATCATCGATAATAACAGACACATTATTACAGACTGGTATAGAAAACCGACCTTTTCAGGAAGGTATTTAAATTTTCACTCACACCATCCATTGAGCAATAAAATTGCAATTATTTACTGCTAGTAGACCGTGCTGTTAAATTGTCACATGAATCTTTTCATAACAAAAATATTTCGTTTATTAAAAAATTACTATTACAAAATAATTATCCGAAAAAACTCATCAATACTTGTGTAAAACGGAGGTTAAATACGATAAAGTTTACTAACACTACATCATAAAATTCCAAAGTTGAAAATAAATTACGTATATGTTTACGGTTTTTTAAAGAAATGGAATATTTTGTAAAAAGTTTTTTCAAGAAAATCAATACTAATGTAACCTACAGTATGGTCACTAAATTGAATAATATTATCAGGTTAGGAAAAGATAAAAATGAAAAGATGTATAATAATAATGTTGTATACAAAATAAGTTGTTCTAATTGTAATGCATCTTATGTGGGACAGACGTGTAGAAGATTAGACATAAGAATTAAAGAACAGAGAAAGAGATATATTGACGGATATAACAAGTCGTCGCTGTTTTTACATAAAATTGAGAATGACCACATAATTGATTTTAATAATATTAAAATTCTTGATAGGGAACATAACACACAAAAAAGATTATTTTCTGTAGCCGTTCACATACACAGTAAGAGAAATTTTATGAATAAACAGTTCGAAATTAATATTTTGCCTAAAGAGTACAAAAGTCTGATTTACGAATGCGAATTTTTATCTCCACATAAGTGAATTTTTATCTCCACATAAGCTATAACGTTATACAGAGATGTTACGCCCCACCTGTCTCATACTTACAGTGTCAGAGCGGTCGAGCAATGTACATACATATACACACATATTAATGCAGTCTCACTATATAAAGCCGAACTCTTTTGTTGTAAGTAGTAAGGGGACCGGTATAGCGAGACGGCCCTCCGCGGTGCGGTGTGTAGGGGCCATGTGGCACCCCGCTGTGCGGTGTGTATGAGTCCCCAAGTGTGACAAGGTCATTAACTCAAGTGTTTACAGTAGCAAGTGTGGCCACAAGCTAATTAGTGTAAACAATGGGGGGTGATTTATTACCCCATAAATAATGGCCCACTTATGGTGCCCGCCATGACGTCATGCCGCTATACATGCCCCACGTGTGTTGGCGTATATGCGTTGACTCGAGGTGGTGGGGGGCGAGCGCTTTGGCTGTCCGCGCTATGCCATAAAGACCCGTAGGGTGCGAGGCCTCTCGCCGTATAGACCGTGTGCTGTGTGTATGGGCCCCAAGTGTGAACACAATTATTACCCCATAAATAATGTCCCGCTTATCGTCCCCGCCATGACGCTATGCCGCTATACCTGCCCGGCGCGTGCCGGTGTATATGCCTCAACTCGGGGTGGTGGGGGGAGAGATCTTTGGCTATACGCGCTACGCCATAAAGACCTGTCGCTGTATAGACCGCGTGTTGTGTGTGGGTCCCAAGTGTGACAAGGTCATTAGCAGGTGTGAGCACAAGCTAATAAGGATAAACAATGGGGGCGGATTATTACCCATAAATAATGGCGCACTTACCACGCCCGCCATGACGCCATGCCGCTATACCTACCCGGTGCGTGCCGCCGTATATGCCCTGACTCGTCGTGGTGGTGGTGGGGAGAGACCTTTGGCTATAGGCTCTACGCCATAAAGTCGCATAGAGTGCTGGAGCGAGGCCCTCTCGCTGTATAGACCGTGCGCGTGTGTGTGTGTGTGTGCTCGCAATGAGAAGTTGGGGGTGGGAATAGGGAGTTGACGTAAAGGAAAGGTCTGCAAATAAAAAAAGCTGTTGATGACAAAAATAAATTTTTATTTATTTAATCGTAGAAGAAAGTTAGTCTTACGTTAACATAACTACCGACATCACGAACGCACAATTTTTATTTTAACTTATACGCGAATTACTATTTTACAGTTGGTCTTACGGTAATATAAATATCGACATCACTAACGCATAATTTTTATTTTAACTTATAATACGAATTACTATTTTACAAGCACACCATACGCATTCAGTCAATCGCAAACATTTTATTTCGGTTTCATTTTTTAATCATTGTTTTTAAGCGCGAAATATAAAATTTGTATTAATAATAACGATGCGGCCACATAGCACTACTTAGCACACACACACACACCGCATTGATACTGGTTGCTCCCTGTCAGTTTCGAGACATGCAAACACACCGTCGATGGCGACACGTGATGCACGGTGCGTATCGCAGCTCGCAAATAGAGCACGGACGCAACGGTTTTTTGAGTACTTCTTGCGTATGTTGACACCATCGCCATCCTGAAGGTAATTTTTTGGTATACGCCATGGCATGCCTGTGCGCCTTATCAAATTTTTCTAAGGCGATATTTGCCGCGGTATTTAACTTGCACAGCGCATCCGTCATCTCCTCCAGGAGCTCGCTGTAGTATTCGCGGGTATCAGGCGATGTTGCCGCGGCAAACCGACAACTATAGGCGCGCTGACAAACACTCGCAAAAATCGATAGAGTGGCTGCTGTATTGCGAGCGCGAGATCGGTCGGGAGATCGCACATGCAGGGAGGACGCGTGAGTTTCGCTTACCCGAGGGATTTTTAGTGGACTGATACCTACCTGCTTTCCCTCCCGGAGAGGGGGAAGCAGCTAAGGGAATCGTTTTTGAATTTCAAGGTTGTTACGTGCACGGTTGCCCGCGTTGTTTTACGAACAACCGAGAATCGGTAAAAAATAAGTTTAATCAAACGTATGCACAAGCGTATGAAAGTGTACAGGTAAAAATCGGTCGAATGAGGAGTCTCGGCTACGAAGTGCACGAGATATGGGAGTGTGAATTCGATGAGATAAAAAGGCAACAGCCCGAGTTCGTACGGTATCTGGATACTCACCCGATAATGAGTAGAATAACGCTCAATCCGCGGGATGCGTTTTTCGGTGGGAGAACTGAAAATATAGTCACCTCATGCACTGTAGAGTCGGGTGAAGAGATCAAATATACTGATATTTGCTCTCTTTACCCGCATATATGTAAGCGAGGCCGTTTTCCTATCGGTCACCCGCACATTTACATAGACTTGGAATGCGCCCTGTTAACGGATGGCCAGAATAACAATCTCGCGCGCGTCGAAGGGCTCGTCAAATGCAAAATTTTGCCACCGCGAAATTTATTATTGCCGGCATTACCGGTAAAAATGCACGGGCGTCTTATTTTTGGTCTCTGTCGTTCCTGTTGTGAGGAAATGCATCAGGACGACTGCAACCACGAACAAGTCGCCGAGCGTGAGTTTAGCGGGACATGGGTAGTACACGAATTACAGAAAGCAATCGAATTGGGCTACAGCGTGACTGAAATATTTGTCATATGGCAATATAAGAGCACGCAGTATGACCAGTGCAGCGGCGAGGGTGGGTTGTTTGCCGCGTACATAAATACCTTCCTTCGGTTGAAACAACAAGCGAGCGGGTGGCCGTCTTGGTGTACGGACGATACTACCATGGAGCGTTATATTGACGAGTACGAGCGCGAAGAAGGAATAAGGCTAGACCGGGAAAAGATTGAAAAAAATTCGGGTTTACGTTCGGTCGCAAAACTCTGCTTAAATTCATTTTGGGGAAAGTTTGGGCAACGGTCGAATTTGAAACAAACGGAAGTAGTCAAAACGCGCGAGGGGCTGCTGAAACTGCTCACGACGCCTGAAAAAGAAGTTTTCGACGTGCTCCCGGTTAACGAGGATCTTTTGTACGCAAATTGGCGCTATAAAAAGGACGCTGTAGAGTCGTCGCCGAACACAAATGTGGTACTAGCAGCCTACACCACCGAGCAGACGCGTCTCGAGATTTACTCGTATATAGAAAAGCTTTCGGCCAACCGCGTTCTCTACCTGGATACCGATTCGTGTATATTCAAGTGCAGCGAAAAAGACCCTAGAGTATAGACCTCCTTTAGGCACTCTTCTCGGCAGCATGACGGACGAGCTCAAGGGCTACGGAGAGGGAGCTTATATTACCAGCTTTCTCTCCGGGGGTCCGAAATTTTATGCCTTTCGTGCCCTCGTCCCATCGACCGGCATCACTCACGAGTGCTGTAAAGTAAAGCGAATTTCTCTTAATAGCGCCAATACGAGCAAGATCAATTTCGCTAGTATCGAGCGCTTGATCGCAGAGTATTTCGATAACGACGACGAGAGCTCGCCTATCGTTTTGAAATACAATGCGATCAGACGCACTCGCACGCACGAGGTCGTTACGCGCGGCGAAAAAAAATCCTGTTCCATTGTTCTGAGAAAGCGAAGATATTTCCAACACGTCGTTTCGCTTCCTTTCGGCTATAAGCGCAATTGAATAATTGTATATTTTAATGCGATGAATGTCGTAACTTTTTTATATTTTTTCATAATTATAAAAAATGTATTGTAGATATGTAAACTTTTTTTTACGTGTTAATTATTTTCCACCCATATCCCCTCATCCCATGTACCTATTCATAGCGGTGATCAGCTAACCCGCGTGCGCGCGCCGCGGAGATAAACGGAACAATGCGTTAAACACGCAGCGATGGTTGCTTATATCCGCGAAAGTCACCTGACCAACGCGGTAAATATACTTATCCGAGCGCGCGGGCCGGAGTATGCTAATGACTGCGGAAGTCACCACCGCGGTGATATGGTGATCACCGCGCGCGCACCCGCCGCCCCGCCGCCGCCGCCGTCGCCGCGGGGATCGTAAATATCGTAACATTGCTATATGCGACGATGTTTTCCACGTACTTCATCGTCAGCTGAGTGCGTGAGCGAGTTAAGGGTTTAAAATGGTGCACGCGTGTAATTTTCTTTATTCGAGTCGTAAACATGGACACGCGATGGAAGCATCCTTTTACTTGCTGCGTGTGCGGCCCCACAGGCTGCGGTAAAACTTTATTCGTTAAAAGCTTTCTCTCCTATCTGCCAGAGGTCTGCGACGCACGTTTCGACCGCGTGCTATTTTATTACGCAGAATGTCAAGACGCCTACAGACGAGATTTTAAACCCAACGGGCCACCCATCGAGTTTCGAGAGGGCCTTCCACAGATGGCGGATTACTCGAGCGACAATAAGAAAAGAAAGTTACTCATTCTCGACGACATCATGCGTGAATCGTCGAGCGATGTTATTTTAGATTTATTTACAAAGGGTAGTCATCACAAAAATATTAGCGTAATATTCGTTACGCAAAACGTATTTCACAAAGGTAAGGCACAGCGCGACATTAGTTTGAATACCAAGTATCTGGTATTGTTAAAAAATCCTCGCGACAGAACACAAATACAGCACCTAGCGAGACAAATTTTTCCAGAAGATTCGGCTTTTTTGCGCGAGGCCTATCTAGACGCCACGCGTGAACCTCACACCTCTCTTTTTATCGATCTCTCTCAAGCCTGCTTAGACGAGTTTAGATTTCGAGCAAACATATTTCCCAATGCCGGGGTGCACGTTGCCTACGTGCCCAAGTACTTTAAATCGCGGTGAATGAGGCGTGCGTTAATCAGTCGGGAAAAAACTATGACGCCGATAGGTCGTAAAGCGGTAGCCTGCGGTAAACATTTCTCGAAAAGAAACCTTGCTCTCTTGAACGCTCTTTGTCATGGGGACAAAAGACACCGCGTTGCTATAGCGCGCACAGCTGATAAACCTCTCGTCAGATGCATATGCGAGTGTGTGTTGAACGTTTTGCAGGGGGTCGTAAAACTAAGCGATTCCGAAAAGGGCCGATTGCCTAAACATAAGCAACCGCTGCGTAAGCTGATCCGTACTGGTGATAGAGGCAGCGGTACTTGGAAATCGAAGAAACGTGTCATTATACAAAACGGCGGGTCGTTTTTACCACTCTTACTCGCTCCGATCGTAGGAGCGCTTATCTCAAAAATATTTGGGTCGAAACATGGAGCGAGCTCGTAAGATGATCCTTGTGCCGGAGCCGCCACCGGAGACATCGCAATCTAAAGTCATGGAGGAGGAGGAGGGGACGAGGAATACGAATGAAAAAACTCTGAAAACACCAGGTAATCATTTTTCTCGTCTGGATGGTGAAAGGTACGATGTTTTACGCTCAAAAGCAGCTAGAGACGATTACGAGAAGTGCGTAAAATATCTACAGATTTTACGTCGCTATCTTTTCTTCCGTGATAACGAGCGTAGCGCTGCGCGTGAGGAGCACCCTGAAATAGACGAGGTCGAAGAGGTGCTTGCACCGCTGTCCGAGGACGATATACTCGTGGGCGTACCGAAAGTACACGCGCGCAAAGCGCGCCTCTTGCTTCGCCATTGGAAAGTCACTGTACCCGAGCGTCTCAAGTGGGATAACTCGGGCACCATCACTATAGATGGTCGTGTAATTGCTCGGTCCAATATAACAGAGTTAATCATCGACGCATTGAAAAAGAACACTAAGGACGAGGAGGCGCCCATTGGCCGCATTGAATTTGCAAAATTTCTCAAAACTTCCGAAACACCGGGAAATTTAATTAATAATCCAACAGTTCTAAAAATTAGCCAAATATTGATGGATCCTCAGCGCTCGGCCAAACATCGCCTATCCACACCTATATAGCACGAATCACCCCTGCCGTCTATACAGACCTGCAGTAAAAAACAAGTGAAAAAAAGTGGCTCACGCTTGATTTGTAAAATAAAAAAAAAAAATGACGTACGAAAAACAATACTACGACCTTGAGCATGAAGCTGGCTACGCCGGGGGGCGCAATCTTGTGCGCTTGAACGCTAAAAAGGAAAAGAAAAAAATTTACTCGTGGCTGAGCAATCAAGATGCCTACACGCTCCATCACCCGATACGAAGGCGATTTCCACGATTACGCTACAACGTGACGAACATTGACGATGTTTGGGAGGCCGATTTGCTACAGCTCACGACGATAAAAGATTACAACGACGGTTACAACTACATTCTAGTGGTGATTGACGTACTCGGTAAGTACGCATGGGTGGAACCGATAAAAGATAAGACCGCGCGCAACGTTGCCGACGCCTTCGCACGGATTATCGACCGAGCACATCTCCAACTGCCTGTATGCGTGCAAACCGATCGAGGCAAAGAGTTTACCGGTTCAGCATTTCAGGCGCTCCTCCGTCGAAAAGAGATAACATTCAGAGTCGCTCGCAACCCCGACATTAAGGCAGCGGTGGTCGAAAGACTCAACAGAACGTTACGCGAGCGAATCTGGCGATACTTTTCTCATAGTAACACAAAGAGATACATCGATGTCGTGCAAAAGATTGTACACGCTTACAATCGCACGCTACACAGTGGTACGCGCATGAGACCTATCGATGCCACATTGTACAACGCGCCGACAGCGATCGAAAATTTAGCCAAACGCGCGAGCTACAATTATAGACGGCAAGCACCGGCGCTGCCTAAATTCAAGGTGGGCAACCTCGTACGCATCAGTCGAACCAAGAACACCTTCAAGAGAGGATACGAAAAAAATTTTAGCGAAGAAGTATTCAAGATAATCCGTGTTTCGACACGTCAAAATCTCTATACATACGTGCTGGAAGATTTGAACGAAGAAATTATCGACGGTTTCTTTTATCCCGAGGAGCTCGTGTTAGTCGGTCACGAACGCCTCGCGCCCGATAAGCGTTTCAAAGTCGAGCACGTCATACGCACAGAAGGCCGGGGCGCTAAAAAGAGAGTACTCGTTAAGTGGCTCGGTTACCCTGCTAAATTTAACTCGTGGGTAAAAGCAAGCGAGCTTGAAAACATCTGAAAAAAAATGGAAACGAGCGACGATTTTTATATGGTACTGCCTAGTAACAGCAGCATGACGTATTTTCCCGAAAACACAACATGCTGTTTTACGACCCAGCTGCAACGCGAGATCAAATTATACGGCGAGTGGCACGTGGGCCTCGTTGAAATTCACATACCACACAGTATCGTACATTTTCAAGATGGCGAAGCGAGTTACACTTTTTACACGGCTGAGGACAATGGGAGTCTCATCGACCAAAAACTGTGTCGTATACCCGTAGGTATTTACGATTCCCTCGAACAACTAGTAGACGCTATAAACGCAGCGAATGACACTTATAGGCATCAAATGCTCGAGCCACTTAAAACTCGTAAGGGGTCTTACATCATAAGACGCAAGTGTGACTGCCCGCAAATACACATTACGGATTTCAGCGAAAAAATCAGCCGTGTATTCGGCTTCGACGAAGCAGGTCAAAAAGGTTCGTTTACAACGCTTAATGAGGGTTACCGGGACATTGCAGCCAGCAGATCTGCATCGCTTTCTCGAGCCTTGCCCGATCATATGTACGTCTATACCGATATATGTGAACCTTATACAGTAGGTGACACCCAAGCTGCCCTACTACGCATAGTTTCTATAGACAATTCCAGCTTTAAGTACGGATGCAGTACCGTACAGCGTTTTGCACCCATTCACTATATACCTCTTCTCTATCACAATTTTCGTAGCATCGTTATCGATATAAGAGATCAACATGGGCGCCGTATACCACTCGAGTACGGCACGTTGACGGTCACGCTACACTTTAAGCGCAAACGTTAAGATGAGTCATTACGCGCGCTACTACGACGAGCAGCTAGGTGGGGGCGGCGTGAGAAATTTTTTTGCTGGTTCGGCTTTTCAGAGAGGTCGTGGGGTAGGAGCCTGGTTAGGAGGCCTTTTTCGTCGCATCCTGCCATACATCACGAGCGGGGCCAAGGCTGTAGGTAAAGAGACACTACGCGCAGGTATAAAGGTTGTTGACGACGTTGCCAACAGCGGTGTCAATTTCAGGGAGGCTGTAAAATCACGGGCCAAAGAATCTGGACGCAACCTCAAAAGAAAAGCTGCTGACAAAATATCGGAAATAATGAAAGGTTCGGGATATAAAACGGGCGTGAATGGCAAGCGGCGGCGCCAGTCGAGAAAGAAACACACTCGGATGCGCACGGCAGGCGGTAAGAAAAAACCCGGCAAAAGAAAGCCCGCTGTGAGAACGAGCAAGAAGAAGAAGAAGAAGAAGAGGAAAGCCCTTCGCAACATAAACGATATTTTTGGTCCAAAGTAAAAAATGGCCTTCTTGCACTCGCACTCTAACGAGTGCATGTCGAGCGAGCTCGATATTTTCACTCTTCCGGCGACTCAAACGTCGATTGAGAGTAGTAGTTTTTTACACTATAAACCTGTGTCCTTGCTCAGCAACGAAGGAGACGCGCCCATAGAGTTCGTCATCCCGAGCGCAAGCGAACATTATATAGATCTCGCGCAGACCATGCTCTATGTCAAAGCTGGAATACAACCGAATGCCGAAACCCCTGCTGAAAACTTAAAAGTTGCCCCAGTAAATAATTTACTGCATTCAATGTTTAATCAAATCGACGTTTTTCTAAATCAAAAACTCGTTTCTCAACCCAATAATGCATATCCTTACAGAGCATACATAGAGTCACTGCTCAACTACTCGCCAATCGCAAAAGAATCACACTTAACGGCCGGATTGTGGTACGATGATACGCCCGGTTTATTCGAAGCCCTGCCGCACATTCAAGGTGAAATATCTAACAAGGGTGCTCTCCATCGTTAGCATTTCACACTCAATGGAAAAACCTTGGACATGATTGGCCATCTGCACTGCGACGTCTTTAATCAAGACAGAATGCTCATCAATGGTGTAGAAATGAGAGTACGACTAGTACCAAGCAAAGATGCCTTTTGCCTAATGGACGCCTCCGAAGATGGTAAATTCAGCCTGAAAATAAACGAAGCCAAGCTCATCGCTCGACGCGTGAAGATAAATCCGGGAATTTTAATTGCTCATGCCAATGCTTTCGCTAAAACAACGGCCAAGTATCCCGTCACGAGAATAGAAGTCAAAACTTTTACGCTTCACGCAGGTATACATGGCGATACCATCGATAATGCCATTCTTGGGCAACTGCCTAAAAGAATAATAATAGGATTTGTCGATAATAAGGCATTCAATGGCAATCGAACATTTAACCCGTTTAATTTTCAACACTTTTCAATAAATCTCCTATCCCTCTACGTCGATGGGTCTCAAATTCCGAGTAAACCGTTACAGCCGCGCTTTAGTGCTAACGATAGTATGTTTATAGATGCATTTCAAACCCTCTACTCGGGCACAGGTATACATTTCCTCAACGAGGGCCTTGGCATAAACCATTTCAACTATTCACTGGGCTACTTTCTCACGGCTTTCGATCTCACACCCGATTTATCGGCTCACTGCGCCTCGCATTGGAATCTCGTTGGCTCGGGTAGCTTACGCATAGAGTTGGAATTTGAGACGGCTCCAACGAGCACAATAAATTGCGTTGTTTATGCCGAGTACGATAACGTTCTCGAAATAGACTCCACCCGCCAAATATTATCCGATTTTAGTGCCTAGTCGTTAAAAAGATGGGGGGACGAGGACTCGAGAGGAAGCGGGCAGCGCCCTCAAGCCTCGAACCACTGAAAGGAAGTTTTTACCAAAGGAGGTGGCGGTCATTTGCCTACAGAAACCCATTGTCGACCACTGGATTTTACAAGCACAGTGCAATTTCATCGAGCTGTCCGAAGACGTAAAAAATACAAATTCCTACTGCGCTGTCGATATTCACGGCATTAACTGGTTCGAGGGCGAAGTATCACTCAGACAGCTATATCGTTATCTCTTCAATATCGCAAGAGCAGCAAGACGGATTTACGTTCGCGGCGAGGAGAAGGCCCGGTACCTGGAATCTTTACTCGGTCGAAACATATGTAATTTAGAGAAATATGACTCGCCGACGTTCGGAAAACTCAACAACATATTTTCTGACGTGCTGGTATGTTCTACGCACGCGACTCAGAGGTTTAAAAATAAACAAGATTTTTGCGCGCTCTACAAGGCGCACCAAATAAAAAAGTGGATGCGCTCTATACTACCCGAAGAGTGGAAGATGATCAACAAAGACCAAGTACAAAGTCAAATGTTCTACATTGCACTTCATCAGTATCAGCAGAAGCAGCGCAAAAAATTACTCCGTTTTCACCCGGGCACCGAGCAGTCCACTGAGGAGGAGGAGGAGGAGGAGGAGCAGAACGACGACGGCCGCGACGAGACGGATGTAGCCACAGAAATAGCAAGTGACAGCGACAACAGCACATATTTCACATTTAGCAAAAATGCAAAATGAATACGAAACAAATCATTAGGGCCATTAGTGGCCTCAGAGCAAACTCGATAGGTGTATACGCAGCCGATCACATCCCCAGAAGCTTGAGTCTTCCAGCCGCTGTTGTAACCAATGTCGATACCTCAGATAAGTCTGGATCCCACTGGGTGGCATTCTACATAGACAAAAATGCAAAAGGAACATATTTCGATAGCTATGGAGTCGCCCCTGTGTCACGACATCATATCGATCGACTTCGGAGAAATTGCGCAAGCTTCAAGTGGAACGAGAAGAAACTGCAGAGTATTAATTCTAAAGTTTGCGGCGAATATTGTATTATGTTTCTTTGCTATATGTGTAGCGGTCGCACTTTACGCGCGTTTTGTAACGTCTTTTCACGTGATTCACATGTAAACGACGCACTGGCCGCAAAACTCTATGAAAATGTAAAAAGAAAAAATCACCGAAAAAGACTCCGACGTGCGAACAGTTTCCCCAGCATTATTTCCAAGGGCGCTGGCTCGTTCGTTCAAACATGTAAAGCATTTATATAAAATGTGCGTGCGTGTGTGTGTGTGTGTGTGCATGTGCGTGTGCGTGTGTGTGTGTGTGTGTGTTTGTGTGTATGTGTGTGTGTGTGTGTGTGTGTGTGTGCGCGTGACTTAATTTTTATTATAATATTTCTATTTAATCCTGCGTCACATTCAATTTTTAGTTTGTAATATTTCTTTTTTACCCAGAAACACATTCAATTTTTAGTTTATATTTACATTTTATGTACATTGTAAGTTTTAGAATTGTAAAAGCTGATGTGCGCGTGAATCCGTCTTTCTTAGTTTATAAGGTTTTGTATACTACGTTTGTCTTGGCCTTTTTTAGCTTGTAATTTTATATTATTCATATATTTGTAAGTTTAAAATGTATTTTTTTTAATTTGATCGAACAATAAAAAAAAAGTTAAACAAACATCGTATTCATTTAACGACCTTGTCCGCTAAATTTAATTCCTTACCTTTTTTATCTTGAAACGAATATGTACTATTCCATGAAGAAACCGAAAAGCATATGCGTAACGGTTTTTTCAAGTGGTGAGAAACACAGGAGGCGCTTTCTTCTTTGAGGCTTTGAAACATAATCAGCTCGAGTCACCGAAAAGCATATGCGTAACGGTTTTTTCAAGTGGTGAAAAACACCTTAGCTGTTTCCTTTTTTCAAGTGGTGAAAAACACAGGAGGCGCTTTCTTCTTTGAGGCTTTGAAACATAAGCAGCGCGAGTCAACGAAAAGCATATGCGTAACGGCTTTTCAAGCGGTGAAAAACACATTAGACGTTCCCTTTTTTCAAGTGGTGAAAAACACATGAGCCGTATTCCTCTTTGAGGCTCAAAACCCTTAACGGGAAAATTTATGGTTCTGTTTCTCAAGGGCTCTGCGAGTTTCCCAGCGCTTCTCCCCACTCTCCGATACATATGCGTAAACGTTCATGATTGGGCGCTCAGATTTTACGTAACATTCGAGCAGCCAATCGTAGCTCGTGGTAGAAAGGAGGGGGATTCGCGCTGGAGAGAGAATAAGTACGGGTCTAGCCGCGCCACCCTCAGTCAGTCGCTCTACCTCGACTAAGTCGTGACATTTTTACCAACGTTAAGTCAGTATTTTTTTAAAATGTCTCAAACAAAGCTAGTGCCAAATTTACTGTACAATTCGACTTACGCTCTTAACAATTCGTACTCCAAATTCGTTTACGTCGGCTTGGATTATGCAGGTGGCTATTTCCGACCCGTCATCAGGTTCGGTGGGCATACATCACCGCATAAATATATATCTCTGGATATCGACAGTTGGGAACAATTAAAAAACCATTACAAGACCTTCGGAGAGTATCTATGGGCATCAGGCGATTTTGTTAAGCAAGGCAAATATGCAAAAATATATTTACCGCACCACGACGTCGAATTGACCACAGCCTACGGTCATAGAACCGTATCAATCACCGATAAGCCACAAGTAACGCCGCCATCGTTCATCCTACAGTACGAACACGAGGCTCAACAGTTCGACTTTGAAGACGATAACGCCAATCAGGAGGCAGCCGCCTCCTCTACCAGTGACAAACCTGCTACAAAAAAAAAGAAGTCTGAAAAACCACCGAGGATTATGATGCAGTATACAACTTTCAACGGATTGAAACAGTTCCAACAGTGTATAGACTATAAATTAAAAAAGTTAGAAGAAATTTTGTGAACAAGGTTTTCGGTATAATGATCGATGTTATTAAAACGGAAGCAATTAGCAAAAACGACGTGCATTTACTAGACCATACATTCATCGGCGTTGTATTTAATGAACTAGAAGACAAAATGAAAGAACTCGCGCTAAATCAATTAATGTTTGCAAATTTTAGCGAGAGTTCTCTCGAAATAATGTTTTTGGAAGTATATGCGGAGTATTTAACAATTCTAGAAAAAAATGTTGTTAGTGCGTTAAAGTTTAAAAATGTACAAAAATAATTTTTTTTTTATTTTATATAATAAAATGTATTTTATCTTATCACACTTTTTTATTTAAGGACCCCTCCTTTATACCTACTCCTATTCACGCCCCCAACTTCTCATTTGCAGACAACCGACAAGGCAACATCATGGGGCCCCCGTTCAGCAAGCACCAGACCAAACCAGACGACAAAGAACCTCTCATCAACAAGGCAGACAAGAAAGATTCTTGGGCAGACAAAAAATATTCTCCACCACACCATTCCTTTTCCACCAATTCCTTCTCCGTCCCAAAAAAAAAATGGTTATTCAAAATATAACGAATAATAAACGGTCCCTTTAAGGACAACATTTATGTTAATGAGAAAAAACTGTTCATAAAATAGGGGATTTCACCCCGTTTAAATAAATAAAAATTTATTTTTCCTCAACATGCTTTCTTTATTTGCAGACCCCTCCTTTACACCAACTCCCTATACCCTCTCCGCCACAACTTATCATTGCGAACACACATACGCACACACACACGCACGGTCTATATAGCGAGAGGCATCACTCCAGCAGGGTCTATATGGCGTAGCACGTATAGCCAAAGGTCTCGGCCCCCCACCACCACCACGAGTCAGGGGCATATACGGGGGCATGCGCGGAGCAGATATAGCGGCATGACGTCATGGAGGGGGGCGATAAGTGGGGCATTGTTTACCCTAATTAGCTTGTGTTCACACACACGTGCTACTGTAAACACTTAAATTAATGACCTTGTCACACTTGAGACACATACACACAGCACACGGTCTATACAACGAGAGGTCTTTATGGCGTAGCGCGTATAGCCAAAGGGCTCTCCCCCCACCACCATGAGTCGGGACATATACGACGGCACGCGCCAGGCAGGTATAGAGGCATAGCGTCATGGCGCGGGCGATAAGTGGGACATTATTTATGGGTAATAATTCACTGCATTGTTTACCCTATTTAGCTTGTGTTCACACGTGGGGCCCATACGCACAGCACACGGTCTATACGGCTAGAGGCCTCGCACCCTACGGATCTTTATGGCGTAGCGCGGACAGCCAAAGCGCTCGCCCCCCACCACCATGAGTCAACGCATATACGCCAACACACGTGGGGCATGTATAGCGGCATGACGTCATGGCGGGCGCCATAAGTGGGCCATTATTTATGGAGTAATAATTCACCCCCCCATTGTTTACACTAATTAGCTTGTGGCCACACTTGCTACTGTAAACACTTGAGTTAATGACCTTGTTACACTTGGGAACCCATACACACCGCACAGCGGGGTGCCACATGGCCCCTACACACCGCACCGCGGGGGGCCGTCTCGCTATACCGGTACCCTTACTACTGTTGTAACGCTAGTGACGAGCGGATTGTTCTCCCGCAAATAAGTTTTGACTAGATGTAAGTTCATACTGTTATTGTTAAGCCTGAAGTTAAAATAATTGTTATATATAAAAAATTTTTTTAATTTTTTAAATTTGTAATTCTAAGATACTCCTGAAGAGGGACATGAAATAAATGGCCGAAACGTCGAGTAATAAAAACTAGGGTTTTATTTAACATCCTTCAACACCTCAGATTGGTAGAAACTAGGCCATTAGCATTCTGAATAAATCAAATAGTATACTGAGTCTACCAGTAGCGGCAAAAAAGTGCTAAAAATCTTTGACGACGTCTGGCCTGAAATACGTTCGTCTCTCACACAATTACAACCAGTGTGTTAATCACCATGGATAATCTGAATACCGTTCAACGAAGACATCTTCAAGGCAACAATACACAGCGTAAAGACTTGCTTTGTTATTTACTTACAAACCGGAAAGATTCTAATATTTGTTTAATTATGCATTTGTTTTCTGTAGTTTTTGATTTCGATACAAAAAAAGTTTCATAGGTTAACGAAAGTTCTATATAGTGTAAAACGATTGAGTGAAAAGTGTAAATTTCTTGTGTTGTGCAGATTTTATCAAGTTATTCCCAAGCATTTAAATTTCGTTACAAAGAACTTAAGAAATAATTACATGTTTTCTAAAAACTCCAGAACAAAACAAAATAAATTGATTGATTGTACAATTTTTAGATTGTTAAACATTGAAATCAGTGACATTCATATAAAAATTTCTAGTAAAAGAAAATTAGTAGAAAAAGAGTGCAATAAATTAAAAAGTATAGTGGGGAATGAGTTGGTTGAATCTTTCGTCGACTATTACACAACAAAATTAAATTTTATAATAATCAAATTTCGATGTAGATTAGAGAAAAAACTTGATAATATCTATTTCAAAAAGTACAAAATAGTATTAGAAAAAGACCGTTATAAAGAAAATACGATCGCATGCCATGGAAATGTCAACCAGCAAAACATTGACACGCGGGGCAATGACCTCTCAATCAATGAAGGTGCAAAATGGTGTGTCAATGTTTCGAATATTGAACTCCCGGTGTATGTAACCGATATTCTTAAGTTAGGTGAAAAATTCAATTTTAACAACAAGTTTGACCAAAAGTTAACGTTAAACTATGCAAAGAATTTTGATATGTTTATAAAAAAGTATACTGAATAAACCGAAATCCCAGAAATAAGGGACACCTTTTAGAGTACAGTTAAAAAATTTATAATAAAAATTTGTCAATACAATCTCATTTTGACAAAAAATTTAAAATAGATTTTACAAAAACCAAAGAATTCATAAAAAATAACCCAGACATTTTGATAACCCGGGCTGACAAAGGTAATATTACAGTCGTTATTAAGAAATCAACTTATTACGAAAAAACTGAAGCTTTGTTTAATGATAATAAATATTATGAGTGTATTGACAAAAACCCAGTACCGAATTTGTAAAGAAAATCTAATGATTTAATAAAATGGCTAAATAAGATGGATTTCACAGGTTTTGGTAAAACATTGGAACCTGTATTAAAAAAGTTTAATGTTTCAAAAGCCTATGGGTTAATAAAAATCCATAAAACAGGTTTTCCCATTAGACCGATAATTTCCACTGTCAATTCGCCGACCTACAATATTTCAAAATTCTTTGCAAAGTTTCTGAAAAATAATTTGAAACCCCCATGTTCACATATAGATAATAGCTTAAAATTAAAACAAATAATAGAGAATATCCGAATACCTCCAGAACATGTTGTTATTAGTTAAGACGTCGTCAGTCTTTTTACGAATGTCCCAGAATATTTGGTTTCTACAGGAATAGAAAAGAGATGGCAACAATTATATAATAAAATTAATATGAACTGTACTGAATTTCTAAAGGTTATTAAATTCATTCTTAATAATAATATTTTCCGATTTAATGGAAAATTTTATAGACAAATTTTTGGTTCTGCGATGGGTAATCCCATAAGCCCGATTCTATCAGATATTGTTATGGAGGATTTGGAAATCGAATGCTTAAATAAATTGAAATCAAAACCGATATTCTATTTTCGATATGTTGACGATATTATATTGTGTATACATAAAGATTGTATAGATGAAACGTTAAAGATCTTTAACTCTTACGACGATAACTTACAGTTTACAGTTGAACGACCGCAAGAGAATAACATAAGCTTTTTGGATGTACAATTTATCGTCGATAATAACAGACACATTAGTACAAACTGGTATAGAAAACCGACCTTTTCGGGAAGGTATTTAAATTTTTACTCACACCATCCATTGAGCAATAAAATTGCAATTATTTACTGCTTAGTAGACCGTGCTGTTAAATTGTCACATGAATCTTTTCATAACAAAAATATTTCGTTTATTAAAAAATTACTATTACAAAATAATTATCCGAAATAACTCATCGATACTTATGTAAAACGGAGGTTAAATACGATAAAGTTTACTAACACTACATCAAAAAATTCCAAAGTTGAAAATAAATTACGTATATGTTTACCGTTTGTTAAAGAAATGGAATATTTTGTAAAAAGTTTTTTCAAGAAAATCAATACTAATGTAGCCTACAGTACGGTCAATAAATTGAATAATATTATCAGGTTAGGAAAAGATAAAAATGAAAAGATGAATAATAATAATGTTGTATACAAAATAAGTTGTTCTAATTGTAATGCATCTTATGTGGGACAGACGTGTAAAAGATTAGACATAAGAATTAAAGAACACAGAAAGAGATATATTGACGGAGATAACAAGTCGTCGCTGTTTTTACATAAAATTGAGAATGACCACATAATTGATTTTAATGATATTAAAATTCTTGATACGGAACATAACACACAAGAAAGATTATTTTCTGAAGCCGTTCACATACACAGTCAGAGAAATTTTATGAATAAACAGTTCGAAATTAATATTTTGCCTAAAGAGTACAAAAGTCTGATTTACGAATGCGAATTTTTATCTCCACATAAGCTATAACGTTATATAGAGATGTTACGCCCCACCTGTCTCATACTTACAGTGTCAGAGCGGTCGAGCAATGTACATACATATACACACATATTAATGCAGTCTCACTATATAAAGCCGAACTCTTTCGTTGTAACGCTAGTGACGAGCGGATTGTTCTCCCGCAAATAAGTTTTGACTCTAGATAGATGTAAGTTCATACTGTTATTGTTGAGCCTGAAGTTAAAATAATTGTTATATATAAAAAAATTTTTTTAATTTTTTAAATTTGTAATTCTAAGATACTCCTGAAGAGGGACATGAAATAAATGGCCGAAATGTCGAGTAATAAAAACTGGTGTTTTATTTAACAACCTTCAACACCTCAGATTGGTAGAAACTAGGCCATTAGGATCCTGAATAAATCAAAAATAAAAGTATATTATAATGAAGAATTATACTATATTAATAAAATATTACATTGCGAAAAGGAATACAATAAAATAAGATGAAGGAAAAATATTTAAATATTATAATATAAAAGATAAATAATAGCCAAATAGAAGGATAAATGAGGAAAAAAAACTCAAAACTGTAAAATAATAATAAATGAAAAACAAAAGTATAACAAGCAGTTTTAAGACGATGAATAGACAAGATTTAGGAAGTTATTTAAATAGAACAATCTATAAACATGTTAAGTCTTGAGAATTCGAGAATATACTCTTATATTTATTGAATTGATTATATTTTTATATTTGAATGATATTTGATTTATATTACCTTTACTCTGGGCGCAGGCTCTCGTGAATAATAAACTGATGATTAATTAGATACACCCTTTATTGAATGATATAAGCTTTGCAAATAAGATAATTTGATTCGTAAAATATCGTTAACTGAATAAGATATGCGTCCGTTGCGCGGGTGATTATTCGTATACTGATAATTTATTAATTTCATTGATATAAATATTTTCTAGTAATCTGCTATAGGCTCGTATTGGCCTTTGCAAGAATATTCGTTTCTCCTATTGTCGGCTGGAGGGTACGGAGCCCGCGATCTGTGCGCGAATGCTGATTTGTATGGCGCAAATCGCCGTATTTATTAAGCGATTAAATTTGGTTAAAGATGATTTTGACGATGGATCAAAATCATCTTTGGGATGTGAGTACCGACGTTATTTTTCAAACGAGTACATCTCACGAAAATACCAATAGAATTATCCAAAAAAAATTGTGAGTATAGTATTTACATATACGAAGCGCTTGACAAACGTGTTTTTCCAAGAAAATGATGAGAATTTATTTAATTAAATAAAAACCGTACTGTCGGTAAGTAGGAATCTGCATTTGACCTACTTTTCAAACGAGCATAGCTAACGAAAATGCTAATAAAATTACTCAAAAAAATTCCTTAATATAGTGTTTACGTGTATGGAGCGCTTGACAACCGTCTTTTTCCAAATAAACGTTTGAATGTTGATTTAAAAAATATTGAAATTAGGGCTTCACATCACCTTAAACAAATTTAGTAAACATTTTGACGTAAATCATTCGATTTCGAAGTTGAGAAATGCTGAGTGCACAAAATTACAACACGCGTATGCCTTCGCGAAGTTGGTGGCTCGCTACGTCACGCGGTTGCGTTGTCGAAATGCTGTGTCGTTTAAATTCGCAAATACATCATTTTATAGGTCTTGGAATTTATGTGATCAATCTGCGTAGCGTTAAAGTAGATATAGATATATATATATAGATAGTATGTAAGAGAGCAACGCCGCGCGGCGCGAGCGAGCGCCGCACACTGGGGCCGGAAGGTTCAAAACTACATAGAGGTCATAATTCTCAACCGAATTTGAAAATTTAAAAACAGGAACTTTTGTGACAAAATATCAAAGACCGCTACGAAGCCTAATTTTGAAAATATGAACCTATAAACCTAATTTATAACCTATAACCCCAAAATTTATACTTATGATTCCCGAAAATGCTATAAAACTTCAATTTATAAGTTCTTGACACATGCTCTCTTAACCTTGATTCATAAAATTGGTCTACAGATTAAGTCTTGGGCCATTTTGTCGGAAATAGTGTATATTTTTAGGATATACATTGTATATGGTTTAAATAACATTTTTCTCTTTTTTATAGCTGATTTTGGCCTCAGAAGCCACTAGGTGTAAGACCCCCTTAAGACTTATGAGGTTAGGGCTTATAGGTTTAGAGTTTATGAGTGCATGGCTTACTGGATCAAAGGTCAAGAGTCCACGAGTAAAGGGTTTACAAATTAAAGGTTTATCGTATTTTTGGGATTTGCAGGTCAAAAATTGAATTGATTGGTCGATGTGATAGGATTATATGACTCCTTAGATTTATAGGTTAATTTTTTGGAAAATCAGGCTTCGTAGGGCTCTTCGATATTTGATAACGAATGTTCCTAAGCAAAAATTTTCAGATTCCGTTGAGAATTGCGACCTCTAGGTGGTTTTGAACCAAAAAATCCGTATGGCCCCAGTGTGCACCGCCGCAATGCGGGGAGGGAGAACGGTTGCCGCTCTAGTCAGACGGTCGCAACGCGCCGAGCGAAACAGACGTATGGAGTTTTGTGAGTGTAGAGTATGTTCAATAAAGCTTTAGTTTCATCTTGATTTGTTGCGTTTATCTTGTTGTCTTACCCCAACAGTTTATGGGCTGGTAAGATAACAACGCTTCCACCGTGCAAATAAGTGTGTGAGAAAACGAGAGAGAAAAAGTGACGTGTTTAGCCTTTGTGTCGTGAGACGTGAGAAAGATTCAAAAGCTGGAGAAAGAGAGGGGCTTTTTTGGCTTGCATCTTAGGACACAGTGTGAGGGAGAGGTTTGCCAAGGCGATGCGATACAGGGGCAAAAACGATGGCACAAGGCGAGCCCGGATAAAAGGCGAACAAAGGTATGTAAAAATACATGTATCTAGATACTCAGGAGAATAATTGCAAAGGTAAAAGTGTTGAAATACAAATTGAATAGAAACGCGAGTCAAGCAACACGAGACGAGAAACTCGCGAATCAGTAGAAAGCGAAAAAAATCAAAATTGATGTTTGCGTATAGTTTAGCTAAAAGATAGAAAGTTAACCGTATGAGAAAGTGAGTATTAGATCAGAAAATAAGAGAAAGTGCGCGTGCAAAAATTGAGGGACGAAAAACAATGGCTAAAATCAAAGAAGAGAAAAGTGTAGCATAGAGAGAAATTCTGATAATTCTCAGAAGTGGCACAGGCGCGCAACAAGTTTGAGCGGGATCACGCACGTGTGCGTGCGCGCGCAGCGAGCCAAGATGGCCGCCCACGGTGTCACCTCGTGTCTGCCTTCCTTCGCGCTCGAGGCGAACGACGCGCCATGATGGAGAGAGAGCGACGGGGGGAGGGAGCGCGCGAACGGGAGAGACGATAGCACGGATTTGGAGAGGCTTGTGCGGAGGAGAGGCGCACGGCGTACATGTGTCGAGGTATCGAGAGCTGCACGGAAGAGAAGCGTGCGCCGTGACTACACGAGTGTGAATGAAAGAGAGAGAGAGAGAGAGGAGAGAGAGAGAGAGAGAGAGAGAGAGAGAGAGAGAGAGAGAGAGAGAGAGAGAGAGAGAGAGAGAGACTCTATAGTCGCGCGGAAAAGATGCGCGTAGCGAGTATGAGAAGTGATACTCGATGGCCGCGCGGGAGAGGGACTCTATAGAGTGTGAGAGAGAGGCTGTGTTTGCGCAGCGAGGATACGCGCGGCACAGCATGAGAGACGGTATAGCTGCGTGCGACGGGGCGCACGCGGCCCAAGCGAAATGCCGCACAGTGGGCTTTTTTCATTTTTTTTTTGTCAAAATCAAATATTTTTGGACCCACAGGAGATACGGAGATGTTTTTGGTGTCATTTTGAAGGTAATACTGTGTAGAATTGTAGACAATTATTAGCGAACCTCTATCTTGACCTTTAGACATTCAAAAAAAGTACCAAATGTCGAAAATTTCTGAGAAATGAAATTCGCGAGTTTCGGTTGTTTGACGAAAAGTTATAAACGGACTTTTAATTCACGGATACATAATCTCTGACTATGACAAAAACGGGCGATCCATAAAACTATAATATATTATACATTATATTATATATTATTTCATTATATATTTTATTATTATTTTATTTCATATATTTTATTTATATTATTTTATTTTTTACACACACACAGTACCAAATCACATATAAAACCATTTTACAGATGTAAAATTTTACTTGACTTCTTTAATAAGATTCAGCGTACAATTTTATGATATATTTTCAAGTGCTATATTGCAGATATTATTTAGTTAACAAGAATTGAATAGAGAATTGAGAGCAGACAATATGAAGTTAGGTAAAAAAAATCGAGGAAAAAATCCATAAAACTCCTTTTTCCAATTGTAGCTCATTTTTTAATGTCAAACTCGATAAAAAAACGGGAGTTTTATGGATCGCCTGTTTTTTCATAGTGAAAGATTATGTATCCGTGAATTAAAAGTCCGTTTATAACTTTTCGTCAAACGACCGAAACTCGCGAATTTCATTTCTCAGAAATTGTCGACATTTGGTACTTTTTTTGAATGTCTAAAGGTCAAGATAGAGATTCGCCAATAATTTTCTACAATTTTATACAGTATTACCTTCAAAATGACACCAAAAACATCTCCGTACCTCCTGTGGGTCCAAAAATATTTGATTTTGACAAAAAAAAAAATGAAAAAAGTCCACTGTGTGCCGTAGACTAGACAGTGCCGTATATGTATGTAAGTATATACATATACACATGAGAGAGAGAAAGAGAGACTTGATGTTCGCACGAAAAGGGAACGCGCGGAGCAGTACAGGAAAGTACAGGAGAGTACAGGAGAGTGCAGGAAAGTACAGGAGAGTACAGGAGAGTACAGAAGAGTGCAGGGGAGTACTGGAGAGTACAGAAGAGTACAGGAGAGTACAGAAGTAAGAGTCGGTAGCTGCGTAGCGACAGAGCGCGTGTGGCTCATCACAGAATAGACAGTGATGTATATGTAAGAACATACATATACACATTAGAGAGAGAGAGAGAGAGAGAGAGAGAGAGAGAGAGAGAGAGAGAGAGAGAGAGAGAGAGAGAGAGAGAGAGAGAGAGAGACTGTAGCTGCGCAGCGACGGAGCGCACGCTGTTTCAGTGTTGTATATATAAACACATTTATATACACATATGTAGGGCCCCTGAAACGCGACGGGCATGCTAGCTGCACCGTGTCAATGCGGGAGGGGATTGCTAATTAGACAGATATTCAGACTAAAGGAGTTCGAGAGAGTGTGCACACGTATAAACAGTTAAAATCGCGCGTATTTGAGTGAATGACGTCAAAATTTAGTCTGAATGTTGACAGTATCGCCTTTAATTAGAGAGTAAAGTCGTGCTTTTGACGAGATTTTTGACAGTAAGAAGGTGCCAGGAGGACGTCATGATTCGAATCGGATTTGATAGTTAGATCAGATATAGCTATATAATTGACAGTAAGCACGCATTTGACAGAAAATAAAATAGATCCATATAGAGTGTATATAGACAGTGTAGATGAGTAGACAGTAAAAGTCGCGCGCAATTTGAGAGAATATTGTCATGACATGGATGAGAAAGTAGACAGTAGAAAGGAGATGTGTATAACATTGACAGATGAAAATTATTGACTGAAAGGCAATAATAAAAATAATTATTTAGAGAGTAAATAAAATTATGATGTGACACAATTTTATTCAATTAGATCAGTATTGACAGAAAGTTATACACATAGAAAATAGACAGCACAAAAAAAGTTTGAATTATAATTTGAGAGATTATATACTAAAATAAAATTGAATTTTACAGATGGCCTGGACGAGCTCAAAAAGGTGTTTGAGGTTGTATGGACAAGAGAGGAGATATACAAGGAGCACCAAGAGAGAGTGTTTTCCTAGTCAAAAGGGATGATGGAAAAATCTGTCTGACCTTTTCAGACAGAAAGATGATGAGGGTTAACCAGTACCTCACCGAAGTTGAATATACAGGCACACGAGAGTTGGAGCTCAAAAGAAAAGGTGATCCCGTTTGAACCACCCCAACCTCTGGAGGGAGGCATAGACGCAGAGGGAGAAACACAAGAAGGTGTGAGCATGGAGACTGTCCAGAAGCTGCTGGAGAAGCAGAAAGCAGAATTAAGGACAGAAATGCTCGATAATCTGAGGAGAACTCAGACTGAAATGTTTGACAGGCAAGTTGAAATGAACAAGCAGTTGATGGACGGCTTGGTCAATAATTTAAGCCAAGTGCTCCAAGCAACAATTGGAGAAAGTGTGCGTCCCAGCATCGAGAGCTTGAAAATCAAAGAAGTAAAAGAGCTGCCTGCTAGTGGTGAGAATGAGACTTCAAAAGAGAGAGAAAAGGTGATGAGAGAATGGCCTCTTTAAAGGCCGGACAGGGCACACTTGGCCTTTTCACAAGAAGAGATAGACAAACTGCCAGATATGAGTGGTAGAGAAGGAGAAAATGTAAAAAGTGTACCGGATCCGAGATGGGCTCCGATTTAAGCTGCAAGCTCACCCAAATCTCACAAATCGACTCCAGAGGAGGGAGAGATCGTGGAGACAGAAAGCAAGGAGGATTGGGCCTTATCGGAGGGTAAAATGAAAAGACGAGTGAGAACTAAAGATTAGGTAAGCAAAGTCATTCAAAATACTAAACAAATTAACAAATTGGGAGAGATAGAGATAGAAAAATACATTGACGAGAGAGTAGATGAGAGAGTAGATTCATTTTTGAAGGAAAAGAGTAGATTGAATAAGAGCGCGAATTCTGTAATAAATTTGACAGATACAATTCAAGTTGAAGTGTCAGAAAAAATGTCTGGCACTAATAGAGTGTATAAATTGATAGCAAATTTAAATTTTGAAATGTTTGAGGACTATTTGATATCCGGATTAAAAACAAAAGATTGGAGTATATTTTAGGCGTAGGCAAATATACTAATGTTTTAGAAACAAAATTGACAGGCGATAAAAAATAGAGAGAGCGATATAATAATAAATCACATTGATATTAAATATTATACTAAGATAATTTTCAGGCCCAAAGCAGCCGCGGCCGAGGCCGTGGCGGTGCTGCACCATCTGGCTCGTCTTTGATGGCAGCAGGAGAGGAGGATGACGAAGATGGAGAGAGAAAAGCTGAGAAAATGACATTTTCTGTCAGTGAGGAAAATTACAAATTGAGAGATAGTAAAATAGAAATGTGATAGTAACATTTATAGCAGTCTCAGGCGTGACTGAGCACTTAAGTAAAATGAAATTGATTTTGAGATGTTAAATAGAAATAATAATCATTTGATTAAATACACTAGTAAAGAAATAAAAATTAGATCAGAAACGGGTAGAGAGTTCAAGTTAAATAACGTATTGTATTCTGAGGAGTTACCAGAGAATTTATAGTCACTTAGACAGTTTGTTTTGTCAGGGTTTACAAATCCATTTAGACAATTGTAGAATAAATATCTATGATCTGGGATCTAAAGAGAACATAATTTTTGTAATCTATGAGAGCCCTTTTTGGATAGTAAAATTAATGGTAATAATAGAGAAAGACGATAGAAAAGTTTACGTGAGTCTTTTCGCATTAGCTGTAGAACGAGGCGCTAAAATAAACTATGATACTGGGAGCAAAAATAAATTGAGAGTAAAATCAGTAAATGGAAAGGAACTAGAAAACGAAAATCGTAAAAATGAAAAGGGAATGATATTTTAGAGAGTAAATTACCTAAATAATCGGATTTGTTAACGATTGTAAATAATAGAAAGTTTCAAATTACAGAAAGTAGAACCGAAAATGACAAAAGGGAAATTAGGGATAAGTTAGAAAACGAATCAGATTCTAGTGCAGAAATGAGTAAAACAATGCTGTGGCATTTGAGACTAGGTCATATGTCAAATAAATATTTGATAGAACTGGCAAAAATTTACCCAAATTTGCCAGGTAAAAGAGGGGTTATGAGTGACAGAGATATCATAGAATGCGAGACGTATCTTATTACTAAAAGCATGAAGTTGCATTTTGGCAAAGCACGCAATAGGTTCGAAAAACCACTTAGAAAGATAGCTCTCAAAACATAATCACAATATTGAGCAGTTAAGAGGGGGTTAGTTTGCGTTAGCCTTTTCAAAATACCGAGAAACAGTAATACCAAATTTGGAAACAAGTGTTGAAAGTTTTTCTAGTTTGGTATATTTTGACAGGGTACATAATCTATGTATCTGGGCAAAAGAAACTGTTTGAGAGCAGACATGTGAAGTTTATAGAAAATAAAACTTACAAAGACGTGCATCTTAAAGACGAAAGTATATGTATTGAAAAAGGGGAGTTTAGAGAGTCAAAAAACACCCGAAAAGGAGAAAAATCAGGAACCAACTAAGGTCATAGAAACAGAGAGAGAAAACTTGGAGAAAGCGATAGAATCTGAACTTAATTTTCGGTAAGAAAAAGGAGTGTTGGAAGTTGTTACAAAGAAAGAAAAGTTTACAAACAATAAAATCGAGTCAGGAGAAATTTGTAAGTAACGTATTTGGCTATATGGTGACTAGCCAAGTACTTAATAGAGAGAGAATAAATCGAGAAGAAGGCGAGAAAAACAACTTAATTCCCCAAGAAATAGTATTGAGAGGTTATGGGATCGTTGTTGTACTAGGAAAATTGCACGAAGCCGACATATTATACGTAGTTAATATACTAAGTAGGCATCAAATTGAGCCCACGAACATTGAGTGATAAGTGGCCAAGAGAGTGTTGTAATATTTGTCAGGGATTATAAAAATTTACTTTGACATATAGAGCAGAATCAGAAGGAATATTAGGGTATTCTGATGTGAGTTTGATAGACTGTAAGAGCTCCCTGACTACATGCGGATTTATAATTAAATTCTTTGGAGACTCTGTGGTTTGGAGGACGTATAAGCAATCGAGTGTAGCTTTATCCACTTGTCAAGTTGAGTATTTTGCGATAAGTGAGATTTGTCAAGAGTGAATGTCGCTGCGAAAATCCGTGAATTTCGTTATTAGACAGAATCAGTACCCAATGGCATTGTATATGGCATATGGCAGCTTAGATTTGTGCTGAAACTAATGGTAGCAACAAATTGAGGTATATGGTAGATTAAAGACGCCATTATGTTAAAGAGTGTATAAATAATAATTGTATTAAATAATTGGACAGAATCAAAAGAGTAGTTAGCTGACATATCTACAAAGGCGTTGGAGAAAAATTTGCATGATAAACTAACATATAAAATACTTAATAAGAAAGAGACTTAAATTTTGTTCTGTTCACAGGAAACACTGACGACTGGAATGTACCTAGTCAAACTACAGGTAAGACTGCTAGGTGTTATTAGATAAGAGGCTGAAGCACCAGTATAAACCAGTCAAAAGGAAGAAAATAATGCCGACCAAAGGCTAATCATAGTCAGATGGACCTGTATTAGTCGTGAATCTAATTTATAAAAATGTAGAGATAGGTGCGTTAATATAAAAACGGATTTTATCTATGTATGCGATTCTACTGGATTGAGAGGGAGTGTTGTGATTTATGTGATCAATCTGCGTAGCGTTAAAGTAGATATATATATATATATATATATATATATATATATATATATATATATATATATATATATATATGTATGTAAGAGAGCAACGCCGCGCGGCGCGAGCGAGCACCGCTGCAATGCGGGGAGGGAGAGCGGTTGCCGCTCTAGTCAGACGGTCGCAACGCGCCGAGCGAGACAGACGTATAGAGTTTTGTCAGTGTAGAGTGTGTTCAATAAAGCTTTAGTTTCATCTTGATTTGTTGCGTTTATCTTGTTGTCTTACCCCAACAATAGGTCAGGAAATTACTGATTTTAGAGATACCTCATAGACGTAACACCTCCCTCCTTAGACTGTTGAATATCGTAGAGATTCAACAGGTATAAGAATAGTTAAACCATCAGTAATTTTCTGTTACAGAATTTTTTAATTGTAACAATAAGCATAATTCTCTGATTGAGTTTGATGATTTGCATCTGCTACATTTTAGAATTTTGAAATACCTTTTTCTTACTCGCCCACCCGAAAGTACGTACTTTCGGCCCGCATCTCCGGGCCGAAAGAGAAACTTTCGCATCCTATTTTAGACCAACCGCGCGCTCTGATTGGCTGCCGAAATTTCCTGACCCGCGGCGCTTGAGCGCCCGCGCGCATGTCTGACGAAAGATGTTTGTGCGGTGTGAAGGTTAGACACGTATGAAATAAACAGAGGAAAGTGCACAGGTGACGACAAAAAAGAGTTAAATGAAATAAAAAGTGGTGTTGTTTGATCGTGGTCATTGTTTTTTCCTCTTGTTTCCTACACGTACTTTCGAGTCGTGTAGAAACAATTAAGTAAACGTACGGACGGAAGCGTTCGAAGAAATATGTTTGTGTGGTGTGAAGGTTAGACACGTACGAAATAGACAGAGGAAAGTACACTTGTGACGAAAAAAAAGAGTTAGTTGAAATAACAAGTGGTGTTGTCTTTTTTTAATGAATGTGTTTCTGATGCCCGCCCCGACCAGCAAAACCTCGGCTTCGCCTCGGTCTTGCAAATGTCGGGCGGGCATCAAACCATCTGTGTAACAGCGAAAGTAGCAGACGGCCAAAAAACCAGCTCTCCACGCCGGGTCGAAAGAAAAAACGGTTGGTAATATCGACTGAGCTACCCAAAGCGGCCGACAGAGGCAGTACTATCGAGCGGGTCGAAAGAAAAACTAACACTCAAACGTCTCAAACACAGCTAGCAGACGACAACGCAATTTTATCAATTATTTAACAATTACAGAACGTACTTTCGGCCGGGGAGTAAGAAAAATAGTATACAATACTTGGACCGGAAATTGGATGCCCTGGCCGTGCGTCATGACGCCCTCGGCTTCGCCTCGGGCGTCATACCACGCACGGCCCGGAAATCCAATTTCCGGCCCACGTATCGTAATGTACTATTTCGCTTATGGGTTACTCTTAAAATAATACAATAATTTAACCTTAATTAACGCTTATGAAATAAATACATAATAATTACTTGTTTAATATAAAAAGTCGCAACAATCGCAATTTTCGTATTCTGTTATTTTGAAACTAATGTTCGTATCGTACAATTTTATTTCGTAAAAATATTAATTTTATAATTTTTTAGTAATATTTGGCTATTTGTTCTAAAAGTGAATTTTCTTTTTTATTATTTTCAATTATTATAGTGTGTATTTCTTGTTCGATTATTATAGTGCGCATCTAAGAAAACGTTTTTAATGAATCTGTAATTAAATTATAAATAAATTACAAAACTTTCGATGTAAAAACAACTTGAAATATCATTAATTAATATGGTTTACATTTATACATTAGAATTTTGCATAGAGATATATACCTTGACTGTATATAGCATTTCGCACAATAAAAATTTTTTATTAATAATCGTTAAACTCTAAAGGCAAACGATATTTTGTTTTGCAGTACTTACATAAATTACAATTGATTGACTAACTTTTTTAAATAATGTGTATATTAAATAATTCTGTAGTGAATACAAGATAAGGGGAAATACATAGGGAATGATTCACTTCCCTCCCTAAGAAGATATTTGGCACAAGATATATTTGGTTTTTACTCTTTGTTTAGGTAGGATAACATTGAAGGGCTTTCGGTACTATTATTATAAAAATATTTCATCAACCGTATACTGAGAAAAATTATAATTATTTTCAAAATAAAAATTTATTATATTGGTAAGTATTTTTGATAAAAGGGAAGGTTAATAAGACGGAGTGATTTTTGTTAATTTTGACTTGTTATTGCTCTTATGCATCATTGTATTACCTTTTTTCCTGGAAATTTTCAGCAATTTCAATATTCATTTTAGAACTCAAGATTTTTTTTTCTGGCATGAGTAGTATTCACATATTTGCATTAGAGAGTACGCAGTGCGTTAGAGTAGATAGTTGTTCTACTCAATACAGTGCAGAATAGTGTATCTTATAGGAGGATTATATTAGTACATGGCTGAACTGATCACCTCCAATACATATATCTTTTTAGTCTTAGCAATGTGAACATAGCTACCTAAATTATTTTTCTTTTATTCCTGAACCCTTCATGAAATTTCTTTTCTCAGTGCGAACAATTTTTGTAGGCAAATACAATCTGATTTTGCATAAAATTACAGTCAAATTATTTTTGTTAGGATTGAATGGTTTAGGAATGATTTATTTCTTTTTCTTTTGGATTAGTTCTATAATTTCTTATTCAAAGATAGATAGAGTAATAAGTTATTACATTGATCCCTGCAATGTTTCCTATTTTGTGACTAAATAATTATATTAAATAATTTTATTATTTAATAACAGATCATTTTTACATATCAAATTTTTGCTTGTCTCATCGTTGCAAAATAAAAAATTGAGGTATCTTAATATATAATCACAATATTTCTGCTTGTTGTTGGAAAAGAAAAATATATTTTAAATTATTATTGATTTCATTTTTGGTTGTAGTATTGTTTCTAACACCTCATCGAGATTGATTTGTAGCCATTAAGTTCTGTCACGCTGTAGTAAAAATCTTTTTATTTTATTTAAGGTATATATTGTTAAAGTTGTTATAACGGATAGCCCATTACCTGTAAAAGAAAATGCACTGTTTTTGCCTTTCCCTTATAGTCTATGATAACATTATTATTTTTATTTACTTTAATAATGTCAAAAGGACCTTGATAATGATCTTTTTCAAGTTTCCCTGGTTTTGGTTCTTTGATTAACCATACTTTATCTCCCAGTTTAAATTCTATTGGATTAATAAATCTATCATAATATAATTTTGATTTTTCTTTTGACACTATTAATTTTTGTCTTGCTATTGAGGCAATTTCTCTCATATTATTAATCAGTTTCTCTAAATATCCATTATAGGTCGGTAATAATTCAGATTCTTTTACTGGTTCGCTAGATGGAATTCTAACAAAAACTAGTTCATACGGTGTGAATTGATGGCTAGTATTTACACTAGTATTATAGTCGTGAAACTGTGTAAAATCTAAAAGTTCATCCCATTCATATTATTTCGTCGAAAAGTTTTTTAAATATTCACATAATGGGTGATGGGCCCTTTCTAATGAACCATTTGACTGAGGTGAGAAGGCGTTCTTTCAATTTTCTCAAATTTGAATCTTTTTGCGATTTGTTTCATTAATTTACTTGTGAAAGTTGCCCCTCTATCAGTTAGTACTATTTTTGGAGATCTAAATATACATATAAATCTTTTTATAAAAGCATCTGAAACTGATTCCGCTGTTTGATCTTTTAAACACACTAAAATTAAAAATTTTGATACTTGATCTTGTATGGATAAAATATATTTATTATTATTTTTCGTAATGTTAAATGGACCTACAATATCCATTGCGATTTTATCAAGTGTTTTTCCCGGTGTGTCTGTAACAATCATAGGTTGTTTAGTCTTTTTCCGTTTTAATTTATTTCTTTGACAATCTTCACAATTTTTAATTCTATTTTGAATGTTCGATTTAAAATTTTCCCAAAAATATTTTTCCTTAAGTCTATTGTACGTTCTATTTACACCTGAATGTCCTCCTATTGTAGAGGAGTGATACATTTCGAAGACTCTATCTCTGTCTTCAATTTTTACGTATTCAATATTATTTAAACATATTATTACTTTTATATTTGTATTATTAAATATTTCTCTTAGTATTTCCTCTATTTCTAGCCAACTTATATTTAATATTTCTATATCCTTAGAAATACTATAAATACATATATTCTTAGTAACTAATAATTCTTTTAATTGATTAAATAATTTCGCTAAATTTTCCTTTATTAATTTACAAGATACGGACGTATCTATGTATAAAATGAATAGTTTTTTACTCTCTATATTTATTATATCTATATTATCTTTTGTATATGATAGTTTTGGCTTTATGTTTTTACTTTTGATTAATAATTCAGTATTTTATCTAATGATTTTCCTTTTAAATTTATTAAATGGACAATGTTATCGTTTCTAAATTGTACAGCATTTTTAGAATAAATGATATTATTAATTTCTGGTGTATTTTCTTTGTTTTCCTCAATTTTCTCTTCTTTTCTCCCCGCGTAGTCATTTTTTTGTCATTATTTTTCCTAGGTCTGCCTCTTTTTGTTTTTAACTTCAGTCTTTCATCATTTATTGCTCTAATTTTGTCATTATTACGAATTACTTTTCTGGTTTGTGAATTTTGACCTATCTCCCGTTTATTTTACGCTCTTGTAACTACGAACAGTTCTACTGGATTTCTTGATAGTGCATCTGCATTTGCGTTCTGTTTTCCCTGTTTATATACAATATCAAATTCATAATCTGATAATTTTAGTCTCCATTTTTGTATTATTATCAGCTGATTTTAACCATAACAGAGGTTTGTGGTCTGTAACTATTGAAAACTTATTACCATAAACATAATTTTTAAATGTTTTTATTGCAAACATTATGGCTAATGCTTTTTTTTCATGTGTATGATATTTAGTTTCGGCTTTATGCAAACTTCGTGATGCGTAAGCTATCGCTGGGTCTTTGTCGATTTCGCCTTGCGATAAAACTGCACCTAAAGCAAAATTTGAAGCATCCGTTGTAATGATGAATGGCTCGTCAAAACGTGGATATTCTAAAATTGGTGCTGTAAGTAGATAGGCAACAGGGCTTCTGGAATCACAGGGCTTCTGGAATCACAGGGCTTCTGGAATCACAGGATTTCTAGAGTCAGTATACCTTCTGCGATCCAGCTCGACTGTAGTTCTGCGATCTGCTGGTTGATCGCAGAAAGTATACTGACTCCAGAAGCGTCATGATGTCAGAAGCGGCATGACTCTAGAAGCGACACAAGCGGGCAGTGGCCAACGGTTCACAGCAGGCGCGTGGCCGGTGGGCATTCAGCGGCGAGCGGCTCGCAGCTGGCGGTCAGCGGTTTGATAGCTTATCTACTTATAAATATTTAGAACTTTTTATAACCCTTCCGGTTTTCGAAAATTCTATCAACGTCATTCAATAGTATATTAAAAGTATATCCCCCCTGTTGTTGCTCCCCCAAAATTTCGTCCGTTTTTCGATCGGAGCGCTCCTTCTCGAGATATAAGCGAAAAACCAAAATTTCTACCCCCACCACTGGTTTTCGAAAATCCCGTCAACGTCGTTCGATAGTATATTAAAAGTATGTCCCCCTTTTGTTACATCCCCACAATTTCATCCGTTTTTCGATCCGAGCGCTCCTTCTCGAGTTATAAGCAAAAAACCAAAATTTCTACCCCCACCACTGGTTTTCCAAAATTCCGCCAATGTCGTTCAACAGTATATTAAAAGTATGCCCCTCCTATTGTAGCACCCCCAAAATTTCGTCCGTTTTTCGATCCGAGCGCTCCTTCTCGAGATATAAGCAAAAAACAAAAATTTCTACCCCCATCACCGGTTTTCGAAAATTCTTTCAATATATAGTATGTGAAAATATGAGATCATGCGCATGTACCCCTCAGAGGTAGATAAAACGCCCCGGCCCTGTCAGGATACATACGGCAGGCCTTGAACAGATTGCCTTAAAATTTTGATGCTTGTTCAATACTTATCTAAACCTACCCCTATAGCACTCAATATTGGAGCAATATTGCCTCAATATTGCTTCAACATATTTTCCATATTCGCTAATGTTCCCTCAACTTAAGTATACATGGTTGCAACCATGGAGCAATATTGCTGCAAACCATGATTTCCGTTTTTCCATTGCTTTTTTAACGTAATGGGTCACTCTCTCTGTCACAGCAATATTGCAGCAATATTTAGCCAATATTTATCAACACGAAAGGAATATTAATTTTATAAGTTTTATAATTTTATTATAAATTATATTAAATTATATATTATATTAAATATTAGTTTTATAATTTTATATATCTATTTTTATCCTAATTTTTCTCATGATTTGGCAATATTGCAAGAATATTTATATAATATATATCAACACTAGACGAATATTCCCGTATAGCACTGATTGTTGGAGCAATATTGCCTCAATGTTGCTTTGACATATTCGCCATATTCCCGAGACTTAATAACACTAGAGGCCCATTAAATTTGAAGTGCTTATATTTTAAAATCAATGTTTAAAACGAACTTAATTTAATTCACGCATATATGGCGTAAAATTGAGTCCACATTGCAAAGGGGATATCCAAAACAAGACAAGCCTTGTAATTCAGACTCTCCGAAAGAGTCATCTAAACGGTTGAATTACATGGCTTATATACTCTTGGCCATCCAGTGTATTCACAGAAAGCACTACCGACGCGCCGCATAGCGGTGATAAAGGGGAACTTGTGATGGACGGCTCTCGGTAAGCAAGCTTCGGCTATTTATCCGGTATGCGGCTCGTCGATAGTACTTTCTGTGGATATACTGGATAGCCGAGAGTATATAAGCCATGTAATTCAACTGTTCAGATGACTCTTTCGAAGAGTCTGAATTACAAGGCTTGTCTTGTTTTTGATATCCTCTTTATAATGTGGACTCAATTTCACGCCATATATATACGTGACGTAAATTAAGTTCGTTTTAGAGATTGATTTTAAAACATAAGCACTTCAAATTTAATGTGTCTCTGGTGTTATTAAGTCTCGCAAATATGGCGTTTATGTCAAAGCAACATTGAGGCAATATTGCTTCAACAATCAATGCTATGCGGGAACATTCATCTAGTGTTGATATATATTATACAAATATTCTTACAATATTGCAAAATCATCTGAAAAATCAACATAAAAATAGAATTATAAAATTAATATTCCTTTCGTGTAGATAAATATTGGCTAAATATTGCTGCAATATTGATGTGGCAGAGAGCCTGACCCATCATTTAAAAAAAGCAATGGAAAAACGGAAATCATGGTTTGCAGCAATATTGCTCCATGGTTGCATCCATGTATACTTACGTTGAGGAAAAATTAGCGAATATGGAGAATATGTCGAAGCAATATTGAGGCAATATTGCTCCAATATTGAGTGCTGTAGGGGTAGGCATATGCCCTATTTTTTGAAGTATCATCCAAATAACGCTTCCGAATTTGACAGTCCCATATACAGACAGTTCATAGGGATATTATAAAATATAAAAAATGGGCTGGCACCCTCATGGAAATTATAGATGTTATGAACGGGCCGCATGACTCATGTTTTGTAGTGCAGAATGATGGATCGTGGAGCAGGTTCAAAAGATTGATAGGCGTTTCGTATGGAGAAAGAATTGAATTTTATTGGTGGTCCGTTGTGCCTTGGGCGTACAACTGCTGTTGCGCAGCTGATTTGCTGCTGTCTCTCTTGCCGTCGCGCGTGAACTGAACTGACCGTCGCTGCGAAGTGCCGTCGGCGTGTCTTGGTCGAAAGAAGGGGCGGTAAGAGAGACGCATGGAGAGCGCTGACTGGCACGGCTCTCTCACGCATGTATAGGTGGCCGGAGTAGGGGAATACTCTCGGCTGGTCACGTTGAATCCCGAACATTCCGCCCACCTTCGCCAAACTTGCGAATGGTTCTTATTCAGCAGGGTGGAGACGGACGACCTTGGCGATGGGGCGACGAAGAGTTGAAGTGGTCGTGCGAAGCTCGACGACACGGGTGAGGCCATCACTTCCTGGATGAATGGCTGTGATGCGTGCGATGGGCCATTTGGATGGAGGCGTGAGCTCGTTGCGAACGAGAACGAGTTCGCCCACGGTGACTGGGGGTTGCGGCTATCTCCACTTCATACGTGAATACAGAGCCGTCAAGTACTCTGTGGACCAGCTGGCCCAGAAATGTTGCGTCATCTGGCTGATTAAAAGCCAGCGTTTTCCTGGAGGCACATTGGCGTCGGTGAGATCTTCTTCTGGCACTAAAAATGACGAATGCTGTATAAGAAAATGTGACGGTGAAAGGAAATCAAGGTCAGACGGATCATCAGTGAGAGCAGTTAAAGGTCTCGAATTTAGGCAGGCTTCAATTCGGCACATGAGGGTAGCGAGTTCGGAAAAGGTGAGAACTTGTTCTCCAATGACCCGGCGCATATGATGTTTCGCCGATTTAACTGCGGCTTCCCAAATGCCACCAAAGTGAGGCGCACTGGGGGGATTGAAAATCCATGAAGTTCCTTCTTCAGTGAGTGACCTACCGATTTGCGATGAAAATGAAGAAGATGCTACGAGCATCTATTTTAATTGAGCATCTGCTCCAAGGAAGTTTGTACCTTGGTCAGAGTACAGTTTTTTGCAACGACCCCTACGAGCGGTAAATCGATGAAAAGCAGCGATGAACGCTTCACTAGAGTAATCCTCGACAACCTCGATGTGTACGGCTCTGGTGGCCATACAAATAAAAATCGCTATATAACCTTTCATGGTGCCTTTACCCCTAGTCTTATTATTAGTAAGACGAAGCTGAATGGGGCCGGCGTAATCGGCGCCTGAGCACTCCAAGGGCGGAGAGGGACACACTCGAGCCTTTGGCAGATCATCCATTAACTGAGTTGGCACTCGAGCGGCATGGCGTGTGCAAGTAATGCAAGTTCTGATAACTTTCTTGACTTCAGATCGTCCTTTAATTATCCAATACTGACGTCTGAGTGTTGCAAGTGTCAATTGAACTCCACCATGAAGAGTACGCTGATGAGCATCCTGAATAATCAACGTAGTGAAATGACACTTAGCAGGTAAAATAAGAAGATGCTTAGCATCTTCTTCGAGAAGAGAGTGCGTTAGACGACCGCCCACCCTGAGCAAATGATTTTTTATCATGGGGTTTAATGGTGAAAGTGTGCTTTTAGACGAAAGTTTTCGTTCTCTAGATAGTTGTTGAAATTCAGACTTAAAATAAGCTGTCTGAATTAAGTGGATCAAACAAAGTTTGCTGTTTCCAATCTCACTAGCACTAACCTCCTTAGAAGTTGGAGTGTGATGGCATAGTAGGGATTGAAAGACAGAGAGAAGACTAACGCCTAAATTTGACGACGTCGTATGCTCTATTTTAGAGCTGACTCGATTAATGAATCGAAAGCAATATGAAGCCATACGTAACAACTTATCTAACGATGAGTACTTATTAATAAGACTCCAAATTTCTGGAGTATTCTCAACAGAATTTGGAGTACTTTTACTAGCAACTAGAGTGTGACTAGGTTGAAGATTGAGACTATTTACGTTGAAGTTGAGCTCGTCATGAGACCTCGACCAAGGTTCATGATTATCTGAGAGCCAGACGGGGCCTTAGTCTATGCGAGGATAGTTTTGAGGGCTCAATACCTCTAGATATGACATCGGCAGGATTATCAGCTGATCGCACATGATGCCAATATGCGTTAGGTAGAAGAGTGTGAATCTCTGAGCACCTATTTGCTACAAAAACACCCCATCTAGAAGGGTGGTCTTTCAACCAAAAGAGTACGTCTGCGGAGTCAGACCAAAGATGAATACTCTCAACCTTAATGGGAAATGATTCGACACAAGTTTGCACCAGACGAGCAAGGAGCAACGCAGCGCAAAGTCCTAAGCGAGGTATGCTTAACGTTTTAAGCGGAGCTACTCGCATTTTGGCCACTTGCATTGTGACAAGCACTTCTTGTGTCTGGATTAAGCGCAGGTATACAACAGCACCATACGCGAATTTTCATGAATCCGCAAAACCATGAACTTCGACAAGTTCACAAGTAGGAGTGTATCCACTCCAGCGAGGGATCTTGTTCTCAGAAATATAATGAAGATCTTGCAACCAAACTTTCCATCGATTAGAAATTTCGTAAGGGAGATCCTCATCCCAACCAACCTTAAGAATCCACAGCGACTGCATAATAATTTTTGCAGTGATCACGACAGGTGCTAACCATCCCATAGAATCAAAGATCCGAGCAATTCTCGATAGAACTGAACGTTTAGTAAATGGTAGTTCCAAAGGGGTATTCTCAATGTGAAAACTAAAATAGTCTGTGTTCGGTTGCCAATCTATACCTAAGATTGGTACAGATGTTTCTGAGGCGAATAAAGAAATAGAATCCGTGGCTAACATATTCGAGGGTAGATAAGAAAGAACTTCAGCGTTATTCGAAGTCCACTTTCGAAGATTAAGATGACCTTGCTTAAAGAGTTGTATTAACTCGTCCTGTTTCTGCAAAGCTTCTTCTAATAAATGTGCACCAGAAAGCACATTATCAGAATACATTTCTGATCGAACAGCGTCAGCTGCGATCGGATAAGTTTTGCCATAGTTTTCGGCTAATTTCAGAAGCGTGCGTATGGCTAGAAAAGGTGAACATGCCAAGCCATACGTCACTGTAGTCAATCGATATATTTGAATGGGTTCATGAGAATTAAAACGCCATAAAATAGATTGATAGGGTTGATCCGCTTGTTCGACACCAATTTGTCGGAACATCTTCTCCACGTCAGCTGATAGAGCGATCTTATACCTACGCCAGGCACAGATCAAAGCGACGGGATTTTGGAGAAGATTAGGTCCAACGTGTAGAAGATCGTTGACCGAGACACCTGATTTAGACTTACTCGAGCCATTAAACACAGTACGTAACTTGGTTGTCGTACTTGTTTCTTTCCACACTCCATGATGTGGTAAGAAGGCTTGAGATTTGTTAGCTGATGGATCAAAGTTTGAAGAAAGTAACATATGACCAAGGTCAATGTACTCTTTCATGAAATCAGTATAAGCTATTTTGAGTTTCTCGTCTTTAGCGAAGCTTGCTTCGAGTAGAGTGAGTGCGCGTAATGAGGCAGAGTAAGAGTTCTCGAGATGCGCAGAGCTCAACTGGTCTCGACTTTTCTAGGGTAGACTTACTATATATTGCCCTGTTTCATCCTGACGAGTAGTTTTTTGATAGAACTCCTCGCATGCCTGTTCATCAGGCGAGTAAGATTTTTTGACGATAGGTATTTCCTCCGCCCTACAAAAATCTTGTACGAGCTCCAAAAGTTTGGCTTCTTGCTCGCAGGTATTTGAACAATGAAGAGAGATTGATTCTAGCCCTATTTCTGGAGTTGATGAAGAGAGATCACCAGTCAAGAGCCATCCGAATTTGGAACTCAGAGCTATAGGTTGAAGCTTCTGACCCTTAACTATCTGACTTTCAATGATTTGCGCATAAGCGCTTGCAACGAGAAGAATATCGATGCGTGAGTGATCGCAATACGCGGGGTCTGCTTGTTGCAGCCCTCTTAGGTATTCGAAGTTAGTAATACCACCTACGAGAGAAGGCCTATACGAAGAGAGTTTTGGCAAAACAATGCCATCAACTTCCAAAGAGAAAGTTGAATTGAAATGCGGTTGTATAGTAAGACGAGCAACTTTAGAAGAAACAGCAGCTGTCTTTTCACCTATACCTTGGATGTGCGTGTGACTGATTCTACAGTTCAGAGAAAGCAAGTTACACATAGCTTGTGTAACAAGTGAGATTTGAGATCCGGGGTTAATGAGTGCACGAACTAGAATTTTGGTTCCGTTAGGACCAAGGGCGTTAACCCTAGCGGTAGCTAAAAGTACTCCTGTACATTTAGTACTTTCTCCACTATTGAGGGAGACTGCTTGAAGAGCAGATTGATCGTCTTTAGAAATGACGAAATTGCCACAGTTTGGACTAGAGGCGCTGGTCGCTGAGTTAATCTGATCAGTCTGCAACGGACTGACTGCTTGATTGTTTTCAGAGTGCACTAAAGTATGATGCTTGGCTTTACAGAGAAAGCATCGGTACGTGGAAGTACAACTTTTAACGTTGTGCTTCCCTAAACAATTGAAACAAAGGTTTGAAGATTTAATTAATTCCTTTCGTTCAGGAACCGTTTTATTGATAAATCGTTCACATCGATTTGTAAAATGAGATTGATTACAAAATGAACACTTCTTTTTTGTGGAATTCGACGTTGAAGTCTGATGAGAGAAAACCGACTGAGCATTATCTTGCTCTGATTTACGAGGTTTAGCATTAGTTGACTGTGTCTTCGAGTTATTGTTCGAAGAAGGTTTAGTACCTGCCTCGATGGCCTCTAGAATGAGGGTTTGACTTCGAAGAAAGGATTGAAAGTTGTTCCAATGTGGGTGGATCAACACTATCACCAAGATGTCTTTCCCATTCTTTACGAGTATTCAAATCAAGCTGCTTAAGCGAGAAATGTACCATTAAATCGTTTCCTAGGGAGTCCGCTCTATTAAGGGAAGTTAGGCTAGCTATAGGGCTAAAAAGATCTCGGTAAATACGTTTAATTTCCGACGAAGATTCTGATTTCATGGGTTTGACTGAAAAGATTTCAGAAATATGAGAGCTAACAATACGACGTTGATTTTCATAATATTCGATTAAAGCTGTCCAGGCTCGTTCATAATTATCACCCGCAATGGGCAGAGATTTAATTTTCTCAAGTGCGTCACCTGTAAGGTGAGTGCGAAGATAATGCAATTTCAAGATTGTTAGATCAGAAGTGTTAAATCTTCGCGTCGCTGAATGACTGAACGAAAGACATCCCTAAAATTTTCCCAATCCGAGAATTTGCCAGAAAATTTGGGTAGATCTACCTTCGGTAACGATTGAAATGAAACGTTAGTTGCATGAGCAGGACTAGTGGCAACTAGGGCAACATTCGAATTGGAGGAGCCTTGATTGGCATCTCTTTTTCTAACAGCCTTTAAGAAGTCAAGAAATTATCCTCGACGGACATAAAGGCTATCCTCAACCAAATCACAGAGGTTAGTTGTAAAATAGGCGTAATTTTTATCAAGAGCCTCGAGCTTCAGAATTGACTCGTGATGTAACTGAAAAGTCGCATAATTTGCTTCAAGTCCGGCGGGACATGATTCCGCATAACCTTCCGTCATGTTATCCTTACCCTTAGATTTGAAATTTTGAAATGAATTATTAATCCTAGCTTGGAGTAACAGCTGTCTAGTATGTAGTCCCTCCATTTTGAGATCAAGTTAATTAGACTAGTAATAAATTTGACTATTTTAACTTTGGTATTGAGTTAACTATTCTTAACCACTCGAAAGTAGAGAAGTAATAGTGAGAGTAATTACATCTAAGTCTTAACCTAGGTTATAATACTTATGCTATAATAGAAGTTGAGATGCGCTTGAAGCTGCGACGTTGACTGTGTCTGCTAACGTTCCCACGGTGAATCAGCTGATGATCCACAGCGTTGACTGTTCGAAGAGAGGTTACTGCAGGCGTTGTATTCAGCTATCCTTGCAGCGTAGTCAGCAGCTGAATCAGGAACGTGTCCAGATGAAGGTCAGCATTCGATGTTGAAATCACGATGAATTGTCATCAAGCCGCAATAAACTGCAAGGTCAAGTAACATAAGTGTTTGCTAAGGCGAAAATTGCAATCAATTTTCTCAAGACTAGCTAAATATTACAATTAAATTTATAGTAAACTCAAACACAATTAACTTGTACTAATCTCAAATAACGCTACTCAATTTTAATTAAAGTACTTTGACTAAATAGAGATCATTAAATTGTCATTAAACATAATAAATGTACTAGAATAACTAGACGATAGTTGCAAAGTTTAAATTAAACAAATTGGAACGATACGTGTGTCCAAGTATTAGGACGAGGCATCCGAGTGCAATCGGATTGGCGTTGGGTGCGAAGAAGATGGACTCGTCCGAGTACAGCTTCGTTCCGTTGATGCGCCCCCTGGCTTATGACAATGGACTCGTCCCCTCCAATTATGCTTGGTGACGACGTACGTGGCGTCTTGAACGTAACGCGTCCTTATGGTCGTCCTCTTGAAGATGTCTCTTCCTCCTTCGTGGAAAGCTCCCTGTATGCCCGGTGAACGCCTCGCTCCTCGGTGCTATAGCGAGCGATGTCCACGCGGGTGGTCCGTGGCTTGACTCGTGTGAGCCCCGTAGCGTGTAGATTCCACGCGGGTATTCCTTGCCTTGGCTGGTGTGGACCCCGTAGCGTGTACGCCGCACGCGGGTTGTCCGTGCCTTGAATGATGTGGACCCCGTGCGTGTACAATGCACGCTGGTTGTCCGTGTCTTGATATCTGCCGGTCACCGTACGAACGCGATGACTCTAGAGCTGGCTTTGCAGCGCACTCTCTTGGCAACGTCTTGGAGTCGTTAGGTACGCACTCCAAGGCGCTTTCAGAAATGGGGAAAATAGCAATTGAGTCTGCTATTTCCCCTAGGAAGCCTTAGTGATAGGCTTCCTCGCGCACGACGGCGTAATAACGAGAGAGAGAGACAGCAACGTACGCGCGAAGTTTGCATGCTAGAGCACGCGACTTTTACGGCACTCACGACCACGAACACTTTGATGCGTACCTGTAGACGAAGTGCTATTCCTACGCCACTCGAGAGTAGACGAAACATTATTCAAAGAAAGAAAGATACATAATTTTTCAGATGACTTTTATCGTTTTAAAATTGAAATGAATGAGGTTGTTGAAAAGGGAATTTTTACTTTTATGATTTTATTTATTGGATGATCAATATAATACTGTCCCGGACACCTACCTGTTCTGCAGATTAGGGCTTAACATGTATAACTCGGAAAACTCAAGTACGCAAAACGTGAACTGCTACGCAGTTGAAAATCTAAGTTCGTGATCTGAGCTCGGCAGTCACTGCAGTTTTTCCGCGACTCTGAATCCTTTATATCATTCACCTTAAATAATCGGTAATTCCACGATCTTCATTTGTCAACAGAGCATGGCGGGAAATAGAAAAAAATTACAGGGTATTAAAATATTTGTTTACCAAAATAATTTTATTGAAAATTAACATGTGGCTTAGCCAATATCTCAATTTTTAGATAATCTAGTACAATATAACTTTGAAAGATTAATTTATGATACTAGCATTGCGAAGTTTACTAAGAATAAAACGGATTTCACCATAGTTAGTTCTTATTCCCATGTTTTGCTCAGCAACGAGTACTTGTAAGCGATCAACTAATTTGTTAGGATCACCCCAGACGTCGAGTTCGTATGCAGTTGTAACATCTACTCGCGAGATTTTGGGAGCAACTTCTTCCTCTTCATCATCACTAGTCCACTGTCTCTTTTTACTTTCACGTTGATATATCCAATTAATAAAGTTATAATTCTTACGAATTCTTCTAGGTAAATATTCATTGGTTGAGAAATCTGAGGCATCTTCACTAGAATGATCAGCTTCATAATAATTATCGGTCTCGTTAGTAGTTGGAAGATGCGAGTTAACTCGTGTATCAACAGTTATCTTTTTCGCTGCCACTGGATTAGTTTGCTCAACCCTTTCACTTTTTTCTCTTGCGTTTTCTACTTCGTTAACATTATCTTCTCGAGATAATGGTGAGATACTTTTTACAGACTTTTCGAACATTGGAGCAATAAAATTATAAAATTTGTTACTCTTTAGTTTTCAAATCGACTCATTCACGCAATAGTGCTTTTTGTGAGCGCTCGAAACTTCAATAATCATACGATAATTATCCAAATCATCTGAATTGATAAGACTTTCATCCGGAAGTTTTTTGAATAGTAATTGCAGTAATCCTACGGACAAACGATAGTTTCGTTCCTTTATCTGGACAAAGTCGCCTTCAAATTTTATTGAAGAATTTCCGATCATATGTAAATTTCCTCGCTTGTAAACACCATAAATATTATCGATATATCTCCTAGAATTTCCGTTTAATTTCGTTACATATTTCTTGACTAGTTTTGCAAATTTACCATTATTGGAGCTAGCTATTTTATTATGATCAGGGCTCATATTAGATAGTTTGATTTCAGAAGTTTCCATATCATCAGCTGTATCCAGAGATTCAGCACTTTCTACTACTGCATCCTGAAATTTGCTAATAACATCCGGTGTGTTTGCCATGTTTATGCTTCATTAGTTTAGCGTCAACTGAATAAATATACCGCCAACATCCTTTTTTATACTTTTATGCTATTATAGAGTAAAACCTTCTATATCATACAGTCAAAACTTTTAAAGTTTTGTGCTATAGAGTGTAACGTGGCGGATTTTTACCGCGTTACTATCGCGTATACGAGAGCGAATTTATACTATTAAATCCTCTAATTGGCAGCCAGGACGAGAGTCCTCACCTCAGCGTCCAGGGTCACTCGTAATTTGGGATTTTTGTTTATTATTTTGTTATTTTTCATGCTTTTTATTGTAACGGGCAAGCGTACATCGAGTTCCCGTGAACGGTAATGAAGAAGATGCCTTGTTCAATGCCGTAAGCGTCCGTTGTTCCATCGCCAACCGTCTCGCCATCGTCACGAGGCAGCATTCAACATCAACTGAAAATCATCGCCTCCAGCAGGGACCATTTGCCGAAGCTACGTATTTATTTTTATTGTGCCGTCGCGAGTTAATTAATTATTAATATTAATCTAACTTCGCATTAACTTTATCTCTCTCAATTCATTTAATGCATTAAATATTTGTGCCTAATAAGATGCCTGTACATCTTGCACGCTCTTATAAAAATGCCAAGTCGAACACTTAATATAATTCAATATTCAAATTATCGTCCTGGAAATATTATGGAACATTTCCATTTCGACAGGAACGGAAGAATTCGGCTCGACTCATTGTCAACGAGAGAGAGTAGGACAACAAATACGGCTTTCGACGTGTCCCTTCGGCTGAGGCGATCTGCGATCAATCAATCAGCGACGACCGCGTCAACAACGGTCGAGGCATCAGCGAGCAGGACCATGCAGCGCTCGGCACTCTCTTCCTGGCCACCGGCGGATCGACATCGTGGAACCAACCATGGGGGATTTTGTTGTACCGATCGTCCGCGTCGTGTTTGTGCCTCATGGCAGTAGAGTCCTCGGGTGCCTGTCTACCCGCGTAATAAATTTAGTGGAAATTTAACATTCTGAACTTTGTATCAACGTCGTCTGATTGAGTCGCTTCGTCTCCGTTCCTGCCTGTGCAGTAGACCATGAGGATTGAAAAGCGGTAAGGCTTGCGTAATTTTATTGTAAGTAAATGCGTTTTTTTTGCCTGCTTTGAGGCCGTAGAACTGCGCCAGGATACCTACATGCCCGCGCGTCTACAATTATTCATATTAACTCCTAAAATCATCGTCGAACTCATTGTCACGCGAAGTAGTGCAATTAATTGATAACTTTGTGAACGCGTGACCCGCGATGAATATCTGTAAAGGTGAATTTTTCGAATCGTATTATGTGTTAATTTAGTAGCATATTTGCCGCGTAATGCTTTAATAAAATGCCTCTGTAAGGTATCTATTGCTTAGCGTAGCAAATATATATAAAATTCGTTGGAATCTAGTTTTAGTTATAAATCATAAATTCTAAGTCCTCGTTTTATAAATTCAACTAAAATTTATTTTTGGAAACGCTCGGATTATTATAAACCGTAATTTCTAAGTTATATCGCGCTCTAAACTTTATATTATATAATAATTGGATTGCCTCTGCCAGGCTAGCGCGTAAATAAATTGTTGCTAGAATAATTGTTAAGATAATAGTAATAAAATCAATGCCTTGAGTAGGTTTTCTTTCTGGTTAACGTATCAGAAATTCAGAAATTAAAGTGATAAAATTAGTTTTATATTTATTCAGAATTTCTTGTTCTTATTTCTTTATGTTACTCGAATTATTTTGAATGTTATTTGTGATGTTATTGTGATTGTCTGAACGTGTGGATTACTCCTGCCGTCTGAACTCGCTCCTCTACGCGAGAGCTGTCGAGCATTAAAATTTTGTAAGTAACTAACTCTAATTGAACATATCTTATAGTGAGTGGCACTGCTTACTTTATTCATCTGTAAATTTGGATATTATCAGTGCCTGGTGCCTATAATATCGTTTAATGCCTTCCGCATTACGATTACTTTAATGTAAAACTTATTCTACCGACTAACTTTAGTCATTTAGTTGTATTTGCCTATGTGGAAAATTATATTCTAACTATTTGTCTTCAAAAACCCAAATATAAGCGGGAGTATTTGGTTGCTGCCCACACGACTAAATCTCCCCGTTATAAGAGTAACACCTTTTTTATGTAATAGAGTAACACCTTTTTTATGTCATAGAGTTACACCTTTTTTATGTCATAGAGTGACATGTTTTTTATGTCATAGAGTTACATCTTTGTTATGTTACAGAGTCATACCTTTTTTTAGTCATAGAATGACACGTTTTTTATATTATAGTGTAACACCTTTTTCATGGCATAGAGTCACACCTTCATTGCTATAGAGTAACACCTTTTTAAACTTTTATGTCATAGAGCCTTTTTATGGCTATGATACCTTTTTATGTTATTTAGCATCATCTGAATAAATATATTGCCAACATCCTTTTTATACTTTATACTATAGAGTAACACCTTCTTGAACTTATCTACTATTATAGAGTAACACCTTTTTATGTTATAGAGTCACACCTATTTCATGTTATAGAGTAACACCTTCTTTATGTCATAGAGTACCATCTTTTTTATGTTATAAAATAACACCCGTTTTTACGTCATAGAGTAACACCTTTTTATGTTATAGAGTTACACCTTTTTCATGTTATAGAGAAACACCTTTTTTATATCACAGAGTGACATTTTTTTTATGTCATAGAGTAACACCTTTTTTATGTCATAGAGTGACATGTTTTTTATGTTATAGAGTAACATCTTTTTTATGTCATAGAGTGGCACCTTTTTATGTCAAAGAGTATCACCTTGAGATAAAGAGTGCTATGTTTTTATATTTTCATGCTATAGAGTTACACCTTTTTATGCCATAGAGTAACACCTTTTTGTGGTATGGAGTAACACTTTTGATTTTTTATGTAATAGCCTAACACCATTTTTGTGATATAGTGTATCACAATTCTTACGTTATAGTCTAACACATTTTATGTCATAAAGTGACACCTTTTTTTATTTGATCAAACTTTTTTGTTATAGAGTAAAACTTTTTTATGTCATAGAGTTATACCTTTTGTATCAGAGAGTAACACATTTTTGAACTTTTATGTTATAGAGTAACACCTTCTTGAACTTTTATGCTATACAGTAAAACCTTTTTTATGTCATAGAGCAACACCTTTTGAAGCCAAGTAGTCGAATTGGGCAGAGCATCTACAAATACAAGCGTTCGCTTGGAGGGTTGGCTTCTATCCCCATCGTAGGCTCACCGTCACGACTGCCACCGCCATCATCACCTCTTATTATATAGGAAAAGCTTATGGGTAAGGAGACGCCATCACCACCATCACCGCCATCATCACCACTTATTGTGTAAGAACAGTTTATGGGTAGAGAGACGTCATCATAAAAGGTGTTACTCTGTACCATAAAAAGGTCTTACTCTATGAAATAAAAAAGGTGTGACGCTATAACATAAAAAAGGTGTGACGCTATAACATAAAAAAGGTGTCACTCTATGACATAAAAAAGGTGTGACTCTATAACATAAGAAAGGTGTTACTCTATGACATAAAGTGTAAAAAGATGTTATTGTGTGACATAGAAGGTGCTACTCTATAATAGCAGATAAGTTCAAGATGGTGTTACTCTATAGTATAAAAATATAAAAATGATGTTGGATGTATATTTATTCAGATGATGCTAAATAACATAAAAAGGTGTTACTCTATGACATAGAAGTTCAAAAAGGTGTTACTCTATAATATAAAAAGGTATTGCTCTATGACATAAAAAAGGCATGACTCTGAACATAAAAAACATGTCACTCTATGACATAAAAAACATGTCACTCTATGACATAAAAAATGTGTAACTCTATGACATAAAAGATATGTTACTCTATGACATAAAAAAGGTGTTACTCTATGACATAAGAAACACGTCAATCTGTGATATAAAAAAGGTGTTACTTTATGAAATAAAAAAGGTAATGCTCTATAACACAAAGTTTAAGAAGTTTCAACTGTACGACCTAGAAGGTGTTACTCTATAACAGGAAAATGTGTTGCTCTATAGCATAAAAGTTCAAAAAGGTGCTACTCTATGACATAAAAAAGGTGTTTCTCTATAAGATGAAAAAGGTGTAACTCTATGACATAAAAAGGTGTTACTCTATGACATAAAAACGGGTGTTATTCTATAACATAAAAGATGTCACTCTATGACATAAAGAAGGTGTTACTCTATAACATGAAATAGGTGTGACTCTGTGTCATAAAAAGGTGTTACTCTAGAATAGCAGATAAGTTCAAAATTGGTGTTATTCTATAGTATAAAGTATAAAAAGGATGGTGGCAATATATTTATTCAGATGATGCTAAGTAACATAAAAACGTATCATAGCCATAAAAAGGCTCTATGACATAAAAGTTTAAAAAGGTGTTGCTCTATAGCAATGAAGGTGTCACTCTATGCCATGAAAAAGGTGTTAGTCTATAATATAAAAGAGGTGTCACTCTATGACATAAAAAAAGTTTGACTCTGTAACATAAAAAAGATGTCACTCTATGACATAAAAAACATGTCACACTATGACATAAAAAAGGTGTAACTCTATGACATCAAAAAGGTGTTACTCTATGACACAAAGTTTAAAAAGTTTTAACTGTATGGCTTAGAAGGTGTTATTCTATAACATAAAAATGTGGTACTCTATAATAGAATGAAAGTTCAAAAAGGTGTTACTCTATAGCATAAAAGTTTAAAAGTTTTGACTGTATGATATAGAAGGTGTTACTCTATAATAGCATAAAAGTATAAAAAAGGATGTTGGCGGTATATTTATTCAGTTGACGCTAAACTAATGAAGCATAAAGATGGCAAACACACCGGATGTTATTAACAAATTTCAGGATGCAGTAGTACAAAAATCACAGTCTTTATTAGGTTTGACAAAAAGTGCTGAATCTCTGGATACAGCTGATGATATGGAAACTTCTGAAATCAAACTATCTAATATGAGCCCTGATCATAATAAAATAGCTAGCTTCAATAATGGTAAATTTGCAAAACTAGTCAAGAAATATGTAACGAAATTAAACGGAAATTCTAGGAGATATATCGATAATATTTATGGTGTTTACAAGCGAGGAAATTTACATATGATCGGAAATTCTCCAATAAAATTTGAAGGCGACTTTGTCCAGATAAAGGAACGAAACTACCGTTTGTCCATAGGATTACTGCAATTATTATTCAAAAAACTTCCGGATGAAAGTCTTATGAATTCAGATGATTTGGATAATTATCGTATGATTATTGAAGTTTAGAGCCCTCACAAAAAGCACTATTGTGTGAATGAGTCGATTCGAAAACTAAAGAGTAACAAATTTTATAATTTTATTGCTCCAATGTGCGAAAAGTCGTCTGTAAAAAGTATCTCACCATTATCTCGAGAAGATAATATTAACGAAGTAGAAAACGCAAGAGAAAAAAGTGAAAGGGTTGAGCAAACTTATCCAGTGGCAGCGAAAAAGATAACTGTTGATACACAAGTTAACTCGCATCTTCCAATTTCTAACGAGACCGATAACACAGGCCCACAAAAAAAAAATCTATCGGTTCTGGGATGGAGACTATACTTTTCTTTTGTATTTTTTCCCGCTGAACCCGAATCCGATGTTAAAAGTAGGGGGTTGGCCGCATATTTTGAACATAAGCTCAAAAAACTGTCGAAAATCCGTGTTTCTGTGGAAAAACTTGAGAATAAAAAAAAAACATTGTTTCCGTCACATCAAAAATACTTTATTTTTATGTATTTTGGCTTGCTGAATCCAAATTTTTTGTGGAAAAAAAGGTTTGACCGCCGAGTTTCGGAGATAACCTCAAAAAACTACTCAGTCAATTTGCACAAGAACTAAATTGGCTTACGCTTGCGTATACGCTTGTCATCGAACGACCTATGCAAAGGATTTCTACGCCGCTTTTTGTTATTAGATTGTACATCTCTTTTTAGCATCCAGCAATAGTCCCCCATCATGTTCACGCCATATTTTCCTTGCCACCTACGTTCAAAATCCTTCATATCCTAATGAAATCTTTCACCATACTTTTCACTGTAGTCACCTAGGTCTGGTGGAAATACATCAATGTGCGAATCGAGAAAGTGGAGTTTTAAATTCATTAAGCAACCTAATTTTTTAAAGATTTTGCCATAGTTTCTAAGATGCTCTTATAGTTCTCATCTTTATTGTTACCAAGAAATTTTGTTGCAACATCTTTGAAGCTCAACCAGGCTGCCTTCTCGGTATCATTCATACTTTTGACGAATTCTTCGTTCCTGAACATTTTGCGAATCTGAGGTCTGTCAAAGATACCTTCCTTCAATTTAACCAGAGTTATATTCGTAAAGATGGCTTCTAAGTATTTGAAGCATCGCCATTCTTTATCGAGAGCTTTAACAAATTGTTTCATCAGCCCTAATTTGATATGTAAAGGAGGTAAAAGGATTTTGCTAGGATCGACAAGAGGACGATTGATGACATTGTTGGAACCTGGAGTAAGTGATGGCCTCGCTGGCCATACTTTTGTATTATAGTGTTTTGCTCTATCTCGACTGTCAAACATGCATAAATAGCATGGGTACTTGGTAAAACCTGATTGTTGACCTAGTATCATGGACAATATTTTCAGGTCTCCGTAAATTAACCATTCGTGCTCACTATACTTTATTTTATTTAAAACCTTTTCGATGTTACAGTATTCTTCTTTGAATACAGTTGAATGAGCCAATGGTAACGGAGTATACACGTTCGTATTGTGAAGAAGAACTGCCTTCAGGCTTCGCTTGGATGAATCGATGAATAACCTCCATTCTTCTGGCTTGTATAAATTTGGTTTGAACTCATTAATAAGTCCTCGTACATCCGTGCAGTAACACTAGATCAGATTCGCCAGTGAAGTATGTTCGAAACGCTTCTTCTCGGTTTCGATAAAATGTGACGTTTACGGCCCTTTCTAATACATTGTAAGACTTTAATTGTGAAGTCATTAATTAAGCTGCGTCTTTTGCTAATCCAGCATTCCTAAACATGTCATTAAGTTGAGCTTGAGAGATCTTTTTTTGCCTTTTCTCTTTGCCAATGGGAACATACTCCTCATCACTGTCCGAAGACAGTTCTTCTTCACTTTCGACGGATTCACTTTCTGCTTCCGTCAATGATTCATTTTCGTCAGTATCGTCGTCTGTATGATGGTTAAGATTTTCTACGTCTTCTTCTGTACCACAAGCAACTTGCATACCATCCATTCCTTGTATAAAGCTGTCCGTGAAGCCCCATCTATCAAACTTTCGACTATTTGCTTCTGTAGACTAACGACACTAGAAACTGTCGCATACAATATTTTATCTGGTCGCACCTTATTTATATTTGTCATGCAAAAGTAACAGTCACTTTTATATAATGGTTTTTTCCAAATAGCTGGTTTCAGAAACTTTATTTTACTTTTACCTCCAGTTTTGCATTACTGCCCGAAGATAGTTCTTCTTTACTTTCGACGGATTCACTTTTTCCTTCCATCTATGATTTATTTTTAATTTTGTCAATGATTCATATTTTATTTATGAAACTGAAAAGTAAAATAAAGTTTCTGAAACCAGCTATTTGGAAAAAACCATTAGATAAAAGTGGCTGTTACTTTTGCATGACAAATGTAACTGGGGTAAATAAGGTGCGACCAGATAAAATATTGTATGCGACAGTTTCTAGTGTCGTTCGTCCACAGAAGCAAATAGTTGAAAGTTTGATAGATGAGGCTTCACGAGACAGCTTTATACAAGGAATGGATGGTATGCAAGTTGCTTGTGGTACAGAAGAAGACGTAGAAAACCTTAACCACCATACAGACGACGATACTGACGAAAATGATAAAGTTTTTTTTTAATGTGATGGAAACAATGTTTTTTTTCTTCTCAAGTTTTTCCACAGAAACACGGCTTTTCGACAGTTTTTTGAGGTTATCTCCGAAACTCAATGTTCAAAATATGCAGCCAACCCCCCCATTTTAACGCCGGATTCGGATTCAGCGGAAAAAAATACAAAAGAAAAGTATAATCTCCATCCCAGAACTGACAGATTTTTTTTTTGTAGGCCTGTGCAATTATTATGAATCTGATCATTCTAGTGAAGATGCATCAGATTTCTCAACCAATGAATATTTACCTAGAAGAATTCGTAAGAATTATGACTTTATTAATTGGAGATATCAACGTGAAAATAAAAAGAGACAGTGGACTAGTGATGATGAAGAGGAAGAAGTTGCTCCCAAAATCTCGCGAGTAGATGTTACAACTACATACGAACTCGACGTCTGGGGTGATCCTAACAAATTAGTTGATCGCTTACAAGTACTCGTTGCTGAGCAAAACATGGGAATAAGAAATAACTATGGTGAAATCCGTTCTATTCTTAGTAAACTTCGCAATGCTAGTATCATAAATTAATCTTTCAAAGTTATATTGTACTAGATTATCTAAAAATTGAGATATTGGCTAAGCCACATGTTAATTTTCAATAAAATTAATTTTGTAAACAAACATTTTCAAATACCCTGTAATTTTTTTCTATTTCCCGCCATTCTCTGTTGACAAATGAAGAGCCTGGAATTACCGATTATTTAAGGTGAATGATATAAAGGATTCAGAGTCGCGGAAAAACTGCAGTGACTGCCGAGCTCAGATCACGAACCTAGATTTTCAACTGCGTAGCAGTTCACGTTTTGCGTACATGAGTTTTCCGAGTTATACATGTTAAGCCCTAATCTGCAGAACAGGTGGGTGTCCGGGACAGTATTAAATTGATCATCCAATAAATAAAATCATAAAAGTAAAAATTCCCTTTTCAACCACCTCATTCATTTCAATTTTAAAACGATAAAAGTCATCTGAAAAATTATGTATCTTTCTTTCTTTGAATAATGTTTATACTTTCAGTACGTTTATAAACATTCAACTATTTTTCGAGATACGAAAATTGAATGCCACGCTAAATTTTAAGTATGTAGGGTGTCTATAATTGAGTAATATTTATTTATTTATTTTACGGATAGCATTGCCATTTTCTACAATAAATTTGAGCATTTATTATTTTATAAGACTTATTAAATGTATAAATTTTTATGATAGGATAATATAAATGAGTCGCTAAATACATTTTACGAGGGTCATTTGATAAGTACCTAGCCTACAAATGAAAACACCAAAATTTTACAAAAAATAAAATTTATTTTTCAATGTAGTCTCCTTTTAGTTGAATACACTTGGTCCAGCGGTGTTCCAATTTTTTTAACCCCGTTGAAAAAAATGTTTTCTCTTGGTTTGCAAAATAGGCCTCCGTGGCGGCGATTATTTCGTTATTGGAGTGGAATCTCTTCCCGGCGAGCGAATTTTTTAGGTTCGGAAACAAAAAAAAGTCGCACGGAGCCAAATCTGGAGAATACGGTGGATGGAGCAGCAGTTCGTAGCGTAATTCGACCAATTTAGCCGTGGCGAGTGCAGAAGTGTGAGCCGGTGCATTATCGTGGTGGAAAAGCACATTCTTTTTAGACAAATGGGGCCGGTTTTCTTCTAACACGGCGTCAAATCGGCTCAATAGTTCGGCGTAGTACTGTCCTGTGACCGTTTTGCCCTTCTCCAGATAGTCAATAAAAATCACACCTTGAGAATCCCAGAAAACAGTGGCCATCACCTTTCCGGCCGACGGGACCGTCTTCGCCTTCTTCGGAGCAGGTTCACCGGGTAAGGTCCACTATTTTGACTGCTTCTTGGTCTCTGGAGTGTAGTAGTGAATCCATGTTTCGTCGACGGTCACGTAACGACGCAAAAACTCTTTTGGATTGCGATTGAACAGCTCCAAACACTGCTCTGAACTGGTCACACGGATGTGCTTGTTGTCTGCAGTCAGCAAACGCGGCACCCACCTTGCTGACAGCTTCCTCATGCCTAAAATCTCATGTAGGATATGCCACACGCGTTCTTCTGAGATGCCTACTATCGCAGCTATCTCGTGCACCTTTAATCGGCGGTCTGACAAAACGATATCGTGTATTTTTGTCACGTTCTCCTCCATAGTGGCTGTTTTCGGAGCACCTGGGCGTGGATCATCAAAAACCGACGTACGACCACGTTGAAACTCGTTATACCAAAATTTAACGGTCGCCGGTTCATCGAAGGAGAAGCATCCCCATACACTGCATCCAAGCGTTCCTTAATTTCACTGCGCGATTTCCCTTCCAAAAACAAGAATCGAATCACCGACCGATATTGTTCTTTCTCCATTTTTTCAAAAATCAACGGACACATGAGGCGTTCCGCCTCAACTCTCCCAGCGCGGCGCGCTAGCGTCAAATCATGCTATTTTCAAGTCGTGTTTACGATATCAATATGCATTTCAAAAAATTATGTGATAAGCGTTTCCGACGTATTTTTTCCTCAGCTTTCCAATGGCGTAGGTGGTTTTTCCGAAATTTTCCATTTTCCCCCCCAACAAGTATAAAACATACTATATCTCGAAAAGTATATTTTTAATATTTTTTTTTACCCCCTAGATCGAAAGCTGAGCATTTTTTACTTCGGAAAGGATTTTTTTCAGAATTTGCTCGAATGTTTTCTTAGAGAAACAGAACGCGAAAGAGCAGACGCAGCGTCTCCTTCGCGCGCGGTTTTCGGCGCGCTGTACACCGCGTGAACTAGATGCATTTCGCTCTCTAACAACCACTTAAAATTTTGATTTCCTTAATAATAGCAACAATAAACTAGTATTTATATTAATAATTCTTTTTTTTTAAAGTAGATAATTTTATTTTGTTTTGTTTTACGGGTTTTTTAGGGAAGATTTGATATTCTGAACTCATTGACGTTTTTTTTAGTATTAATGTTGTTTTATTCATTGGAATAACGGCATGGTACTGTAAAGTTCCCGGTATAGATTTAATTTAGTTAACCTTGATTTTAGTTTCAAAACGGCTTTTTCATAGGTCTCTTTAGTGCTGTAAAAAACTTTAGTTTCTTTGCAATTACGTAAAGCCCAGTTGTAAAGGTCTTCTGGTGTTAAAATATGATTACTCGAAGAGAGTTGAAGACTTACTCTTTTCGCCCCTCTTTTCAAATTTGCGCCTATACCATCGCACGCACCTTTACCGTGCGCTGTTGCATGAAAATGCCATTCAGCAGGAACTCCAAAATCTTTTTGATGAAACAGAAGATTTTGGAAGGTAGACTTGTTCTTAAAATGCTGACTTGCTCCATCAGTTAAGTAATAAATTTTCTTGACTATGAAATTACTTTTTAAATACGATATTATAATTTTTTGATATTCATAAACAGCAACAGTATCGTGATTTAGATTATCAGAAATTATAGCAATGCTTATATGTTTAAGATCTTGATTTTCGTTACAATATACCACTGTTGTAAAAACTGTTGCTTGATTATTGTTCCAGTGGAACGATTGTGTTGAATTTTGCACTATAAACGCATAGTTTTCTGCAAAATCACAACAAACAAGGAATTCTCCTTTTTGAAGGTTTTTTTCAAATCGCTTAAGAAAAGATATTGTTCTCTCGCAAAGAAGTCATGAGTTTTAAATTTTATTAATTTTTCTCCCAGTATATTCATGAATTCATAAACATTTACAGTTGTAGATACTATTGTGCAACGATCTGTCTGAAGCCATGACTCATACTGTATTTGAAAAATATCATTTCTCTCAAAACATTCAAGCAAATGTTTCCGTAATACAGGCATATTGGGGTAATCTAAACAGTCTCCCAAGTAACATTTCGAACTAGCATTACTACATACGATTGCTTGGATGCAATCGTGGTAGTTTTTAAGAAATAGTCGAGTACCTTCAGTTAAACTCTGTAAATTAATAGCATTTAACATCAGCTTGATATTTTCGTGGTGTACACATACGCATACATTATGCGTACCACTGCTTCCCGCTAGAACACAATGCGGCGGCCTCAATTGAGTAAATTTAGTGAAGCCAATATTAACAGATTCATGCTCTTTTTTAAATAAACAATAAATTTCACGTAAATTACCAAGTAGTAACCTTTTCTGTACATGTTCTCTTTTACCATTATCCTGCTTAACAGATATACAATCTTTTAATCCGGGCATTACACGACTAATATCGTCCCTCTCATAAAAACGTTTAACTGAATCTACACTTTCAACTGGAAATATTTTGCCCCTTTTCTTTTCAGGTTTTGGAAAAATTCCACTTTCAGTTACTAACTTTTTCGCTTCTCGAGCTTCCCACTCAGTACAACCGAACTCTCTGATTAAGTCTCTGCGAAACCAAAAATCAGGAGCAAGCGTGAGTAGCTGAATTTTATCTTCCTTACCCGGTGATTCTAAAAATTTTTTTTTTAATTGGTTGAGAACTGCCACGCCTGCTTTATGATATTCATCAGTACATTCAATTTTAGCTTTTTTGGCATCGCATGAAGGTAAATCTAACTTATGTTTATAAAGTTGACGTTGACAGTTGGAACAAATTTTCGCGTTTTCTGGTACGAGGGGATACGCACTCCTAAATATTGAAGGAAAATTCGACAAATTTTTACGCACAGAGTGATTAATTTTATTAAAAGGATTTATGCATTTCAGCTTCAAAGCTGGATCCATTTCAGTAGCGAGAAAATAAATGTAATAAATAAACCAAAAATAAATTATGATTTAATCAGCAAACACACGAAGAACACAAATATAACGGAAACAGCGTTAAAATTCTTAAACAATTTCAAGGATAACAAAGATCGAAAATTCATCAGACTTATATAATTGGATACAACAAATTACTCTCGGGCAAAAATTTTCTATACGCAAGCCACCTATCGGGTAAAAAGTAAGTGAGAAGCGTTGCGTCTGCTATTTCAAATTGATTTTGCTTCCTCAAAGAGGAAGCTTTGTAACGGTGAAAAAAATTTTCGAAAAAAAAGTCTTCAAAAAGATGTTTTATGGTGGTATATGTGTATATTATTTGATTTTGATGATTTTTTATTTCGTGGATGTATGTATGTGTGTGTGTGCGTGTGTGTGTGTGTATATTTCAACTCTTAATATCTCCGAAACTAATCAACCGATTTTTGTCGGGTAAAGCTTATTCGCTTCGTCTTGCGGCAAAAGGAAAGTACCCTGATGGATTTGGGATTTTATTGATTTTCTTTTGTTTTATAACCAAAAAACGATTTTGAATTTTTAGTTTTTTTGATTTTTTCGTATCTTATAGTAATTATTACATAAAATAATATACTTCTCTTAAAAGGTATTCAAATTGCCTACATTTTGTTTTTTTAAATTTAAAATTTAAAATATCTTCACTCTGTCATTTGTTATTAATGAAAACTTTTTTATATTTAAAAAATTAATATCTCAAAAAATAATTTATTTATCGACTTGAAATTTTAACTGTTACTTATTACACTTGTTGGTGGCAATATTGTGTTGCAATTTTAAGTGATTATCTATATGAATATATATTATACATTTATTTTCGAGAACTATCATTTTAATATTTTTATATAATGTAGTAAATTAAAATATCAAAACGTATTAATAGTGCCATTTTTAGCCCCTTCTTTTATCTCTTTTTAATCTCAATTTTTTTAAACTTGGTGGTCTGTCAAAGCTTTTTTTAAAATAGGTACGTAATATACTATTTTGCAAGAAACTGGTATAAGACGCATCGGTTCAAAGTATTATTGAAATTTTTTAGCATTCCTTTTTATGAAAAATGTATTTTCAGAATTTCAATTTTTAATTAGGAAACGATGAATTAGTTTGAGGAAGCTAAGTGCCAAAGAATTGGCAGCGGTTTTTTTTTTTTTTTTGCGAAATAACCTATGAAAATGTCAATCGTGCATATAAGTGAAATTCGAAGTGCAAAAAGATATTCCATAAAGAATTAAAAATGATAAATAAAAATAATAAGGTTACTAGAGAGCGAAATACATCTAGTCCACGCGCTGTACAGCGCGCCGCATACCGCGCACGAAGGAGACACTGCGTCTGCTCTTTCGCGTTCTGTTTCTCTAAGAAAAACATTCGAGCAAATTTTGCAAAAAATCCTTTCCGACGTAAAAAATGCTCAACTTTCGATCTAGATGATAAAAAAAAATATTAAAAATATACTTTCCGAGATATAGTATGTTTTATACTTTTTGAGGGTGAAAATGGAAAATTTCGGAAAAACCACTTACACCATTGGAAAGCTGAGGAAAAAATACGTCGGAAACGCTTATCACATAATTTTTTGAAATTCATATTGATATCGTAAACACGACTTGAAAATAGCATGATTTGACGCTCGCGCGCCGCGCTGGGAGTGTTGAGGCGAAACGCCTCACATTTGCTTTCACACGCTCTCAAAAATAAACTACAACTCCGATCCGGCTGAAATTTCGTCTGTAACCGTTTACAGGAAGATACTGCACTGTAGTGTATTTCTGGTGCGATAGTGGCACCATCTGACGGTGAGGCTAGGTACTTGTCAAATGACCCTCGTATACACTGAATAGAGGTGGTTCAATAATGTTTGTTGTACTATAATTTTGCAATAATTATTTGCGGGCAAAAAAACATCATTTTTAGTATTTGTAGAGTGTTGAAAACTTACTAAAATCTAATATTGACTAGCAGAACCTCAAATTATCCTACTACCGGCTGTTTGTCTCACTTTTGCTAAAAAAAATCCTATCCCACTAAAGGGACAACCTACGTATTTTTTTTTTTTACTTGTGTAATATGTTAGTAATATTGTTTGTGAAATCAAATAAATAAACTATTTGATGCAATTTTTATTTCACTTTGAGAAGGTTTAAAACACTATAAATAAATCATATGTGACCTGAATAGTTTGCATTCAAACATAGGTATTATTTTACTAGCTGAAATCAAGCGCACACTATATATATTTTAATACATTACATTTCTTTTCTAAATATTAAAAAAGTATTAATTTAAACTTCTGTGAATGCTAAGATGCAAAAAATGTTGGAGTAATCGTAAAAGAATATCAGTATTATTTTTATAATACAAAGGTCTCAAACTATTTTCTATATTGTGAGTTAAATATTTTAAATTTTCGCGCCTAACCACATCAGTTGAGTCATGCGGCCCGTTCATAACATCTATAATTTCCATGCGGGTGCCAGCCCATTTTTGATATTTTATAATTTCCCTATGAACTGTCTGTATATGGGACTGTCAAATTCGGAAGCGTTATAAGTTTGCTTCTCGTAATTTTTGTGCGACTCTATTAAATCTTTCGTTTGCTTCTGTCATAGTTTCGCCAAAAATGATTATATCGTCGATGAATACAAAACATATTTTACCTATTAAATCGCCTAAAACTGTATTTAGCACTCTTTGAAATGTACGCGGTGAATTTCCCAATCCGAAAGGCAATACGCGAAATTCCAAGCGTCCCAAAGGATTTATGCTAAATGCAGTTTTATGTATTTCGCGTGGTTTCATAGGAATTTGGTGGATACCCGATTTTAAATCTATAACGTGATAGAATTTAGTTTTTCCTAATTGATCGAATATTTCTGTAATATTTGGGAGTAAATATGGATTTGGAACCGTCTTTTCGTTTAGTTTTCTATAATCTATTACTAAACGCTACCGTTTTTTTCCGTCTGCTATCTGTTTTTTTGCTACAATCCATGCTGGAGCATTAAATGCACTTTTTGAGTTTCTAACTAGGTCATTTGTTATTAATTTTTAAGTTTCTTCTATTGCGATTTCTGTTAATTTGTGTGGTAAAGGGAATTGTTTTACATATACAGGTTTATCGTCGGTTAAATTTATCTCATATTCTTCTACGTTGCATAATCCTAAAATATCCCCTTCTAGCCAAAATATATCTTTATTTTTTAACACTAGATCTCTAATCATTGTTTTACTATTTTCAGGTAAATCTTGATAATTTATTTTTTCTAATAATTTTTCTTCTCGATTAACCTCTTGTAGATCTTGTGTTGAATCCTCTTTTTCTATAAGTTTATTGATCCTAAATTTAAAATCTCATTTTCGTCTATATTAAAGTCTTCTGTTATTTGAAAACCTTCAGGCAAATTATCTATTTCATAAGAAATAAAGTTGTATTCTTTTTCATTTCCATACAATTTAATATATTCTTGCAAATCTACTTCAACCTTTTTATTTATTATCGTCAAAAATTGTTTATAATCTGTTGATCCGATTTCCTCAAAATCGATTCTTTGGTCATTATTCTCAAAAGCAACATTAATATTATTTATCAATGACTTAATATTATTTTCGTCATTTTCCAAAATTTTCTCTATAATGTAAATCATTTATATTTTCTGGTAGAATTTCATTTAACATTTTCTGTTGTAAATCTTTTCCTTCTGCCTCTAATATTGGAATCGTATTTAAAATTTTTGTAACGTCATCATAAAATGTTATTTCCGAATTTATATTTACTTCATTTTTATTGATTAACTCGGGTTCATAAGATATTAAACAAGATGATTTTTCCATTTCATCCTCAATTTGAAAATTTTCAGTTATTTCGTTTACTTGTACTACTTGTTCACAATCCCTATGATTTACGGGTGTTGAATTTTATTTTTCATTCGTATCTTCCAACATTTTCCTTAAAAATTCCTTTTGTTCTATCGTTAATCTTGATTTAATTTCTTTATCCGTTTTTTGTAGGTTTTTAGTTACTATATTAAGATTATGATTTAGTTTGTGGGCTGGTTTTAGCTTGATTTTATTATTATTTTTTGCAAATAACCCTCGTCTAGTCTTAATTTTTGTTCAGTAAGAATTTTAATTCCTAAAATTCCGTCGTAGAGTAGACAAAAATCTTCTGGTGCAACATGAAAATCAATATTTAGTCCATTGATTTTCATTTTTATTACTCCTAATGTCTCAATAGCTTTATCTGTGATACCGGATAAACGAATTTTTCTATTTTCTAAAATTATGTTAGAAGGTATCTGATTTCCTTTGATAATATTTAACTGAGTTCCACTATCTACGAGTAAATTACATACTTTACTTGTGTATGGATTCTCTATTTCGACGTACTGCAGTGAGTTTTCCGATTTCAGAAAATACATTGCAATCTTTGTCGCTGTTATTTTTTCTTGTATTTTTTCCTTTTCGATACTATTTATTTCGGATTCGTTAAAATCAATTGAGTTTATTTCATTAACATTTTTTCATTCCGATTTGTTAGCTGCCTGATTTTCTTTCATATTTTCATTAATATCGCTTAAATTCTTTGAAATTAATAAATCAATGTCCGTATCTTTCCCTTAGTTGCGATTTATATTTGTAATATTATCGCCATTAAATGTACTTACTTTAATATCTGCGTTATTTTCGAGTGATTTTTTGTTAATCCTTCTAGTCCACTCATTTCCAGAAGAATTTGTTAGTTTTCCGAATTTTGTTGATTAAATACTACTCGCGAAGTACATTCTTCGGTTGTATGATTCGTGCCTTTACACATTTTACAAAATTTATCTGATTTATTTTGGAGCATCTTGATTTCATGGCTATTGTCTATTTGATGTCCATTTTTCTTGCAATAAGAGCATTTAATTTGTGTCGTCAAACTTTTTAACTTTCTACCGTCTTCTAACGTATGCCCGGTGAATTTATAATATTCGCATTTTATACTTTGTGTATTAAAATTTCCTCGATAGTTACTATTTGAATTATTTGAGAAATGATGAACATTTTGTAGATTTGTTCGGAAAAATCCGTTTATATTTTTATCCCGGTATTCATAAAGTTTATTTAAAGAATTGTAGTTGTTGTTTGAGAACGTACTTTGTTTGTTATTACTCATTTTTCTACAAGTTTTCGCTGAATGTCCCGGCATGTCGCAAAATTGACAAATTTCTTTATTCTCAGAGTTTTGTTGTCTATTTTGCATAATTAAAACTTTTACGTTCTCGCAATCCGCGGTTTCGTGGCCTTCATCCGCACATATCGCGCACCATACCCATATAATATTGAATATTGAAGCAATATTGCCTCAATATTGCTTTACCATATTCGCCATTTTCGCGAATGTTCCCTCCAAGTTAATAAACACGTAGGCAACCCTGAGGCAATATTGCTGGATACCCATGATATCCATTTTTCCATTGCTTTTTTGAAATCCGATATTATTGTTACTGTTAGAATATAAGGTACATTTATGTCGACGTATGAGAGAGAATGAATACGTAGCGCCATCTCGCGTATAGCGAGGCGCAAGCTAGCGAGAGCAAGCGGCCGAAGCGGGAGCTCACTCGTCCGCCGTCCTCTACCAGGAGCAGTTGTAAAGAGAGAGAGCTGTACTCAAGTTAATAAAGTTCACCGTTGTTACTGTTCACAAGAGAGTGGCTTATTTGAAGAAGCCCTGTGTCCCATCCACTACTCATTTCCTGACATGGTAGCAGTGTTCGTGGTTGTTTGATTCTGACTCAATACAAACCTCGGTGAGTATTGTGGCAGCTTGCCGCAAGAACAAAGGAAGACGCATGAGCGTAAAAGAAGAATCTAAGGTAAAGTGTGAACACGTAAGTGAAACTAAAAGTGAAGAAGAGTTTTTCGAAATTGAGACTAAAGAGACTGAAAAGAAAGAAAACATGCAGGAAGTAAAAATACCGATTTTTGATGGACAAGAATACAAAAATTGGAAGAAACGCATATTAATGTTTCTAAAAATGAAAAAGTGTGAGATTGTAGTTACACGTGCAAAAGTGGAAGCAGACAAAGTTGATTGGGACGAAAAAGATGTGCAAGCTATTAATTATATTTATAGTGCGATTTCAAATAATCAAATGGAATTGATAAGTGACAAAGAAACGGCGTTTGATATTATGAGAAAATTTGATAGCACATATTTGAAAGAATCGACAGCTCTCCAGATAATGTGTAGAAATAAATTGGAAAATTTGAAGTTAAAAGATTTTAAAAACTCAACAGATTTCTTTAATGAATTTGAAAAATCAGTGAACGAATTGAAAGAAGCTGGTGCAAATGTGACAGAGAAAGAAAAGATGAATTACATGTTGAGGACATTGCCGGATTCGATGAGTCATATAGGAGATTTAATAGATGTAATAAAAGAAGAAGAACAAAACGTAGATTATGTGAAAAACAAAATTAAGATGGCTGAACAAAAACAAAAAAGTACAAGTGAAAATTCAAGATCAAATGCGTTTATGCTTGAAAAGGATAAATACCAAGAAAACAAAAAGACATCTTATGTATGTGGTGGTGTCGGACACATACAGTATGAGTGCCCAACCAAAAACAATTCGTGGAATCGAGGGACGCCCCAGCGACGAAGCGGACAGAGACGCGCGCCACAGAGAGGAGGGGGCAACGGCAGAGCCTACTCGCAACAGCGAGGAGGCGCGAGCGGGCGCGGAGCCTACCAACAGCGAGGATCGAGTTACAACCGGCGCGGCAGTGACAGCTACGGACAACGCGGCCGAGGCGCAAGAGCCAGCGATGACAACAGCCAAGCTGAACGAGGCGCGGAGAAAAGCGAAGCTTTTAACGCGTCAATACAGGTTAGGTCTGCGAATACTGAGAACGGTAATGTAAATAAAAGGGAAATAGAATGGATTTTAGACAGTGGTTGTACAGACCATGTCATAAATGATGACTATTATTTTAGTAAAGCGATTGTTTTAAAAGAACCGATTAATGTCAAAGTAGGAGATGGAAGAATTTTAAAAGCAACTAAAATCGGATATGTGAATAGTAAATTTAAAACTTTTAATGATAATGTGACATATATTGAATTAAAGAATGTTTTCTATGTTAAAGATATGGATAAGAATTTAATTAGTTTTGCTAAAGTAACTGATAAGTATACAGTAGTATCTATCGGAGATAGTTCTAAAATTTACAATGATGATAATAAAGTAATTGCAATAGCTTGGAAAAACAATAGAGTCTATAAAATGACAAGTTATTTAGTAAAGAATATAGAGTCAAATATAGTAAGAAAAGATAATAGTAAAATGACATTAAAGGAAAAATGGCATAGAACTTTGGGACACGTTAATTTTAACTATTTGAATACGATGTGTAAAAATCATGTTTTACAGGGTTTGCCAAGTGAAATAGAATCAGATTATTTTAAATGTGCTACGTGTATTGAGAATAAAATGCACAACATTCCATTTGAAAACAAGAAAAAGAGCACAAGACATATTAGAAATAGTGCATACAGACTTAAATGGGCCACATTCTGAAGGTTATAAAGGGGAAAAATATTTTCTAACGTTTATTGATGATTTTAGCAAATTAGCCAAAGTTTATTCGATTAAGTCAAAAAGTGAAGTATATGACAAATTTATTGAATATATTAATTTAGTTGAGAATAAAACTGGAAAGAATATTAGAAAATTAAGATGTGACAATGGTACTGAATATTTAAATAAAGATATGTATAGATTATTTAGAGAAAAGGGAATTGAATTAGAAACATGTCCACCGTATGTACATGAGCTGAACGGTACCGCTGAAAGGTACAATAGGACGATTATGGATAGTGCTAGGTGTTTATTAGCTGAGTCTAAGGTGGAAAGAAGATTTTGGCCAGAAGTAGTCTGCGCCGCAGCATATTTAAAGAACAGGACAATAGCAAACACGTTAGAAAGGAATAAATCTCCTTATGAGATATTTTTTGTTGAAAAGCCAGATACTAAATATTTGAAATTGTACGGAAGTAAAGTATTTGTGAGAGTACCTGAAAGCAAAAGAAATTCGAAATGGGATAGAAAAGCAGATTTAGGAATTTTGATAGGTTATGATGTAACAGGGTACAGAGTGTTGATAGGAAATAGAGTTATTGTAGCTAGACACGTTGATGTTATAGAAGAAGATATAAAATGCATTGGGTTTAATGATATTGATGAAAGAAATGAAAACGATAATGACTTAATCCCTTCACCTACTTCGACCCTCGGGGAGAGTAGGGAAGTAAAACTGATTTAGAAAATTTAAATGAAAATATAAATAACAATGAAAATGCTGATAATGAAGTAGAAGAAGTACCTGAAATAAGAAGGTCACAAAGAACGATTACAAGACCTAGTAGATTTGATGATAATTATGTATATAGTGGATGTATTTATGTAAATTATTGTAGTGCAGATAGTCCTGTAAGCTTTAAAGAGGTTATTGAAAGTGATGAGTCTAATTTTTGGGTAGATGCTATGAACAAAGAAATGAATAGTTTAAAGAAAAATAAAACTTGGGAATTAGTCGAAAAACCAAAGAATGAAAAAGTGATAGACTTAAAATGGATTTATACTAAGAAAAGCGAAAACGTATATAAAGCTAGAATTGTTGTAAGAGGTTATCAACAGAAAGATGTGCTGGATGATATTTATTCTCCAGTAGCGAAAACGCAAACGTTGAAAGTATTATTATCATATTGTTGTCAAAATAGACTTTTAATTGAACAGATGGATGTAGAGACAGCGTTTTTAAATGGTAAAGTTAAGTCGAGAGTATTTGTTAAACAACCTGAAGGTTATGAGGATGGAACTGAAAGAGTGTGTATGTTGAATAAAGCATTGTATGGTCTGCGTGAGAGTCCGAGAGCGTGGTACGAGTGTTTGGATGATTATTTAAAAACATTAGGATTCGCGAGAAGCAAAAATGATTATTGTTTGTTTACTTTGAAACAAAAGGATGAGATTATATATTTGATTATATTTGTAGACGATCTTTTGATTTGCTGTAAAAATAGACACAATTTAGATTTGATAAAAGGTTTACTCAAAGAAAGATTTCAGATGAAAGATTTAGGAAAAGTGAGTATGTATTTAGGAATTAATATTGAATATGATGAAAAGAAAAATGAGATGTCTTTAGATCAAGAAAAGTATATTGAATCACTAGCTAGAAAATATCAGATTGAAGAAGCTAAATTATATGAGACTCCTATGGAACAAAATTTGAAACTAGAACCTGCTCAAGAAATAAATGAGAATTTAAAATATAGAAATTTAATAGGAGCACTTTTGTATATTAGTTCAGGAACTAGATTAGATGTGAGTTACAGTGTTAATTATTTAAGTAGATTCCAAAACTGTTACGATGAAACTCACTATAAATATGCATTAAGAATTTTAAAATATTTGTATTTGACTAAAGATTTAAAATTAAGTTACAAGAAAAATGATAAAGCAGATGTTCTTGAATGTTATGTTGATGCCGATTGGGCAGGAGATTGTAATGATAGAAAGTCAACGACTGGATATGTTATAAAGTTATTTGGTAATGTGATTCATTGGAAATGAAGGAAACAAGGAAGTGTAACGAAGTCTTCAACAGCTGCAGAGTATGTTGCACTGTCGGAAGCAGTAAGTGAAATTTTATTAATATGAGATTTGTTAACTAGCTTTAATGTAGAAATTGAGAAACCAGTAAATGTTTATGAGGATAATTCAGGCGCTGTGATTATTGCCAAGTACATTATCATTTTGTAAACGAGAATTATGAGAAAGGTTTAATTGATATTGTTAAGGTTAGTACAGAGAAAAATGTTGCAGATATTTTGACAAAGGCTCTTGGACGAGTAAGATTTGAAAATTTGAGAAGTTTATTGAATTTAATTTCAAGACTATTGTAATTGCGAGAAACATAAATGTAAGGAGGCGTGTTAGAATATAAGGTACATTTATGTCGACGTATGAGAGAGAATGAATACGTAGCGCCATCTCGCGTATAGCGAGGCGCAAGCTAGCGAGAGCGAGCGGCCGAAGCGGGAGCTCACTCGTCCGCCGTCCTCTGCCAGGAGCAGTTGTAAAGAGAGAGAGCTGTACTCAAGTTAATAAAGTTCACCGTTGTTACTGTTCACAAGAGAGTGGCTTATTTGAAGAAGCCCTGTGTCCCATCCACTACTCATTTCCTGACAGTTACCCATGGTTGCAATACTCTAGCAATATTTATACAATATTTAGCAATGTGGCAGAAATGTTAAAAATGTATAATTTATTTTTTTTATTTTCCTCTTGTTATAGCAATATTCCAGCAATATTCGTACAAGATTTAGCAACGTGACAGTTATATTATAAGTATATACATTTTTTTTTTTCATTTTTTAATTTTAATGTTGGTAAAACCAAAACTATGGTTTGCGGCAGCTCCTATTACATAAACAATCTTTCTTCTGTGGCTTTCAACATATTAATTGGCGATAGTAGGATAAAATTCTCCTCATCTATCCGCAACCCGGAGCTGTTGAATGACGATAAACTATGCTGGAAGGAGCATGTCAACGCGGTTTGCAAAAGAGCCAATACTCTAATGTACCGACTTCGTCGTCTAAGAGCTAGCACCACCCTCAACCTGAAGAAGCACTTGACACTAGCGCTTCTTTGGCCTCTCATTGATTACTGCTCCCTAGCATATTTTAACATCTCTAAGGGTCGGGATATCATGCTCCAGAGGGTAGTAAATACGGGAATTTGCTACATTTGTGGTGTTAGAAGGGACGAGCACGTCTCTCTTTATAGGCGTCAACTAGGCTGGACCACACATATGGATCGTAGACTCTATTTTGCTGCTACTATGTTTTACAAAATAAATCAGAGTGGACAACCTAATTATCTGGCCAATTTCTTCCTCCAAAGGATCAGTAACTAATTAACTAAGAAACTAAATTATCCCTAAATATGACGGAGAAGCACTCCGAAACTCATTCCACTTCACAACTGCATACATCTGAAACTCACTACCATCAAACATCCGCAATAGCCCAACCATAGCATCTTTCAAAACCTCGCTCTACAATTTCATATTCAACCTAGAAGCCACATCATCATTCCTCCAACATGTGTTCAAATTTCCAGAAGCATTCTAATCATGTAATCACTTCGACATAAATTCATCCCATACTCATGCGCATCATAATAAAAAAATAATTATTTTTTTTTCTCATACTCATAAGCACACCGGCAATTGTAGTTAATTATTATTAGACTTACATTTATTCATTTTATTTATCTAAAACTAATTAAAATTATTATTGTTACTACAAAATTTTATTCTCTTTTATTATATGTTATTATCATTGTAATTATCATTGTATTTATAATATTCACTATTTTAAAACTGTACAACATATTGTACAGAAACAAAAATTTATCTATCTATATATAATTATATCTTTGTACAACTCTGTCTTTAAGTCTCCGTCTCTACATCTTTGTCTCTAATCTCTGTCTCTATGTCTTAGTCTCTACGTGTCTCTCTAGAACTCCGCCTGTACGGGGTCTATCAAGCTGCAATAGGAAAGTCAGCGTAATCAAAAAATATACATCCTATAATTTTTAGCTCATTTTTAGCTAATTAATTACCACTAACAATAATTAATAACCACTGACGATCGACCGTTAACACCTGTTACGCTATCTTGACTTTTAAGCTGGCTTAGCATTGCGATCACGACCATAGTTTTGGAGATACAGAATCCATTCAGGCGCCATAATTTTTAGCTCGGCTAGTACTACACGATGGTAAAGTGAAATATAGAATGTGGTTAATTTTTAACCCCCAAATTAATCAAAATCAAATAAAAAATAACAAAAAATTATCAAGCGCTTACTACAGCGACTCGCCGTCGTAGGATTCGACTTGATACATATAATTACAATTACCACTGCAGGAAATTAATTACCACTCAAAAAACACCGATTAACACCTTCATTCCGGGAAAGCGCAAACTCGCGCCGTTCCCGCTCTAGTGGAGTTACGGAATCGATTCTGGTCTTAAAATTTTTAGCTCGGCTAGTACTAGACGATGGTAAAGTGTAATATAGAATGTGGTTAATTTTTAACCCCCAAATTAATCAAAAACGAATAAAAAAATTACAAAAAATTATCAAGCGCTTACTACAGCGACTCACCGTCGTAAGATAAGCCTTGAAACATGTAATTACAATTAATTAATACTGCAGAAACTTGATTACTCCTCAGGAACTCTCATAACACCTATTTTACGGACAAAACCCACTTAAGAATGCGGAGAATCAAGCATGCGTGTATTTATTCAAGTTACGAAATGGATTGCTAAAGATAGAAGAGTCCTTAACCCAATCTATTTCAACTTTTAAAACTGGTTTCTTTAAGTTCGAGTGAAGTTTGTTGAATTTTTAACCCGTATTTTCTGTGAAAAAACGTTTTTTTCGCGTTTATACCTCCGTTTCATAATTATGTATGGATATCAATAATTTATCAATTCCTTTTTTTATACTTTTTTCTCAAAAACAATTGATGAAGATTTATTGAAATTTTAACCAAATATAGTTTTTAATAAGTGTAATAAGTGTTTAAAATTTTGAGCCGATTTGTCAAATATTCTCTGAAAAACAAGTATTCGAAAATAATTCAAAATAATGAATTCTTTAAGAAATAACAAACATCAGTATTATTTCAATTGTAATATTATATTCAAAACCTTTTAAAATTACTAAATAACCTTTACTTCAAATTATGTTTTTTTTATAAAAATTCACACATATATTGCCTATACCTCTCACCAAACTGCATTACATACGGGAATATCTTTAATTTTATTTAAATTAATACCGTTTTTAGTTATTTATAAAAAAATATATGTTTTTTTAATGATCGACAATTTCATTAACCTACCTTCATTATACCTCGTTGCAATATTTTTAAATAATGGACCTAATTACTTGTTAAATTAAAAAAGCAAGTAAACAACACGCGTGCGTGTCGCGCGTCATTTCCATTTTCTAGTAACATATACATAAAGCCGTTCCCGAAAAATTACGATTCGAAAAGAGGGCTATAACAGTTTAACCTAAAATATCTCTGAAATTCATAAACGAATTATTTTGTTACCATAAGAACTTATATAATAAATAATAAACAAACTCTACATCTCTACAAAATTTCAAAGAAATTAAAACAATTTTACTCTAGTTATCGTGCAACAAAGAAAGTAATTTTCATGAATACCATCATTTTAAATATCAAATATCTCAAAAAATAACCATACAATCTTGATCAAATTTAACACAGATATTGCTTATATCGCAAACAACATAGTCTATAAATTTCAAGCTTATACATGGAGTCGTCATTAAGAAATTACGATTTTCAAAAAAACGTAAAAAAGTTTTAACCTTAAATATCTCTAAAAATCATGAGACAATTTAAACTCTAGATTTCCACAAAATTTCAACATAATTAAACCGATTATTTTTTCTCTAGTTATCACGCAACAAAGAAAGAAACCTTGTAAAATACATGTCTATTAAGCAGGAAAATCCACTTCATAAGGACAGGCTGAAAATAATTCCTTATTTTGTCGCTAATTTGTAGCTAATTTGTTACGCAAACCCCGATTTTGTCGCTAACGCCGTTTCCGAGAAACAATGGCTATTCTAGCGTAATATTAAGCTGGAAAAGCCATTACGTTGTATCTTCTCAGCAATTGACGATGGGGACACCGGGTTTGGCCTAGATTTTGTCGCTAATTTGTCGCTCGAAGATGCCGTATATCCCATGTCCCAATAGTTGACCGCTGTCCCAAAAAACGACCTTGGGCCACGCGCATATAAGCAAAAATGATAAAAATAAAAAAATCAATTAACTCATAATTGCACATTTTGTCGCTAATTTATCTCTGACTTTTCCCGCAAATCTCGATTATGTTGCTAAAGTTATTCTCGAAAAAAAAATCGCAGCTGTAGCTCCATTTTGATGCTGGAAAAGCCACGGTTGTATCTTCTCCACAAGTGACTATAGCGACACGGGCTTTGGTCCAGATATTATCGCTAATTTGTCGCTTAAAGATGTCGTAGATCCAATGTCCCAAAAACGACCTTGGGTGACGATCATATAAGCAAAAATGATAAAAATAAAAAATCAATTAATTCATAATTGCACATTTTGTCGCTAATTTATCGCTCATTTTTCCCGCAAAGCCCGATTTTGTCGAGATACATTAGTTTAAGGTAGTTGGGTACTCGTGGTCGGTAGCGAAAGTCGAATCTAGTCGCAAGAGAGAGTCGTATTTCTTGCCTGCCACGCGTGTTTTTTTACGCTGGGCGAGACGATAACTTTTTGAGCGGTCAGTATAACCTAACCCCGCATTCTCGCGGTTTCTCTCGCTTACGCGTGTCCTTACTCTCGCACTCGCAGTGTGAGGTCGATTGCCAACTAAAAGAATGCTACTTTGTTACAATAATTCGAAAACAGTGTCCAAATATCTCCCTTAGTAACATATACCTTTTTAAAAAACATATCTATTAAGCTAGCAGCGCCCGTAACGACCGCCACTATGAAACCTACACCATAATTTGTTGCTAATTTGTTGCTAATTTGTTACACCGATCCTGAATTTGTTGCTCCAGCCGTTCCCGAGATATCCTGGCGGTGCTACCTTAAGACTTAAGCTAGCACCGCCATAGCTGTAACTAATGAAAAACAAAACATTTTTTCATGGGCCAAGCGGCATAATTTGTTGTTAATTTGTGGCTTCACGATAGGCTAGGTCCCGAATCTCGAAAAAAAATGGCGCCTATTGGCGGTACCTAGCCATCATACGGATTATATAATTTATTTAAATCACAAATAGTTCAACAAACAACTATAGGATATTTAACGAAGAACTTTTTGCTAATTTGTTACGCCTATCCCGAATTAGTTGCTCCAGCCGTTTCCGAGAATAATGGCGGTGCTATCTTAAGACTTAAGGTAGCACGGCCACAGCTGTAATCAATGCTTCAAGATAGACAATGTCCTGAATCTCGAGAAACAAAATGCTTCCTATTGGCGATACCTGGTTATCTTCCAGATTATATGAAAGTAGAAGTCTCGAACGTTCGTGGTGGAGGTATTAGTTTAGTTTGAAATCAATGATCAAGACGAACAAAGTTTCGTTGCAATTATTTATTGCCGACGTTTCGACGTTTTTATTTAACGTCCTCATCAGGGCTATAAAAATATAGGAAAACATTTTTGTTATACATTTTTATTGTACAAATGCTCATTAAGAGAACCAATTCGTATGTTTTATTAACTGACCTTGTTAAAAAAATTGTTAATCAACCCATTGTGTCTTTATCAATTTCGTTAGAGAGATTGATGGCCAACAGTGCCAAGTCAAATAGATTTTTCGTACTGGAAGTTTTTTTTCCTCGTTATGAGCTTAAAAGTAATTAATAAATAAAATGTATGTTAAAATTTAAAAAATAATTAAAACATCAGTTTGTTAAGACTTTAAAATGATTAATAGATATTTTGTTAAAAGGAAAATTTCTCAATTTTCCATCATTACGTTCTCGAACTGATTGAGAAATGTAGAAACTTTCACCACTATTTATACCCTTTACTTAAGTGCGAAATTTAATAATAAGTGGTGGAAAAGGAAGAGTACAGGAAGGGGAACGTTCGGACCAAACAAATTCAAATTTCAAATTGCTCGAACGATGAAAGGCGCTGAGCATGCAATAATCTTTTTTGCATATGCTAGCCTGATCTATTCGGTTTATGAGTTAGTGCTAACAGGTGATTTTTTGCAAAATTGTTTTTTATTAGTTTGAGAGAATCTTTATAGACTTGTTTCAAACTTCGAGTATTTTCCATACGGTTCAAACTGTTGCTTTGGTTTTGAATGTGCAACATTTCTGAAAACGTTCTTTTGCTATAACTTTGTTCTACGTCTACTATGTTAACATTGTCGAAATCAATTTTGTGATTTGTAAGGGAGGCGTGTTCAGCTAGTGCAGATGTTTTTTGGGAATTCTTTACTGCATATTTATGTTCATAGATGCGTCTTTTTAACTTCCTTTTTGACATACCTACGTAAGATGCATCGCATTCTTGACAATTGATTTTGTAAACGATAGAGAGTGTTTCTAGTGGTTCTAGTTTGTCTTTACCTAGTTGTACAAATTTGAATTTATTTATGTTGTTGTTAATAATTGTAAGATTATTGTGCTTCTCTTTTCCTAGAGCGTTAACTATCTTATTATTTAATTTTTTTATAAAAGGGAGGACCAAATTTTTTTTAGAATTATTGTTAAATTTACTGTTATTATTTTGTTCAATTTCATCATTAATGTTATTATTTTGTTCAATTTGTTCATCAGTTTTTTCATTATTATTTTGTTCAATTTGTTCATGAAGGGAATATAATCTTCTTTTAATGTATTTGTCTATGATATCAAGGGGGAACTCATTAGCTTTTAAGAAATTCTTTATCAGTTCTAGATTGCTTTTATGAAACTTAGGGTGAGAAATAAGTACCGCTTTATCTACAAGGCTATATATGATAGCTATTTTTTGGTGAGTAGGATGATGAGAATTGAAATTTATGTATCTACCTGATGCTGTGGGTTTTCTATACCAATTAGTAATGGGGGAATTGTCATTTATTCTAATAATCGTCATGTCTAAGAAATTAATGCTATTGTTAAGTTCATTTTCTACTGTAAATTGTAAGTTATCATCGAAAGAATTAAAAGCATTAAGAATTATGTCAATGTATTCTTTTTTGATTATTAGAAAGCAGTCATTTACATAACGTTTATAAAAAATGACTTTTCTTTGTCTTAACGGTTTTTTAAGTACTTTCCTTTCAAGGTATTCTAATACTATATCAGCTAACCAGGGACTTGAACAAAATCCCATAGGAGCGCCTAAAATTTGTTGATAGTATTTGTTATTGAATTGTAAAAAAGTAGAATCTAACAGCATTTCTATTCCTTTAAGAAATTCTTCCTTAGAGATTGGAAGCACGTTACCAAAATAGGGCCATTTTTTCTTTATAGCTTCAAGAATAATCTTTTTAGGTAAATTAGAAAAAAGAGATACTACGTCAAAAGAAACACAACGGTAATTATACGGGATATGAAAGTTGTCTAGCAGTTTTTTAAGCTCTGTGCTATTTTTAATGTAAGATTTTGGTTTCGGTACAAATTTTGTAAAAAATGTTATCAGACTTTTATCTAGATTATAAGTCGGGCTGTTTATAGCGGAGACGATAATTCTAACCGGTAATTTTTTCTTGTGGACTTTAACTAAGCCATATGCTCTTGGAATATTAGTTTTATCGAGGTTACATATTTTACATACTGTTTACATATTTAAATGAGTCATCGCATTCAAATACTCCTTTCTTTTCCCAATCGGTAATTAAATTTTTGATTGATTTTTTTAATTTTTTGAGCGGATTTTTTTCTATATATTTTTTGTCACTAAGGTTAGCCTCTACTTTTTTGATATAGTCTTCTTTATTCATAATTTCTGTGACGTTGCCTTTATCTGCTTTAGAGATGTGTAAGTCAGGTGAATTTTTTAGAAAGTTTTTTGTTAAATTTAATTTTTTTAAAACGACTTTGTCTTCGATTTCTATATGTTTTTTTGATCTTAAAAAGTGATTAATGCAATTAATAATGATGCAACGTGTGTTATCATCAATTGATTTATTCTGTTTAGCTAATTCTAAGTTTTTAAACATTTCAAAAAAGGTTTTTTCTTTTATGTCTGAGGTAAAATTATATTTTTCACCTAAACTGAGGATATCATATGCAAAGGAAGGAAGCGGAGTGGAGGAGATGTTTACGATCCACTTGTTTTTGATTTCGTCAATGCTATTATTATTGCCGTCTGTGCTGTTATTGTTTTGAATCTCGGGGGGCCGTTTGTCTGTTGACAAGCTTTGAGTACAGGTGTTCGCTTTTGAAAGGCCATTTAAACCGTGTGAAAGATTCTCGAATCTTGAAAAGTCTATTTTCTTTTTATTATTCTCTTTCAAAGTGGTTTCAAATTTTTTTGCAAGTTTGTTTTTTTGTTTAATATTGATGAAATTTAAGGTATCATTGTAATGGTTAATAAATTTTGCAAAAAACTCTTTACCTGTGTATGTAGTGATTTTTTCGGATAGGTGTTTTATACTTTTGTTTAAATAGTTGATATGAATATTTATATCCGAAATTTCAAGATTTAAAAATTTTTTTTGTGTTTTTCTAATCTGTTTTTTGGTGTCATTTCGGGCAGAGATACTATGTAAATTGGATAAATTAATTTTTATGTTTTTGCAGATATGTAAAGGGATTATATCGTACTTTCTATGTTCTAAAAGAAAACTAAGTTGCACTCGGCAAACCGTCAATTTTTTTAAACTTCCAATAAGAATTACAAATAGTTTATATATTTTGAAAGAGAAAGTGAAGTTAATGTGATTTAAAATATATGAAGTGTTATTACGTTTATCAAATAACTCTTTGTTAAAATTCTCAATTTCTAGAAAGTCAATGGGTGTAAGGTCATTAATAAACGTATGGTTCTTATCTGTTTTTTTCTCTTCGGGTGATGTTAAGGCTGAAGGTGGCTGATGGTAAAGCGATGTGCTTCGGGGCTTCGATGTCTTTGCTCCCTTATTTGCGATCTTGGCAGATCGCCTTGGTGGAATATTTTCCTTGTATTGAGGCATAACTACTAGATCTGATGCCAATATATATGAAAGTAGAAGTCTCGAACGTTCGTGGTGGAGGTATTAGTTTAGTTTGAAATCAATGATCAAGACGAACAAAGTTTTGTTGCAATTATTTATTGCCGACGTTTCGACGTTTTTATTTAACGTCCTCATCAGGGCTATAAAAATATAGGAAAACATTTTTGTTATACATTTTTATTGTACAAATGCTCATTAAGAGAACCAATTCGTATGTTTTATTAACTGACCTTGTTAAAAAAATTGTTAATCAACCATTGTGTCTTTATCAATTTCGTTAGAGAGATTGATGGCCAACAGTGCCAAGTCAAATAGATTTTTCGTACTGGAAGTTTTTTTCCTCGTTATGAGCTTAAAAGTAATTAATAAATAAAATGTATGTTAAAATTTAAAAAATAATTAAAACATCAAAGTTTGTTAAGACTTTAAAATGATTAATAGATATTTTGTTAAAAGGAAAATTTATCTTCCAGATTATGTAATTTTTTTAAGACAAGAACAATTCAACAAACAACTATTAGATATTTTCTAGGAAATTTGTTACTTCAGCCATTTCCGAGATATGTTAGCGGTGCTACCTTAAACCCTGAGCTAGCACCGCTAATACTGGAACTTATGCACGACAACACATTTTATGACGGGGCAAGTGACATAATTTGTTGCTTATTTGTTGCTTTGAAAATGGGTTGGATCCGAAATTGATACTCCAACAAGAAAGAAAGCAATCGGTTTTCGGGGGCACTAAATTGTGTTCTATTCAATGAAACGGGAAGCAACAAATTAACAACTGGGCCTAATGTCATCTTTAATATCTTACTACGCTTTAACACCATTCCTGAATTTGTTGCTTTAAGCTAGGCCTTTCCCGGAGTCGAAAGTCGATCGAAAACGCAAAAAACGCGTTTCTGACGCTGTAAATTGCGTTTCCATTAGTAAATCGATAAGTAACAAAATTACAACTGTACGGGATGCTGTTTCTAATATCTTCCGACGCTGTGACACCATTCCTTAATTTGTTGCTTTAAGATAGGTTAGATCCTAGAAAACGCAAAAAAAACGCGTTTCGGTCGCTGTAAATTGTGTTTTATTAAGTAAAATGAAAAGCAACAAATTCACTACTGTGCGGGAGGTTGTCTTTAATATGTTTCTACGCTGTAACAGCATCCCTGACTTTGTTGCTTTAAGGGGGCTAGACACCTTTTTTCTCTGAAATAAGAAGTCACATTTTAATACATAAATGTAAACTAATTATTTCATACTTTTTACATATAAAAGTGGGTATATTTACCTTACCTTAAAACTTTCTCCGATGGGCCTTTTATATGGTCCAGAACCATAGTCATCGATGAAACAAGTTTTTTCACTATCCGTAAGCTTTGAAATTTTCCTGTGGATGGATTGACTTCAGATTTGAACTAAATTACTCCTGAATAGTATAATTCTCATATGAGTGTAGGTATTTTTTATCTAATGAGAAAAAAAAATTGTGCTGTTTTTCAAGAGTTTTTTTTTATCTTTTTAAATTTTTTATATTTTTTCATACTTTTTCTGATGTAAACATTTTTCAACTGATAAGAATTTTTCCATCGGTCTTACAGTCTTACAAATTAAATTAAAATAATTAATATTTATGGCAGTCAGATTGCCCTTGTTTATAATCACCCCCGCAGAATCTGAAATAAAAACTTAATTAAATCTGGAAAAAACTTTGTTAGCAAAGGACGATCTGACTGCCCACCACCACCACATTGTCCGACGTTTCGAGCCTGCTCCGGCTCCTCCTCAGTCCCTGTGGAGACAATGTGGTGGTGGTGGGCAGTCAGATCGTCCTTTGCTAACAAAGTTTTTTCCAGATTTAATTAAGTTTTTATTTCAGATTCTGCGGGGGTGATTATAAACAAGGGCAATCTGACTGCCATAAATATTAATTATTTTAATTTAATTTGTAAGACTGTAAGACCGATGGAAAAATTCTTATCAGTTGATATTAAATTGCAGTCGACATAAGTAATATTTTTAATGTAAACATTTTTTCCGACATTTAATCCTAAATCCCTACACTCATATGAGAATTATACTATTCAGGAGTAATTTAGTTCAAATCTGGAGTCAATCCATCCACAGGAAAATTTCAAAGCTTACGGATAGTGAAAAAACTTGTTTCATCAATGACTATGGTTCTGGACCATATAAAAGGCCCATCGGAGAAAGTTTTAAGGTAAGATAAATATACCCACTTTTATATGTAAAAAGTATAAAATAATTAGTTTACATTTATGTATTAAAATGTGACTTCTTATTTCAGAGAAAAAAGGTGTCTAGCCCCCTTAAGCTATGCTAGATTTCGGTGTCGATCGCGTTTTTTTTTGGGGGGGGGGGTCGATCTGCTATCGACTCCGAGATCTAACTAGACTATCGATTCCGCGCCTAACCCATTCTCAAAGCAACAAATTAGCAACAAATTATGCCGCTTGTCCCGTCAAAAAATGTTTTGCTGTTTAAAAGTTCCAGCTGTTGCGGTTCTACCTTAAATCTTAAGGTATTGCCGCCACAGCTGTAAATTTTGAACGACAAAACATTTTTCGACGGAACAGGTGATATAATTTGTTGCTCATTTGTTACGCCAATCCTCATTTTGTTGCTCCAGTCATTTCCCAGATATTATGAGGGCGCTACCTTGAAACATAAGCTAGCGCACCTACACAGCTGCAATTTTTAAACGGCAGAACTTTGTTAACTGGGCAAGCGGTATAATTTCTTGCTAATGTGTTACACAAACCAAGAATTTGTTGCTCTAGCAGAGGTGCTCTTTTAAATCTTGATCTAGCACCATCATAGCTGTAACTACTGAACGACAAAACATTTTTGAATGGACAGGTAATTTACATCCACGTTAAGACAAATAAACAAGCTGCTCTAGCAGGGGTGGTCCTCCGATTTCCCATACATACTTGGCGGGCCCGACGATTTGCAGTTCAAGGTGTAAGACATGGTTATTTTCATATTAATATTCATATGTTTAAACATCAGATAAAATGTATAAATGGGTTGCTTCTACATATTAACTATATAATCCCATAATATATAAAATTGCAGACGACATCGCATATGAGATCTGATACGAGATATGCGATGCCTAAAATTTTTATATGAGATCTTATATGATATTTACACGCGGGAAAAGCATACATAATAGGTTGCTTATAAAACAATTAGTAAAATGTAAAGCAATTTTAAGTAGACTATAAATTTATATGAATTTTTTATTTTATTCTCGTTTAAAAAGGACAGACACAAAGAAAAATATTGTGGGTAATAAAAGTAAATCATGATTCTGCACATATAGGATGTTGTACTTAACGGTACCAATTAAAAATTAAAGCCAATGTAATTATTTATAGTAGACTTATAGGTAAAAATATTGTTAATGAATTTATTCAAAAAGTTTGCATTCTATATTTAAGTAGGCCACCGGTAAACTGCAAATCGTCGGGCCCGCCAAGTATGTATGGGAAATCGGAGGACCACCCCTGCTAGAGCAGCTCCAGACTTCTCTTTCCCTCCCAAGGTGCATAATATTATAGAAAGTTCGAAATTGAGAAAGAATAATGAAAAATACTGATGTGTTGGTAACTATGTAATTTTTTTATATAGGCTTTGACTTTTCGTAAATATCTGAAAAAATTCTTATGAATTTTAGAAATAAAGAGAAGGCATTATAGTTATATAGTTAAAATAATTTTCGCTAACACGGGTGTGAAGTGCGTAGGTTCTATAAAGTTTCGTAAGAGTATGTGAGCTATTGCGCCTGTTGGGCGCTAAGTAGTATTTTATGCCCGCTAGCTGAATAATTTTGAAGTTACAACGTGGGCGTAAAATGTAATTTTACATGCGAGATACGAAAAGTTCTATTATGTCAGTCAAGTTAACTTATGGCCGGTACTTGACTACAATAAATTGATTTCAGTACTTTCTTGCGTTTAATTTGTATAGCTCAGAAAGATCAACAAATTTGAATACATGTCTGAGAACAGTCATACAGTAGTTTCCGAGAGTTGTTTGCATTACTTGACTATCGATAATTGATTTCACAAGTTTCGTTTGTTTGATTTGCAGTGAACAATTTGAATGTACTTACTTACATATAATTTGTTCAGCATACAATGACTCAAAGAATTAAAATACTTTTTCATTCGTATTTATTTGATTTCTTTTACAAAATCATAAATATTATTATTTTATAGATTATTTGTACAGTCATGAAAAAAGCTATTACCATTTGTAGAGAGTGCTTATTAAATAGATGAGATTCGAAGAAATAAAAGGACTAGACAAATTGTGTTGTTTTTTATAGATTATCCAGAAAAAACGTCTATACTTGCCTTATTTTATACTTTCGTAGAAAGTTTTATATTAGCAATATTAATATTTATACAGTCATGAAAACAATTATTACCATTTGTAAAGAGTGCTTATTGAATAGAAAAGAGTAGAAGAATTAAAAGGGCTAGACAAATTATGTTGTTATAGAACGTACTTAAAAAATTAGCTTTTAAAAAACGTGTTATTTGTTTAAAAAAAAATATTTAAGCTCTCATTAAAGTTTTTGGTACTCAGGTTGACTGATGTTGAGAGAGAGGGATGGAGGGAGAGAGAGTGGGGTGGGAAAGAGAAGGAGGGGGAGAGTTTATACAGTCATGAAAAAAATTATTACCATTTGTAGAGAGTTCTTATTGAATAGATGAGACTAAAAGAAATAAAAGGACTATACAAATTGTGTTGTTAGAATTTAACGTATACTTAAAAAATAGCTTTTAAAAAACGTGTTGATTGTTTTAAAAAATATTTAAGCTCTCATTAAAGTTTTTTGTACTCAGTTTCACAGATGTTGAGAGAGAGGGAGACAGAGGGGAGGGGAAGAGAGAGAGAGAGAGAGAGAGATAGATAAAGGGAAGGAGGGCGGGAGAGACTTGTCTTAGTTTAAACTTTTGTAAAATGTTTTTTAGATATATTTCACAACTTTTTAAGAGAAAATAATAATTACGTAGTGTGATAACATTATGAGGGTTTATTATAGTATAGTATATTTTTAATATCATTAGTAAATGATAGTATTGTTATTCACAAAAGTTTTAAATTTGAATGTTTCTTCAAGGAGCTCGATAAAATGATTACATTAGTAAAATTTTTTGAAATAATATAATCAAATGCGTATATTATTAGGTATGATGATAATTTAACAATACTATTAATTATTGTAAAGTCATATGAAAATATCATTCTTTTTATGTTTTCAGTTTGCAGGAAAAACTTATATATACATACCTTATTTTATACTTCCAAAGATTATTATTAAGAAGACAAATTACATAAATACTAAAGGGATCGATATTTTTTTGAACAAATTAGATCTTAAAACGAAGCTTTAAGTTCATATTTTTATAATTTTTTTTCAGAGCATATTATTAGTATTTTCATTTTTTGGTACTAGAAATTGATTATTAAAGCCTTAAATTAGTTTTACTATAACACTGCTATATGATAATATCATTAATTATTTTTGTAGCTTCGTAATTAATTATTGGCACCATGAGCCAATAATTAATTATATTATTCTCAACACTTGGATTTGTTGAAATTATCACTAGAACCTGGTCAAAAATTTCCAGCTGGGAAACCCAGTTGGATCCATGTCACATCGGAAATCCAGCTGGATCCGGGTGGATTTACACAGATTTCAGTAGATTAGATTAGACCACTTCTATTAATAACACATCATTGCTACACGACTTGTAAAATCTGAGAAAAAAGCTTTATCGATATTCTTTTTTAGTAGACATATAATTTCTTGAAATTATTATTGAAACTACTTAAATTAATAACCCATCATTGCCACACATAATCTTGTAAATTTAAAAATGCAACCAGTTTATGAACTAAGAATCACTGAGAATAAAAGCTTTCTTGACATTCTTGTATAGATAAAACTTTTTGAAATTATTACTTGAATCTTGTCTAGAAAAATATTTACTAAGAACTCTGAAATATTTTGATGTCTCTCATGGTGAGAAATCATATTAGATTAACTGAGAGCACTTTTATTAGTTGAAATTTTTACAATAACATATCATTTTTACTTTTTTCAGTATTCCCATGTTCATTAGACATAATCTTTTTATTGACACTTGAATAAATATGTACAACAGCACAGCATTGATATCGACTAAGTTTTTTGAAGATCACAGATGCTTTTTAAACCAAAGCTCAGACCAATATTTCAAATCGGCATCATAAATTATATTGTATATTTATAACCTCACATGTCACTCAGCAATATTTTCTTCTATGCAAAAACTTATTATGAAGATTATGAGCCTCATAACACATAATTATTCAATAAACACTTGTTCTATTCTCAAAACATTTGAAACTGATTTTTAATAGAAGTTTTTAAATTTGATTATAAACACTTCATGTAACACGTCATACTATATTTTATTTATTATTACACAAAACACTGAAAATTATATTGTATATTTATAACCTCGTGTATCACTCAGCAATATTTTCTTCTATGCAAAAGCGTATTATGAAGTTTATGAACCTCATAACACGTAATTACTTATTAATACATACTTGAGTTATTTTCAAAACATTTCAAACTGATTTTAAGTAGAAGTTTTAAAATTTGATATAACACTTCATGCAACACATTTTACCGGTATTTTATTTTTTTATATTACGCAAAATACTGATTAGATGCCATTTTTTAATCACTATGTTATTTGTTGTCTATAACATTTGATTATATGTGCACTTCATGCAACACATCATACCGGTATTTTATTTTATTTAACACAAAACACTGATTACATGCCTTTTTTTAATCACTATGTTATTTGTTATCAATAAAATTTGATTATATATGCATTTCATGCAACACATTATACTGGTATTTTATTTTATTTATTACATACAACACTGATTAGATGTCATTTTCTAATAATCACAACATTTTTATTATCAATATAATTTTCAACTAGATAAACGATCTATGAAAATCACAATTTTCTTTTCTTATTTTGAAAAACTTACTTCAAAACATAATACTTCTTTCGTACTTTGAATCCAATACTGTCTAAATAAACATCTTCGTTGTTGTTTGTTTAATGTGTGATTCATTGAAAGCAATGAAACTGTCATTTTCTTCATTGACATCCACGCACTCTATTTGCCCTGTCAAATATGAAGACAAATTTTTAGTATTCTTCTAAAATTATATCTTATATGAAAAATTTTCATTTTGAGAATATATAGATACAATATATATATATATATATATATATATATATATATATATATATATATATATATATATATATATATATATATATATATATATATATATAGAGAGAGAGAATATCTTGAAAAATATTAGTTCGTAAATAGTATTTCCCTGCTCTTCCATAATAATATTGGTTTGGCTTTTCTTTCTTGAGTAGTACTATATACTTACTATATTCTTTAATATAAATTATTCTATTCCTAAGCATCTGTTTTTGTATTAAAATAACTTTTTCTTGTCCATTAATAATAAAATAACCACCAGGGTCATGAGGGCACTCGTTCATTTTTGCTAATTCAAAACTAGATTTTTCAGACAGTACCTAATTAGAAGTCAACATTATTGGCTATATTACGTATATCTCCATATTTCCAAAATGACTCGAAAAAAATATTCTCGTATAATATCTGTAAGATAATAATTAATGAATTCTTCTTTGTTAAAAACTATTTTTTAAGTGATCTATTTACTTGGTAATATCCTTATATTTTTTATATACTCTGTAAAAATAAAAACAAGATTTCACAAAGTAACAATGCTTATTATAAACTTTCTTGATTTATAACTTTATAATAAAAGTTTGCTACTTATCTGATTATAATATATTGCTATTGCCCATTGATATTCACAGCTGCTTATGTAGGTTATTTTTCAAGCACTTGAAGATTTAAAAATTTCTTGAGACTCATGGACATACAGAAGATTCGGTTAGCCTACTCTACTTTTTCGATGAACTTGAATAATTAATAATAATTAATGAACTCTTCTGTTAAAAACTATTTTTTAACAGTGATCGATTTTCTTGGTAATAATCCTTACATTTTCTGATATACTCTGTAAAAGTAAAAACAAGATTTCACTGTCACGTCCTAAAACATGACACGACTGGGATTATTAACTCATTTAAGAGTCAGTGCTCTTTTTGGTCGTAGCTGCGCCAGCTAATAGACCATGGATGAGCTAAGGAAAGGAGTGTAGTAACAAAATTCACTGTTGTCGTTAAAATCTGAGTTTGATTAATTTCTTCTTTTGGACTCAGGATTTGGGTTTTACAAGGACCAACAGAAGCAGCACATTTGTCTCGTAAAAACAATTTTTGTTGCGCATGCCTCTTGTATGGATAGGAGAAAGGTCACGAGCCCAGGAATTCTGTATGTTGGATAATACTAAATTTTTCCCATCTCAGGTTATTCTCAGTTTCGCCCTTCCCTAACCTATCAAAATTAGAATTTATTTCTTTAATATTTCTTTTCTATTGTTTTAATGACAATTGATATTGGAAACTCTCTTTCTTGAAATAAAATTTATACTATTTTGTCAAATCAAATTGCACCAAGTTCGTAAAACTCGCACTAAATGATTTGTGTATCGTGAATAACTCCTGTCCATTAAAGTCCGTAAGACCAAGGCCAATCGGATATTCACAATCCAAAATAATACAATAATTTATTTATTTGAACCTGAATTTTAATGATATTCTCAACTTAGAAATCTAAATTTTTCTAAGAAAAATAAAATTTATACCATTTTGTCAAATCAAATTGCACCAAGTTCGTAAAACTCGCACTAAATGATTTGTGTATCGTGAATAACTCCTGTCCATTAAAGTCCGTAAGACCAAGGCCAATCGGATATTCACAATCCAAAATAATACAATAATTTATTTATTTGAACCTGAATTCTAATAATATTCTCAACTTTGAAATCTAAATTTTTCTAAGAAAAATAAAATTTATACTATTTTGTCAAATCAAATTGCACCAAGTTCGTAAAACTCGCACTAAATGATTTGTGTATCGTGAATAACTCCTGTCCATTAAAGTCCGTAAGACCAAGGCCAATCGGATATTCACAATCCAAAATAATACAATAATTTATTTATTTGAACCTGAATTTTAATAATATTCTCAACTTTGAAATCTAAATTTTTCTAAGAAAAATAAAATTTATACTATTTTGTCAAATCAAATTGCACCAAGTTCGTAAAACTCGCACTAAATGATTTGTGTATCGTGAATAACTCCTGTCCATTAAAGTCCGTAAGACCAAGGCCAATCGGATATTCACAATCCAAAATAATACAATAATTTATTTATTTGAACCTGAATTCTAATAATATTCTCAACTTTGAAATCTAAATTTTTCTAAGAAAAATAAAATTTATACTATTTTGTCAAATCAAATTGCACCAAGTTCGTAAAACTCGCACTAAATGATTTGTGTATCGTGAATAACTCCTGTCCATTAAAGTCCGTAAGACCAAGGCCAATCGGATATTCACAATCCAAAATAATACAATAATTTATTTGTTTTTTATTTTTGACTTTATTTACCTTTCTTATTTTGTAAATCTCCTTTTTCTTTATAATTTTTTGAATATAGTAATTTGGAATTTGGTAAAAAGAAATTGAACTAAAATTTTGTGAGACTTGTGTCGATCTGCCCGTACAGTCAGCAAAGCTTGTGAGGCTTGTGTTGATCTGACTGCGTCAGTTCAGCAAAGCTTGTGAGGCTTGTGGTGAACTGCACCCTGGACCAGTCAGCAAAGCTTGTGAGGCTTGTAAATCTGACTGACCGGCGAGCAGTGCGCGTTCAGCGTATTTAAATGCGTTGCTCCTCCTCTTCTTCGGCTGGAAAAACTGCGGTGTCGAATCGGGTAGTTGCGTCATCTTGCGTTAACGAATCGTTGGTTGCCAAGTGTGACGGCGGTTGATAGTCATATATCCTGTAATGTTAATTGAGGCTAGTGGTGTGAGAAGACGGTATCCAATGGTGCGGGGGTGGCATCCCTTCCAAACGTCGATTTTTATGAAAGTGGGGAAAATCCTATGCTTTAACACAGGGAGCGGCAGAGAGCGGTCCCTTATCCCTTCTCTAGGGTATTTTCCGGCGGCTCGTATCTTCCTTAAGGAGCGAGAGAGAACGATATATGTGCGACAGAGAAAGAGAGATGAGAGAGATAAAAGATATATCCTTCTCTTTCTTTCGAGTCAAAAATGATCAATTTTCTGTTACTTGCTGAAAATTATACAATGTTGGCAGCTTATAAATTATAAAATATGTTATTCTATTACATTTTGTTCTAAAATGAAAATACAGATTTGAACGGAAGTTATCGGTCTATTACAACAGGAGTTAAACGCATTATAAATTTTATAAACTTAATTATACATTAAACAATGAAATTTCTTATGCAAACTTTATAAAAACATTAGACTATTCATTCTAGCTAATATATCAATCATATTATTAAGTTATTTTATTAAATTAATACATTTTCCTTAGATTTCCTATTATTTATTTAAAATATTTGAAATTTAATTAGTTTTCGTAAGTAACAATGTGTTAAAATACTGGTATTGTCCAGTAAAATGTTTCATCTAATGTGTATATTTCATAAAACTTGCATTAACAATGAAAATTACTTATAAATAGTCATAATAGTTAATTATTATTAAGAAAACGTACGAATTACAAATGTATTATTCAAATTCTAAACAGTTTATCATCTAAACTTAAAGTCTAGTTAGTTAATCTAGTAGAAATAGACAAATGGATTATTATTACTATAAAAACATATTATAATAATGGATTTTCTCATCTCTTAATTTTTACTTAACCTAATGCAACTTTTATCTTAAACAAAAATTATTTTTCTAATTATAATTAATGAGATATCTAGCGTTATTCTAAAATAATATTCTTATGCTATAGTACATTGAGTCCCAAAAGATGCTGGAAAATGCGTCTCCGCGCAGGAAGACTGAGAAAAATCTATTTTTAGACGAGCCATGTGTTTTGGGGCTGATGTAGCTGACAAACATCTTCTTTGTCTCGGTTTTTCCTATAATTAACAATCTAGATATTCTACCATGAATTGAATTATTTATCTTACTAAATAATTATGTAGCAAGATATTACAACTTGAATGAAAATGCTACGACTATTTTAATGATAGTTATTCGGAATACAAAATTTTACTAACTTAATAATCTAATTTACAATGAAATCATATATGATAAATTTATAATAACAGTCAATTATCTAAAATAAACTAAAACCTAAATGCTTTGTTATCAAAACTTGTTGATTTATATAATATAATAGCTATTATAGTAATTATTTATCGTTGGTTAATAAAGATTTTTTACATGGTTATAGGTTGCGTTTATAAAATGCATATGGTTACTCATAGAGCTATATTTTTGGGTTTTTGTTACTAGATCTATATATTATTAATACAAAAACAACAAAGCTGTTGATTGCAATTTAACAAAGAATATATATAATTAATATTATTTTTCCTAATTTCCTTACTGTTATATTTAATATCGGTTGTTGTTAAAATAATAACGGTTTGAGAGATAATGTAAAATAATATTTCAATGTATAGTATAAGTCATGTTTTGAAAAACTCGGAAAAGCGCGTCCCTGCGTGGGAAAGCGTCGTATCTATATTTAGTATGGGCCATGTGTTTTACAGCCCCAAGATTACGCATCCGCTAGAGCTATCGTCTTCTTAAGGCTAATTCCACATTTTGAAGGAATATTTCCAACTCACATGTAATTGTTCAAAATCCAAAAATGTTTGTTAAATTTGTGATATGTAATAAAACAGTTTATTTATTTATAGCAGAAGAAAAACAGAAGGTTGAATAAGTTTCATTATTTGAGTAGGAAAAATATTCTTTCATGAATGTGTCTTAAAGTAGTTATTGTAATTTTATATTTGTTTGTGATTGTGAATGGAAAACCTTATAAACTCTTATACCTCGCGTTTGGAACGGTTTGCTAGTTAGGTCAAACGTATAAAGGAAGAATTACAATTGTGATTATTGCACAAGGGTTTGTTTAACAATTCGTACTTAAATTATTATTTAAAATATATCCTTGTAGAAAATTAACCCTAATTTATAACTAACTCATTAATACAACTGAAGTATTTCTAAATAAAATTGTATTGCAGAAATATTGTAATTCAACTAAAGGTTTTACTATTGAACATTTTTTTATTAGAGTGAGGTTACTTACTTTTGTACAAGAGAATATAATAATCTTCGATAAACAATTGCGTATTATAATTTTACAGTATCTGTGATCGTAGGTGTAATCGGATATAATTTTTATTTATTTAAAAGTAGTGTTTGTCTTTATCAAGAAGAAAGGAAAGTTTACAGTCCGTTTTTATATTAAGTCTAAATATAGCCTTTTAAGGAAAAGGAAATTACAAGATTAAAAATTCAGAAATTTTAAAGCATGCGCCGCGTCGGTGTTTTATGACAGCTTGAGACTCCGAGAAGCGCAGGTCACATCTACAACCCTTGGTGCAATAGTGTCGGTAGGGTAGTAGGTGTTCAGGGTTATGACTATGGTTCATCGCATAAAAATATATACAAAAAAAAAATTTTCCCATCGTAGACGGTTCCGTTACATCACAATGTAAAAAATACTTATTATAAACTTTATTGATTTAAAACTTTAACTTTATAATAAAAGTTTGCTACTTATCTGATTGTAATACATTGCTATTGCCCATTGATATTGACAGCTGCTTATATAGGTTATATTTTTCCAATCAAATGCAAAATGAAATAGTCTGTATATGTTCTATATGTAAAAAATACTGACATGTTATTATGTGTAATAAGGTTAGGTCTACCAGATACGGGTATATATATATATATATATATATATATATTTGTTTTAACAGATTTATGGAGCCCTTTTATACACATGAGCATATTTATGGAGCCCGTTTTCTTTTATGGATCCCGGGTCCCATAAAATATTTTTCTGGGGCGTTTATGGAGCCCGATCTAGAGTCTATAACCCCAGGATCCATTATTTCTTTAGTCACTTGCCATAGGGATCTTTGGGCTGTAGGTACTAATATACAAGGATGGGCTCCATAAACGGATGGGGGGATAATTATATATATATATATATATAGAGACATGTTTATCGGGCTTTATGAGGCCCAACCCTGTATATTAGTACCTACAGCCGAGAGTTCCCTATGGCAAGTGACTAAAGAAATAATGGACCCTGGGGTTATAGACTCTAGGTCGGGCCGCATAAACCCCTATATTTAGAAATATTATGAGGCCCGGGCTGCATAATCAAAATCGGGCTCGATAAACCCCTATATATAAAAAAACGGGCTTTATAAACCCCTTTAGAGATATATATATATATATATATATATATATATATATATATATATATATATATATATATATATATATATATATATATATATATATATATATATAACCGGAAGTCGGATCGAATGGAAAAACATGAAGAAATTTTAGAATCGGAAACCAGACATAAAATTTTTCACTATTTAATATATCTAAAATGAGAACATCTTTTTACATGAAACTTTTTGTACAACATAGTATAATAATATAAAGCATCTTGTTATTTTATTTGAGTTAATATAAAAGCGTTGAAAATTGCAGGAAATATTTCAATTTCTCGGGCGCCCATTTCAAAGTGCATGTAGTGCGGTCGTCCCTCAGGCTCTTTCTACATTGGACAGCTACTTGCCTTCGGAGCGCTCCCGCGCTCCTTGATTTAGTAATTTAGTAATTTTAAAAGGTTTCGAATATAATATTACAATTGAAATAATACTGATGTTTGTTATTTCTTAAAGAATTCATTATTTTGAATTATATTCGAATACTTGTTTTTCAGAGAATATTTGACAAATCGACTCAAAATTTTAACCATTTATTACTCTTATTAAAAACAATATTTGGTTGAAATTTCAATAAATTTTCTTCATTTGTTTTTGAGAAAAAAATTATTTCATAAAAAAGTATAAAAAAAGGAATTGGTAAATTATTGATATCCATACATAATTATGAAACGGAGGCATAAACGTGAAAAAAACGTTTTTTCACTGGAAATACGGGTTAAAAATTCAACAAAATTCACTCGAACTTAAAGAAACCAGTTATAAAAGTTGGAATAGATTGGGTTAAGGACTCTTCTACCTTTAGCAATCAATTCCGTAACTTGACTAGAGAGACGTAAGCTTGATTCTCTGCATTCTTAAGTGGGTTTTGCCCGTAAAATAGGTGTTAAGAGAGTTTCTGAGTAGTAATCAATTCTCTGCAGTAGTAATTAATTGTAATTACATGTTTCAAGTCTAATCCTACGACGGCGAGTCGCTGTAATAAGGGCTTGCTAATTTTTTTTTTATTTTTTATGCGTTTCTGTTTAATTTAGTGATTAAAAATTAACCATATTGTATATTTCACTTTACTATCGTGTAGTACTAGCCGAGCTAAAAATTTAAAGACGAGAATCGATTCCGTAACTCCATTAGAGCGGGAACGGCGCGAGTTTGCGCTGGCTTACGTCGGTTTTTCCGGAAAAGGTGTTAATCGGTGTTTTCGAGTGGTAATTAATTTCCTGCAGTGCTAATTAATTGTAATTATATATTTCAAGTCGAATCCTACGACGGCGAGTCGCTGTTGTAAGCGCTTGATAATTTTTTATTAATTTGGGGGTTAAAAATTAACCAAATTCTATATTTCACTTTACATCGTGTAGTACCAGCCGAGCTAAAAATTTTAAGACCAGAATCGATTCCGTAACTCCATTAGAGCAGAAACGGCGCAAGTTTGCACTAACTTAAGTAGACTTTCCCGGAATAAAGGTGTTAATCGGTGTTTGTGAGTGGTAATTAATTTCCTGGAGTGGTAATTAATTGTTATTATATGTATCAAGTCTAATCCTACGACGGCGAGTCGCTGTAGTAAGCGCTTGATAATTTTTTGTTATTTTTTTATTTGTTTTTGATTAATTTGGGGGTTAAAAATTAACCACATTCTGTATTTTACTTTACCATAGTATAGTACCAGCCGAGCTAAAAAAGTTAAGACTAGAATCGATTCCGTAACTCCACTAGAGCGGGAACAGAGCGGGTTTGCACTAACTTAAGTAGGTTTTCCCGGAATAACTGTGTTAATCGGTGTTCTTGAGTTGTAATTAATTTCCTGCAGTGGTAATTAATTGTAATTATATGTAGCACGTCGAATCCTACGATGGCGAGTCGCTGTAGTAAGCACTTGATAATTTTTTGTTATTTTTTATTCGTTTTTGATTAATTTGGGGGTTAAAAATTAACCACATTCTATATTTCACTTTATCATCGTATAGTACTAGCCGAGCTAAGAATTTTAAGACTAGAACCGATTCCGTAACTCGACTAGAGCGGAAACGGCGCAGGTTGACACTAATTAAGTAGGTTTTTTCCGGAATAAAGGTGTTAATCGGTGGTTTTGAGTTGTAATTAATTTCCTGCAGTGGTAATTAATGGTAATTATATGTATCAAGTCGAATCCTACGACGGCGAGTCGCTGTAGTAAGCGCTTGATAATCTTTTGTTATTTTTTATTCGTTTTTGATTAATTTGGGGGTTAAAAATTAACCACATCGGATTTTGCACTATACGATCTTCTAGTGCTTAGCGAGCTAAAAATTATGGCGCCTGAATGAATTCTGTATCTCAAAAACTATGGTCGTGATCGCAATGCTAAGCCAAATTAAAAGTCAAGATAGCGTAATAGGTGTTGACGGTCGATCGGTAGTGGTTATTAATTATGGCTAGTGGTAATTATTTAGCTAAAAATGAGCTAAAAATTATAGGATGTGTGTTTTTTGATTATGCTGACTTTGCTATTGCAGCTTGATAGACCCGCATTACCGAGAATCGCGAGTCGGTAGAGATAGATGAGAGAGACAGAAAGTCGGTGCGTGAGGGAAAGTAGTAGCGCGATCGGAGAATATACAGGGAGGGTATCTTGAACATGCGTTACGAGAGTGGAGGGAATGAAGTGAATGAGGTATATTTTAGAATGTATTTGGGGTAGTCAATAATGAGAACAGATATAAGTTATTTGAGCGTTTGCATGAGTGATTTTGCGTATCCTTCAATCCACAATTTTCTGGTTCTTCGCCGGCCGAACGAGAACAGCACAGCCGAACTCCCTTTTGGTAAGTGAGTGAGACTAATTCGACAGCGTAATAATTATTTACCGTATACCGGGTAGCTGATAAATAGTTATAGAAGTATAATTATTTGGTAGGAAAGTATTCCATCACACAATCAACGCCAATTAATTACAGCCTTGTTATTTGATTATGATTTTTTTGTGTTTACCAATGGCCCCCATTTCTTTGTAACCTTAAATGAGGCGCTCTCCAAATGTCTCCCCATCAAGGACCTCGGCATGGCAAGGAAGTGCCTTGGCATAAACATCAGGATAGACAAAAACCAGGGCACCATCGAACTAGATCAGAGTTTCAACTTAGATGAGTGCAAGGGCGTAGCTACTCCCATGGATTCAAGCTCCACCCTAAACACTAGAGTATCACCAGAAAAGGCTGAAGACAAAGAAACTTTACATAACATCTCCTATCAAAATGCAGCGGGAGTTCTGCTGTACTTTGTTCAGGTTCTTTAGAGCACTAAAAGCTATAGCTTCAAATACAGAAGGGACACCAGGGACAGCATCGCCAGACACATCGGATACTGTGACGACAGTTGGACAGCAAGATGGTAAATCAGACACCGTATACGTTCTGACAGTAGTCACAAGGCCAAGACGCACCACGTGGAGCTCAGATGCAACCATCTTGGATTCCCGGCGTCGGCTTCCTTCGGCATTGACCGCACGCACATCCATACACTGACTGCACCCGCGGCACGGCAGGGGAACGCATTCGAGAGTCTTGAGAGAGAGGAGGTGCGCGCGTCGAGTATGGCCAGAACATCAACCATCTCTCCCACTAGTACTGGAGCAGGAAAGGTTGTCGCTAGCTCTCAGCTTACCGACGCTGTCCAGTGCGATACTGCTAACTACGCGCGGCGATAGTTATAATTAATTGGCGATACTCTCTCCCATTAGTGTCGATATAAGAGTGCCGGTAGCTTTCTGATTACCGATGACGGGTACATAAATGATGTACTAGTAGATTCGAATTGCGCGCTCGACAATAAAATAGGCTAGGTGAAGGGGATTGCGTCGAGAAGGAAGCGCTAACAGGTAGATTCGCGCTTGATAAATTATTAATTATAATTCGCGCCACCTGAACCTAATGAGGTTCAGAAAATAGGCCGCTTATACGAGGTACGCGATCAACTAGCAGACTAGGATTGGAAATCGTGTGTGCAGGCCCCGGGATAAACGATGTGCTGACCCAATCGCAGCTTTAAGGCTCGAGAGGTCATAGTTACGTCATAAAAATCGGTAATACGTCATCGAGTACGACGCGCGAACCACCAATGGGATTTCAAAAGACTCTTGAGTCAGCAATATCGGTGGGAGAGAGATAGATATAGAGGAGGGGGAGAGAGAGAGAGAGAGAGAGAGAGAGAGAGAGAGAGAGAGAGAGAGAGAGAGAGAGAGAGAGAGAGAGAGAGAGAGAGAGAGAGAGAGAGAGAGAGAGAGAGAGAGAGAGAGAGAGAGAGAGAGAGAGAGAGAGAGAGAGAGAGAGAGAGAGAGAGAGAGAGAGAGAGAGATTACTAGAAACATTTACAATTAAAAATTTTAACACTGTCGCATTGTAATTACATCAGACACTTATATCATCACTGTTCATCATTTTTCAACACTACTATTAGATTTTGTTACTACTATTACTAATAGTAGTAACAAATTTTTCTATATCATTGACATAAATTAAACTTCAACACAATTAACTTTAACACAATTACAATTAACGGTCATTGTTTAATATTTTTTATGTTAAGTTCTATGTTAAGAATATATACTGTTATAAATTAATGTATATTTTTTTAAAATAAATATTGTTTATCAAATTTGCAATAAAATAGTAATTTATCTTGACTTTTCATTATTAGTTCCAATTTGATATAATAATCATTTTGATAATATGAATTTTTAGATTTATTTATTTTAGTTATGTTATAATGTTTAACTATAATTAATATTTATTAATTGAAAATAATAAGGGTACAACTAAAGTTCGTTTTTATAATATATTACATTAAAAAATAAAACATATTTTTTTTTACACTAATGTAATAACATTACATTACATTACATTAGTAATATAATGTAATTACATAAGGAGAAGAATCTAATTCGTGGTTACGTAGGTTGTAAAAAATAACGTTTTCTGTAAATGTCTGCTAAACTTCTGTCATAATAGAAATATATTTTGATTATTATTATTTTATTATTATTATTATATTATTATTATTGTTATTATTATTATTTTTGTCATATATTTTGATTTATAAGTGTGTAATATAACCACTGGATTGAAGTATCAATTTTTGTATATCATCTCATGTCTCACAGCGCTACTCTGGAACGCTTTGACCAAAATGAATTGGAGAGTGGGGAAAATCTTGTTTATATATATTTACACAAAACTAACGGATCATATTTTGAAAACAGATACCCAATTAATTTTTACATATAGAAATATGTGAAGAAATTGGAAAAATCATTTAAAAAATCATTAAAAAATTATTCAAAGTTGTATATTAATGGAAGAATTAAAATTTTTCAAAAATCTGCTCCATTAACTTTGGGAAAATATATATAAACAAGATTTTCCCCACTCTCTCATTCATTTTGGTCAAAGCGTTCCAGAGTAGTGCTGTGAGACATAAGATGATATACAAAAATTCATACTTCAATCCAATGGTTATATTACACACTTATAAATCATAATATAGGAGCCAGGGAGGTACTAAAATGTTGTTTTTTGTGTATATTTTTAAGGTATAAAGTTGTTTTTTATATAGACTTGAAAAAATAATTACCTGACTAATTATACTAAAATCTTGTTTTTCAGGCTTTAACTCAGGCTGGCCCCCTTAACAACGAAAAATTTGCAGCATAATGTTTTTAAAAAATAATTATATGAAGGTATAAATTAAGTAATTTTGTATGTACTGAGAAGTCCAAAAAGTATACTGACAAAGTTTAAGATTTTAAAATAAATTTAAATTAAAATAATTAAGAAGGAAAACTGTATATAAAGTAATACTTTTTGAATTTAACAAGTTATTAAGAAGAAAAGATTGTTATAAAACAAAATTGTACAGTGGCAGTCTTAGCAAAAAGAGTAAAGACACGTGGAGATCTACTACCGTATAACTTTGAGAAAAAGAAAAAAGGTTAAAAGAGAAATAGAAAATAGAGTTGCTGATTTAACAAGTGAGATATGAGAAATGAGAGGAAGAAGGAAAAACATTTTGAAGGAAGATTAGAGAGAGAAATAAAGTTGAGAAGAGAGATGGAGAAAGAGAAACAAGCGGAGGAAAAAATAGGCCAGTCAAATTAGTCTTTTTTTGCCTGTTTTGAAACCTAATTGTAAGCCGACCTTATCAAGCGGGTTATGATTGGGGAGGTCATCAGGAACAATAACCCGATGAACGAGTATAAAAATTTACATGGGAAATATTTTTAATTAACAATTGAATGCTCGGAAAAACAGTTTTTCGACTGCTACAAAAAAACTACTGACTTTACAGAAAAAAGTTCAAAGTAAACTTTGTAGATATTAAAAAGATCTATCAAAAGCAATTTACAGATTTAAATTTAGTTAATTTGTTTATCTGCAAATCGCAAAAAACCGCTTAAAAAGGCCATTTTTACGATGGTTTATTACTCTGTTAAAAATGTCGCTAGGTGCTTGATAACTCGTTTAAGTATAGCTCTTATAGCACTTAATAAGCAGTTAAAATTTTAGCTAAAAATATTTAATAGTTTTTGCATAATTCCATTTATTTATTAGATTTTGGTCATTTTTGTGTCATTTTTCCCAAGCCGTGGGACGTCGTACGAGGATACAGTAAACGGATTTTGAAAGTATAACATCTCTACTTTCACGAACAATGAATAGCTAAGCGATTTTTTCAAATTTAATTGTTTAAAATTGCAAAATAAAAAGAAGTCATTTTTTCTGGTATAAATAAAAGCAATTGCGGCTCGACTATTGGTCGTAGATAATCGACAGTAGTTTCGTTGGAAAGCTGGCATTTTTTTACAAATTTTAAGGGGTCTACGAACTCTCTAAGTGCTCTGGGAGCCGAGATAATTTTTTTTTTGTAAAAATCGTTGTGTCTTCAATTATTAATATTAAGAAACGAGACAGGGACGACAAATCGAATTAATAGTTGTACTAACAGAAAAAAAATATTTCGTCACATTTATTGCAAAATTACATTGTTATAAATAATCACGAAGGCGCGGGTCTAAATTGGAGAAGGCTACAAGTGTCACGCGCAAAAACTGAGCGTAGGAACTTCAAATCCGACGCGCTCGAAATTTTTTTCATATCTCAGTATATAATTGACGTAAACCCTTCATTTTTCTTTTATTTGGGGTAGCTCACCAAAATATTAACATACAGCCTACTCATTTCCCCGAAAAAGTTTATTTAACAATACTTAATTAACAACAATTATTTTTATTAACTTTTTTCTGTTTTTTTTCATAAATAAAGATGAATTAGTTATGGATAAATGCTGGGGTATTTACTACTAGTTAATGAAATAATAAAAAATAATGTATTTGTTTTGAAAAAATCATTTATTGCAGATTCAACACTTAAATGGTTATTTTACGTTTTTTTGCCTTTGTTGGGCGTGATACTGACTCATTCAGTTCTTGATTATGTTCTTCTATTTCTTCTTCTTCATCTTCATCTTCATCTTCTTCTTCTTCGTCATCTTCTTGATCTTCTTCATCATTTGTTTCTTGTGTACTTGGCGGGACTTCGCATTCGGTTTCGAATTGCTCATCATATTCTGCATCATCATGCATGATATCAGCCATATCAATAACCATTTCTTCCACTTGTGCAGGTTTCACCATGGCATGATGAGCATATATTTGAGCATCGCAAGCCATGCTTTCGGCAGCTGCATGTCTTTTTCTTGCACCCCGTTTCACATCTACAGCTAATTTTCCGCAGTACTTCGTCTGGGATGAGCGGCTCTAGTGTGGGAACGGGGTGTAAAACATCAAGTCGCTCTTTCCAACCGCAATCCGTCGGATTTTTTGTGAAACCTTCCCACTGCTGCACTTGAAGATATGTGCGAAATGCATGCTGCATTGTGGTACCTTCAGTAGGCGGAAAATTTTCAAGTTTTGAAAAACTTATCGAAAAACTTATCGAAAAACGATTGTAACGTCGGTGGTATGTCATCTTTGATGTTATCAAAAAAATGATCAGGCGCAGGATAATTAACTGTATCATAATACTTCGATGTTATATCTTCAAGAAGCAATTCCGCTGCTGTATCAATAATCCGTTTGCGTTCGGCTTTAACATCTGAGTTTTTATTGTTGTACCATTCCGCAGAAAGAATCTTATTTCTTACAAACACGAAACAAACAACTAAATCTTTTTTTACTTTATAAACGGAAATTGCGTCACCAAAATATTCTACTAGTTTATTGCGAATTGTGTCAAGTTTGCAAGGAAGTTCTTCTTCTTCTTCTTTGTATTCGCTTAAAATACTTGCAATGGAAAATTGACACTCCTCATCACTAAACTCGCATAAATAAGAGATAATATAGTCCACAACGTCAGATGTATCTTTACGCACAGGTCGGCCGGTTTTATGAGACGGTCTAAAAATTGAAAATTTTCGTATGCAAAAATCATGGTAACGGGCGCCCCGTTCTACCAAATCTACGTTTTCAATAAGTTTTTTTAAAACTGTATATTCTTCTCGAAGGTTATCTCGTAAAGTTTCATCGTTCTGGCGTGAAGTAATTTTTTCTAGAATATTGCCCTTTAAAGTGTCGCTACTAACAATTTTGACTTTCGAAAGATTCGCGTTAGGATATTTTTTCCTTTTAGCATTGTACTCGTGCGACGCTTCTTCCCCGCAAAAAATACAATATTTGCTAAAATCAAACTGCTGTAGAGCAATAGTATTTTGTCTCGCAGTTACTTTTAAAATACTTGCTTGTTTTTGGGCAGCTTTTATACTTGACTGTTTAACATAATTACTATGACAATTGGTATGAATTGTTAATGCTTGACACTTTTGGAGTTTTTTATGTTTGTTGTCCTTCCTCTTTAAACTTGCATCAATTAAGATTGCTATAGCCTTCTCTTTGAGAACTCGAGCCTGCTCGGGGTTGACTAGTTTGTCACACAGCAAACAGACGTTCGCGCCGTCAGTTTCCATTTTCAAGAAAACTTCAACCTGCACAAAAATAATGTATTGTATCAATAAGTTTTGTAATTATTGAAACTTAATTAACTATAACATATAATTAACAAAAAAAATATATCAATAAATCTGATTTTAAAAATGTATTCATAATTAAACTGTATTTGACTATAAATATTAAAAAAAAAATTATAATTTAGACATCCGTTTACACTATGCCAAAATAAATATTTTTCAAAAAAATTTTCATAAAAATTATTTTAAACTAATAATATTATTTTTGCTAAAATTACGAGAGGGCTATAGCAACTTTTAGGAATAAAAAATTGACGGACCCTGGGATCGAACCGGAGCCGCCGACGCACAAGTCAGAAAGGCTACCATCAAGCCACCGTACCAATCGGACTTCTATTAATCGAACGGCTGGCTTATTTCGCTCTTTTATATTCGTACGTATATCTGCACGTAATACTAATTTCAAATACATTATTTACCGATTTCGTAATAACACTATGAATAACAATTACAACATTTATGTACTTACCAACGGTGCGATAACACTAGTTCATAAAGTCTTTCTCGTCTATATAAACAATCCGGATTTTCGTTTAAAAACAGCAAATGCAACTGTAATATATAACTTATAAATATATTTGACAATTACAATATAAATCAGAATACTGTATATATACACTTACGAGGATTCAATAAATGTCACTTATAAACTGTTTATTAAACTGTAATATACACTGTATGTTATACTAAAATTGTATTCGATACTGCTTATGCTTCTATACTCGGTGGCTGGCGTCACTGGCACAACGGTCAAAAGAGAAAGTATAGTAACGCTCCCCTTGGCGGATACATGCGCACAAGTGTCGAAGCGTCTAACGAAAGGTTTCACCCCGATGCCTTTCGGAACATGCGTTTCCGAACACATGAAAGCGCGGAAAAATTCAAATCTATTCACACACACATAAACTCACATACACAGAGTAATATAAAAGTATGTTTAATTAATTAATAATATGTACCATTGCATAAAATTATATGTATTTAATTATTTATTTATGAAAAAAACAGAAAAATGTTAATAAAAATAATTGTTGTTAATTAAGTATTGTTAAAAAAACTTTTTAGGGGAAATGAGTAGGTTATATGTTAATATTTTGGCGAGCTACCCCAAATTAAAAAAAAAAATGAAGGGTTTACGTCAATTATATACCGATATATGAAAAAAATTTCCAGCGCGTCGGATTTGAAGTTCCTACGCTCAGTTTTTGCGCGTGACACTTGTAGCCTTCTTCAATTTAGACCCGCGCATTACTTCGATTTGTCGTCCCTGTCTCGTTTCTTAATATTAATAATTGAAGAGACAGCGATTTTTACAAAAAAAAAAAATTATCTCGGCTCCCAGAGCACTTAGAGAGTTCGTAGACCCCTTAAAATTTGTGAAAAAATGCCAGCTTTCCAACGAAACTACTGTCGATTATCTACGACCAATAGTCGAGCCGCAATTACTTTTATTTATAACAAAACAAATGACTTCTTATTTTGCGATTTTAAACAATTAAATTTGAAAAAATAGCTTAGCTATTCATTGTTCGTGAAAGTAGAGATGTTAAACTTTCAAAATCCGTTTACTGCATCCTCGTACGACGTCCCACGGCTTGGAAAAAATCACGCAAAAATGATCAAAATCTAATAAATAAATGGAATTATGCAAAAACTATTAAATATTTTTAGCTAAAATTTTAACTGCTTATGAAGTGCTATAAGAGCTATACTTAAACGAGTTATTAAGCACCTAGCGACATTTTTAACAGAGTAATAAATAATCGTAAAAATGGCCTTTTTAAGCGGTTTTTTGCGATTTGCAGATAAACAAATTAACTAAATTTAAATCTGTAAATTGCGTTTGATAGATCTTTTTAATATATACAAAGTTTACTTTGAACTTTTTTCTGTAAAGTCAGTAGTTTTTTTGTAGCAGTCGAAAAACTGTTTTTCCGAGCATTCAATTGTTAATTAAAAATATTTCCCATGTAAATTTTTATACTCATTCACCGGGTTATTGTTCCTGATGACCTCCCCAATCATAACCCGCTTGATAAGGTCGGCTTACAATTAGGTTTCATGAAAAAACTAATTTGTCTGGCCTAAAAATGGCAGAGAAGAATTCAAGGACATAAACAGAAAATTGGAATGCATAGAAAAATAAAGTGAAGGTAATAAAGAAGAAGGTATTTGTCAAGTCAGATATGGAAGAATGAAGGAAGCAAGAAAAATATTGGAAAAAGATGAAGAAGATAGTAGGAGAATACAGGAAACAAAGAAGATAGTATGGAAAGAGGGGAAAGGTGTTAATTATAAAGAGAGGAAGAAACTGGGAAGAGGAGTTAGAGGAGCAGGACATAATAACGGAAAGCAAAATCGAAGACACCAGGAAATAAAGAAGTGGTCAAGCAGTTGTTCGAGGATAGGAAAGAGAAGGGCAGCATATGGGGAAAAAGAGAGGAGTATAGATAGACGTAAAAATGAATAAATGGCTGAGGTTCGAGAAAAGAAAAATAAGGAATAACATAGAATATAGAAAGACGAAGGTAGGCAAAAAGTTGTACACGTGGAGGAAGCCAAATTGATGGAGGTAAGAGACGAGAAACAATAAATGAGAGGAAAATAGAAAGAGAGACAAGAGGAGAGGAGGCCAACAAGAAGAGAGAAGAGATAAGCAGTGTTAAAACATTACAACTAACTATAATTTTTCCGTGATTTTTTGTTCATATCGTTTTAGTTTTATTTAAAACAATAAATATATCTTACCAAAACTAGTGCATATTTTTCCTTTCTTAATTTTTCTCCAAAAACCTCTATGCTCCTAGTCGTTAAAGGAAAATATGAAATAAGGTTTGATTCTGTTTTTTCCTTGGAATTCGCAGCATTAATCTTATCAATTGTACATTCGACTCTTGAAAGTCGTTCACAAAAATTATTTTGTATTTTGATAGCCTTGTTAAGCATATTCAGTATTGTATCTTCCTGAGCTGAAATATATCAAATAGTTTGTATATTATATATTTGAGAGAGAATCTACATTGCATGATCTTATGCCTTATGACTTTATAGCATATGATCTTGGTACTCGCAGTTTCATCCGCTGATTGGTTTACTGGTAAAGCTAAACCAATTAGCAGATGAGCCTACGAATACTAAAGTCATAGGTTATAATCGTAAGGCATAAGATTATGTAATGTGGATTTGCTGTGACTTTTATGTATGTGTATAACCTGAGATTTTTCAGTTTAGTAAAATATACAATAAATATTATTTTTAATTATAGTGAAAATAGCAAATATATATAATCTGCCTAAAATGTTTTTCTATATTTAGTTTTTATGTGTTTATCATTAAAATAATATGGCTCTTGCTAAACGACCGTCAGATTTCATGAGAGCGCATATACCTATATATTGGTAAAACCTAACATTCAATTTTCTGTAGTTGAAGAATTGACGCTTAAATAAAGAAAAAAATAGACAAGGATTGAGGTTTGACTAAAGAAATAATAGTCTCTTCCAGGTCAGACTCTCAAAACAACGGTTTTTACGTGTTTTTAAATGTGTTATGGCTATTTGGCCGTCAGATCTGACGGTCATTTAGCAGAGGCAAAATAATATAGAATTTTAAGCAGGTTACTAATAGCAATAGTGATTATTTAATATCTTATAATGAATTTTAAATAAATAAGATTAAATAAAACTAAATTGAACTAGAATATGATTATAATGATTTAATTATAAGCTGTATATTCAGGGTCGTTATTTCTTCAAATTAAAATTCATAAAGATCCACTTGCAAGGTTGCGTTGCCTTTCTTTTATGAGCTACAGCACAATCAGTTTTATTTTTTGCATCCTTCACCTTCTCCAATAATTCATTTTGTTCAGCAGCAATTTTTTCTGATTTTGATTTAGCATCAATCAAATTATCTAAATAAAACAATAAAATTATATTAATTGACACTTTTATATAAAGAATAGTAGTGCTACGAGTTACAAAATTTACTAAATAGATGAAAAGCGAGAATGCTAAAGCAAGACAAGAAATCAATATTTGAAAAATCAATATATAAGTTATAGACACCGTATATATAGATGAATTTGTAACAAAATAGATCTTGTTTGATTATAAAAAGGATGGAGTGCAAGAAAAATATGTATGCCATCATAAATGGAGCAATGATAATAAAATAAATATTGAGGCAAGGAGAAGAAATGGAAAGAGATAGAAAAGGGAAGGACGTGCTGAAGCTAGAGGATGTCGACAGGACAACGACTCCTCTGATAAAAAAAGGCAAAAGGTGGAGCGCAAGCGCGAGTGTGAGAAGCTGGATTAAAAGACACATTGGAGAAGTGGACTTCACATTAAAGGAAATGGAAAGAGGAGCACCACAAGTATCATGAATGCGTAGAATGGATTTCAACTCCCAATCCTTTTGTGGCTCAGCTCTCTGAATAATAGCTTGGTTTCGGCTTTGACGATCCTTTTTTAAGGGATAGTAAAATTTAGTGCCATCAAAGAGTATCCAAGCACTTGGTACAGCAAAAAAATACTGCTCAGTCTCAATGACTGTATACATTTGTTCTTTTTTTTTTGTTTGATAACTAAATAATCAAATTCTAAAGTTTTTATATTTGCTATAAAGATTTTTACTAAATTCTTGCGATGAAAAATCTGGTGTAAAATAACTGGTCGTTACTATATCAACAGTAAACAATGAAGAATACATAGTCATATACATACCTATGTATAGCATTTAGCATTTCGGTCATTTCAGAACAATCAGCATTCAGCAATGGTGCTTTTTCTGCCGAAAGGTGACGCTAGTAAGACATAGGTTTGTTATGACTTATGAGTTTATGACGAGTCGGGTTTTGAGAGCAGAAAGGCGCTTCTGCAATGGTCGCCGGGTTGACCAATTAGAAGTTTGGAACGCTGCTCAATTAGGACACCTCTACATGGAGTCTGGCGTTCTCGAGAATGGCAGTCTAACTCCATGAGAGTGAGAAGGATAGCGCACATTTGTAAATTGTCTGGCTTTGTTGCTCTCACAAGGTTAGGTATGTCAGTCTGCCATTCTCGAGAACGCCAGACTCCATGTAGAGGCGCCCTTAAGCGCTAAAGCGCACAGAGTTGCGGGAGGTTTAAATAAAACTCGAACTCGCGAGATTAAAGTTTATTCCGTATTTTATTCAATGAATATCGCTTGAATTTAAATGTATTTAACAATTATTTGGTTGTTGTATTTGTGACTCTATACAAGTCAAATTGGCAATGAAATAGAGCCAGATTACGCGCACTGATGCGATACTGATTGTGATGTGGTACATTCCCCTATAACAATGAATCATTAAATTATGAGTAAGGAAGAAGTGTTAGAGAGTGATAAAGAGAGAGAGAGAGGAAAGCCGCAGAGAGTCGCTGCAGAGTAAGAGTGCAACGTGAGAATTATTTGTCGTATACCGGGCACCTATAATATTTCGTAGCTTAAATATTTAGTCAAAAAGTATAGCTCGCATGTTATAAAGCTTTAGAGTATTTGGTGACTTTCGACTGAAAGCTCAACGGTACAACGTACATGGTAACAAGGACCAGATTAGTTGACAAACCGATTGTTTAGAGCTTCTGGGCGCAACATGCACGGTGTGCAGCAGAGTACCAAGTGAATTGGTACGTCCCAGGTCTGGAGCTACAAAGCGTCTCACGTGCTCGGTAGCGACTGACTCGACGCCGGCGGTGTGTTCCAATTTATATTCTGGATCGTGGGTGGAGCTTCAGGTTGGTGGTGGGAGGCAGTATGGTGTAGAGGCTGTAGGGCGCTAAGTTGCCTTAGAAGCCTCCCCCACTCCAAAGTCGAGGGCGTGGCGATGGAAGGGCCTCCTGACCGGAAAATAGGTCGAGAGCGCTTAAGCAGCGGGTGATGAGCCGCCCCCGCCAGTGGCGTAAGATGCTGTTGGTCCGTGATTGGTCGTTGGTGACGGTTCTGCCGTTAGTTCGTTGCACCACTGCGCTAGTCCGTTGGCTTATTGTCCTTGAGGTGACCCTTGTTATTGACTATGAACTGTTTTTGAGGGGGTGCCTCGTGGGTAAACATTTCTTGGAAATGTTTACGCCTTTCGCCTCTCGGAAGTGTTTACTTGCGGCCGTCCGTTATGATGACCTTATTGTTGTTTGTTGTTTGGCTTGAGGTCATTCTTGTTGCCGCCTCGTGATTGTCCTTGGACTGACTCCTGTAACAGAAATTTTCCCTACACGAGCGAGCTTTCCTGATTTATTATTATTATTATTTTACCTGCCATCATTTATCGAATCGTAATTAATTATTTAATTTAATCGCAGATTACTACCGTTTATTGGGTTTTATTGCTAATCTCAATTGGTTCGTTAGCGAATTGACCTTGCGATGCGCGCAATTTGTTAAAGGTAATTAGTTAACAAATTTATTATCAATCGTTAATCATCAATTCATATTCGAGTTATTGTTAATTACTTGTTTATAACTTAATTACTTAACTAATTAATATATAGATTCTACTATTGGGAGATTGTTATGGGAACGCATTCAATTATTATTATTGAATTTATTATTTTATTTAACTTTTATTAGAAATCAATGTTCAAGGTTCCATTGTAGAATTACCTTTATATGTTGCCCGACTCATCTACGCATACGCAGTTCATAACAGGGGACAATAGGGGTAAAATACATTATTTGATGTATACTAGTAAAATTCAAACGCGCTGCGCGCGTACTATTTTGTTTGTTGGGTTATGAATATATTAGTTTTGATTATGATTTCATTTTAATTGGTTTAAATGATAGGATAATGAGATCATTTTTCAAAGCATGACAAAATTAATCTTTTTATTCTAATTTCATTTAATTATTTAGTTTTAATTAGTTTTACATATAGTTAAGAATAAAAATTCAATTTCAAAAATTAAAATGTAGCGGAAGTAGCGACTTTTTGCGCCTATTCCTTACAGACCAATCAAAATCACTCTTTAAATGCTTCACAACATTCGGCCATCGTTTTTTTAAGAGAGGATTCCTTACAGACCAATCAAAATCACCCCTTCAAGTGCTTTACAACATCCGGCCATCGTTTTTTTAAGAGAAGATAGGGCAATGTATCTTAAAGCCAATAAAGACTACTCAAATAAAAAAAAATGCATTATTTGTGTAATTGTGTATATCTATGTATTAATACATGCGCAACACAACTCCAATATATAGATGTACAAAAATAGTGTATTTACCCGGAGCCAGGGATGGGTTTGCGATAATTTCAACTGTTTGCTACCCTAACATTGTAGTTAACTGGCAAAAACGTCGAAAACAGCTAAACCCTGCAAAACATGTAACAAATGTAGGAAACTAAAATAAACAGTTTTCAAATATGTTTTCGTGGTATTTGGTTAATTGACCAGTTAATTTCACCTTTGAATTACAGAAACACAGCAGAAACTTCATTTTAGAAGTCATTATTGTAATAATATAATAGTAAGAAAAGTCGTATTACTACTTCAGTTAAAATTTATAATCAATCAAAATGAATAAGATAACTTGGGGTAATTCTGCCACCCCGATTACTAATATTCCACTTGAATTATCACGTGAATTTTCGCCTAAAACTCACGTAAAATTCATGTGAAACCCATGTGAGATCTACCCAAATTTTATGTGGTTTTCTAGTGGATTCCATGTTACAAAATTCTGAAAACGTCACATGAATTTTATGTAATGAAATTTTACGTGAAATTCACGTCGTTTCATGCAATATTCACGTGAACTTCACCAGGAATAACTTATAGCTTTCATATCATGTTATCCTTTATCCTGCTGACTTTCACGTGATTTTTGTGCAAATTTTGCGAACTTCATGTAGATCTGGTGATAATCATGTGAAGTTTAGGATCAATCCATATGAATACAACGTGAGACGTAGGTGAAATGATCCTGAAATTCACGTGAAGTACAGCTGGAAAAGGGGTAACAGGAGAACGAAGCTATAATTTATTTCTGGTGATGTTCACCTGAATGTCAGGTGAAAATCACGTAAGTTTTAGGTTAAATTTACCTAATTTTTCACCTAATTTTTCATTTAGTGTTTCACCTAATTTTTCATTTAATTTTTCACCTAATTTTTCATTTAATTTTTCACCTAATTTTTCATTTAATTTTTCACCTAAATTATTGCGTTATAAATTATGTATATATTATAACCACACAGTATATGTTAATTCGGTATAGCTAGGTGAAGTCCGCCGGCCCACCCTTAAAGAAAGAAGGGATGGCGGGGACCCTCTCCGTCGCCCCCTACCAGTGAGGTACAGCCTGCCGGATCACCGTCCAGGAGCCCTTTGCGTAGAAATGAATCCACGTAGTAGGTGCCTGGGCGATTCTAGTTACCTCTCCTTGAAGAAGGAAATCAGAATAGAGGAAGTTGTGCCTTGCCCTGTGAGGGTATTTCCACACTATCAGAATGTTATAGAGCAAAAACGGTTGTAGGACTGAACTACTATGTGCGGTGTAGAATGGGGAAAAACCTCGCTAGGAGTAAAAACCCATGCCCACCCTTACGACGCGCACTTTCCTATATATCCGAACGGTTCCGGTTTACCCGCGTGTTACAATTCCGTATCACCGCCTAGCGGACGACACTGTCAGTTACTGCATTTGTTTAGGTGAAAAATTAGGTGAAAAATCAGGTGAATAATCATGTGAATTTACCCTAAAACTAACGTAATTTCCAACCGAAATTCACGTGAATGTCATCAGAAATTAATAAGACTTCGTTCTGCTGGTATCCTTTTCCAGCTGCATTTCACGTGGTTTACAGGTTAATTTCACCTCCGTCTAACGGTCTCTTCAGTTGAATTGAACCTTTTGGAATCATATTTTTAAACTTTCTTCTCGGAATAGCTAAGCTTTCGGATAAGTACCCTAGCGTAAATATTTTTGTTTAAAAATATTAAAAGCTGTTAGGAAGAGTTATAAACTGTTCAAAAATGTTATAAAATGTATGATTTTGGACGTTACCAATTGTTTGTTACTGTTTGTAACATTTTTTAACAGCTGTTAACATTTTGTAAGAGTTATTAAATTATTTAATAACTATTAAATATTTATTAATTATTATTATTAACGTAATAATAGTAATTAATATTATTAGTATAATTAATCACTCCTTCGGCTTCTTCTACATTTTTTGACTGTTAGTTGCCTTCGGATATGATTATAATAAAGAGGCTATTAAATAATTATTAATTATTATTATTAATAATAATAATTTATTAATTATTAAATTTTCCTGAAACATATAAAAATTATTTGAAACTGTTTCCAACTGTTAAATTTAAAACTACTAGAAACTGTTTGAAACTGTTACAAAGTATTATAATTAGAAAAAATGTTTCCAAAATCATACATTTTGTAACATTTATAAACAGTTTTAAACAGTTCTAAACAGTATTTAGATAGCGAACTAGAAAAATGGCCTTCCCTGCTAAAAATATTCTATTAAAACCAATTAAAACCGATTCAAAGTATAATCAGTTTTAATTGGATTTCTTAATCCAGTATTACCGAATTAAAACCAATTCAAACTATTAAGTTCGATTTAGACCGATTATTGATATGAATACGCTTTAATCGGATTTGATCAATCATATTCTTAAACGAAACGAAACAACAAAAGCAAAATGCTATCAGTTAAATCCGATCAGAACCGATTCAGTTTTATAATCGGTCTGAATTAGATTTAATCGTTTGAATTGGTTTTAATTCGGTAATACCGTATTAAGAAATCTAATTAAAACCGATTATACTTTAAATTGGTTTTAATTGGTTATTTTTAGTAGGGTTATTATCCTGAGTCACCTTACTTATATAGTTAAATCAAAGACGTGTTCTTGTTTATGCACATACTGATTGTGCACATATTAATTGTGCACACTTTAACATTGGCATATATCTATATATATAGATCTGTACCAATGCTATCTGTGCACAATAAATATGTGCACAATCCTTATGTGCACAAACAAGAACATGCCAAATCAAAATGACATATCTGTGAAGAAAAAATTGTGATTTCTTTTCCAAATTGTTATAAGAAAGAGGATTATTCAGTCTCTTCGCGACTAATTTAGTTGAAATTTAAAATAAATAAAATTGAATGCTAACAGGTAAACGTGAATAATTTATCAAAAATCAAAATTTTTCTAATTAATCAAGTTTACAATAATGATATCTACGTAAGAGAAAAATAATAATAACAATCACAGTCAACGGTTTCATGTAAAATACTGTAGAAATCCCCAAAAGTTTGATACATTATGTTACATAGTTTGTTACATGTAGAAAACTTATGTTTTCGAGAGTCAGTATTATACATACGCATTACCCCAATGTCTTACTAGCGCCAACCCGTGTCGAGTTACTGGCCCGTGTCCAGTTGCTGGTCTCGCATCAGGCGCCTCCCCAGGTGGCGGATAGGGGAAAGCTCGTCAGATATGATGGGCACCGGGGAAATAAAATATCCGGGGTGGTCCAAAACTAGCTAGGGGAAGGAACCCCGAATACAAACCAACCATGGAAATAGTGTACGAGACAGACCCATTACCTCAACTGGGTACCTCCAATAATGGAGGGAATCCCACCATCGATTCCGATCGGGTGAAAGCCCCGGTGGTTGGTGCAGGCCCTACGGATTGGGGGGGGGGGGGGCAAGGACACTATTCAATGGCAATGAGCCAGCATCAAACAGATAAAGGAGTGAGGACAGGAGACAAGAAAAGCCGTGACGGCAATGGTGCCGCTACTAGTAGTAGCACCGCATGCCAGAAGGAGGTTTTGCAGGGTGATCTATTAGATGAGCTGTGCCAGACTTTCAAGGAGCTGACAAGGCTCATCTCTAGGTACGGCAACACCAAGAATGAGATCAAAGATGGTATCGAGAGATACATCTTGGATCAGATTCAGGCGAGGCGCTGAGTTCACTCCACGGAGAGAAACAGGCTACGGTAAAACACGCCGAGCCCCGAGGAATTCGCCTACTCGAACGAGAAGAAGAAGGCAAAGTGTGGGCACTCGAAGGTTCTTTTTGTAGCCCCTTTCTCCGTAGGGGCTAACATGGGTACTCCCACGATGTACCGTCGCCCCCCTGACAGGCCGCCCCTACTCGGCTCAGGTGACCAGCGGAAGCGTGGCGAACAAAATCAGCCACCAGTGACAAGGGATCCACAGCAGGAGGGGAACAATGCTAAAGCTAATGGAGAGACAGAGGAGGGCTGGATTAAATAGACCTCCAAAAAATCGAAAAAGAAGAAGAAGGTAAAGAACAAGGAGGAGAAAAAGACGGACAAGCCAAAAAGGACATTTGGCAATCGAAAACCTCCCGCTGTGCCGGTCATTCCTGCCAGAACGAAAACCTACGGAGAGGTCCTCGCGAAGATCACAGCCAACTTGGACATAGACGATATCGGAGTCAATGTTCGCGCCATCCGCCAGACGAAGAAAGGTGGCGTGTTAGTAGAACTGGGCAAAACCGACCTCAATGCTCGGGCACGGTTCGAAAGAGCAGCCAACAACGTCGTGGGCGAAGACGCTTCCGTGAGGATCCTCGTCCCCCAACTCAGCGTAGAGATAAGGGGTGTCACTAAAACCTCGACACAGGAGAGACAGCCCTTAAGAAGAGCCTAGGGGAGGGAGCACCCGAAAATTTGGAGGTGTGGCTCTCCCAAACAGTTTGGAGGGGCAATCGCCTAGCCGCGGTGAGTCTACCCATGTCAACGACCCGTACCCTAGCAAAACACTGACACATTCGCATCGGATGGGTTAACTGTCCGGTGCAAATCAAGGAGTCCCCGGTACAATGCTACAGATGCCAGGACTACGGGCATAGCTCGGATAGCTGTAAAGGGCCCGACAGGTCAAAGCTCTGTTGGAAAGGTGGCAAGGAGGGGCACCAGGCAAAAAATTGCGTTGGAGCCCACCACTGCTGCCTTTGCGCAGAAAACGAGCCACCACTGGAGCCATCCCACATACCGGGGAGCTACAAATGTGTGATCTACGCGGCCGCGGGCCATCGCAACCAGTCGTAATGGCGGTCATACTTCAAGTTAACTTGAGGGGATCGCGATTGGCGCAGCACCTGCTGGACCAGTTTGCCCGGAACCATAACGCGGACCTGCCCTTCGTCTTCCAATGGAGAGGTCGCCACAATGGAGGCGGCAAATGACCTGGAGGGAGTTGGGATGGAGATCCTCATGGGGGCTTCGCCCGCCAGTTCAGCCGCAAACGGGGCACGAGTTTGCACTTGTTATATCGTGGGTCCACCCTGAAGTAATGCTAACGCAGTTCCCGGGTGGAATTAACCTACGAGCAAGGAGGGGAGTTTTAGGTGGTATTCCTGGACACCACTTTGATCACCTAAAAGTGGTCCGATGTATCCTCGCAGAGTCCATCACTATCGGCCGTCCCGCCGTCGTACGTCAATGCATTTCTCTTCTCCGCCAAAAAAAAAACTAGCGCCACCAATTAGCAGGAAAAGCCCCATAGAGCTCTTGCACGAATGAACGAATGCCCAGGAATGGATAAATCAAACGAACTTACCTGTAAGTGATGTTCGATTGATATTATACTTGGTGTCTCGTCCGTAGAAATCAGTGGTAGTAGCACGAGCTGCTCAGTCCTTGCCACAACTATTTTAAAGTTATACAGCACAGAAAAAGTCGAATTCCCGCCTCGTGCTCCATCTACAGGAGCCGTGGCTCACGAATTACCCTTTACCCTTCATTACATTTGAAAAGAATCTTATATAAATCGATATAAGAATTATTACAACAGGGGTGCTAATTAAGTGATTGGAAGGATTTGATATCATCGGACGAGACACCAAGTATAATATCAATCGAACATCACTTACAGGTAAGTACGTTTAATTAACCCAGTATACTTCGGTGTCTCGTCCTCAAGGTCAATGGTAAAATTTTACAGCTGAGGAGATTTATATAGTAGACCTCATTTATTTATACTTATGTAATCAATACATTTTGCGAAGATTTATACATTTTCATCTATGCTAAATACATTTCTCGCGAAGCTCCCTCTATCCTAAACGATTGGTCTGTTATAAAATAGCGCAATAGTTTATGAAGCTTGTGCTCAGATAAAAATATCCTGCTGACAAATCTAGCTCGATTTTCCACATGGAAATATCCAGCTGGGAATGACTGGATTCCAGCTTTTCAAATACTCCTACCTATTTTTAAGTGGATCTTGTAGATGGATTTCTTTCCATTTCCAAATAGATTTTTACGTTGATTTCCACCACTATCCATGAATTCCCACCTATTTTTAAGTGGATTTTCTAGACAACTATATCAACTACAAATGGGACTTTCGATGGATTTCCGCCTATTCCCAAGTGAATTTTTACGTTGATTTCTACCCTTATCAATGACTTCCCATCGATTTTTAAGTGAATTTTTTAGATGGATTTCTATGAACTAGAAATTGGACTTTCGATGTATTTCCGACTATTTCGAAGTTGATTTTTACGTCGATTTCCACCCTTACCCATGGATACCCACCTATTTTTAAGTGTATTTCTCGATGGATTTCCATCAACTACAAATGTGACTTTAGATGGATTTCCGCCCATTTACAAATGGATTTTTACGTTGATATCCACCCTTACCTATGGATTCCTACCTATGTTTAAATGTATTTTTCAGATGGATTTCCATCAACTAAAACAATGGGACTTTAGGTGGATTTCCACCTATTTCCAAGTGGATTTTGATAGGCTTTAAGCTTTAATAAATACATCACAAACCAGTTGAAAATATTCCAGAATCCCTCTATCTAAATCTCAACCTAAAAATCCAGATAAAAGTAAGTAGAAATCCATCCAAATTCTCATTTATAATTGACGGAAATCATTAGAAAAAACCTACTTAAAAATAAGGGACACCATAGAAAATAATGAAATTAGGAAATTTAAATTATGAAATTAGAAAATCTAAGTAAAAATTCGAGTTAAAAATAAATTGAAATCCATCTAAAAGCTCTACTTAAAAATAGGTGTAAATCCATGGAAAAAGGTCAAAATCAACGTAAAAATCCATTTGGAAATAGGCAGAAATCCATCTTAAATCCCATTGTTTTAGTTGATAGAAAAAGATGAGAATCCGTGGGTAAGGGTGGAAATAGACGTAAAAATCCACTTCGAAATAGGCTGAATTCCATCTAAAGTCCCATTTGTAGTTGATGGAAATCCATCTAGAAAACCCCATTTAAAAATAGGTGGGAATCCATTGGTAAGGGTGGACAATTAGGTAAAAATCCACTTGGAAATAGGAGGAAATACATCTAAGTCCCATTTATTGTTGATGGAAATCCACTTAAAAATACACTTACTTAAACATAGGTGGGAATTCATAGGTTAGGGTGGAAATCAATGTAAAAATCCATTTGAAAATGGTCAAAAATCCATCTATAGTTGATGGATTCCATCTAAAAGAATCCACTTAAAAATAGGTCGGTGTATTTGAAAAGATCGGCTGGGAATTCATCTGGTAAATCCACTGAACTCCAGCTGGAATCCAGTTATTCCCAGCTGGATTTTCCATTTGGAAAATCGAGCTAGATTTCGCAGCTGGATATTTTTATCTGAGTATCCAACCAGTTGTTTTTCTAATAACGTCCATATTAGTTCCTTTTCGAAAGGCTGTGGAAGGTGCAGCATGTCTTGTACTATGCACCGAAAAAACTTAGGTATTAATACCACTATGTTCTAAGACTATTTTCATCCAACGGCTTAATGACTGCGCTCAGCATATGGCTTCTTAAAAGTAAGAATAAGCGTATCAGTCTGTTCCCCTTAAGGGTTCAGTCTTTTTTAGATAAATTTTTAAAGCTTGAGATATACACAGTGAAGGGAGTTCAGCGAAGTAAGGTAAGACTTAAGAGAGGTTGTTCTCTATTTACATTAGAAGTTTTGATTCTCTCTGGGACCTTTATCACCACTGATTCATTCGAAAATATATTTTCAATTTCATTTTTCCAAAAGTTTGTAGCCTATGGGCAGTTCCTAATGCTAGGAGCATTATTAGTTTTAGAGTTAATTCTTTTAATGGCAGTTCTTCATTTGGAAGAAATGACTCTAGATACCGAAGCACTGGTGAAGCATCCCAAATAAAATCGTATTTTGGTTTCTGATGTTTTAACACTGATACGCCTTTACCGAACCGTTTTACAATATGGTCGTTTCCGATATCTAAACTTAATTCAGGAAATCGATAATTTATACGTATTAAAGGTACTATACGATTTTATACTTAATAAACATTTAGCTGAAAAATCTAGGACGCATGATCTTTGCGGCTCGAATATTGGTATTCCCTTGTCTTGGTTGAAATCCCACCACAGCCCGATTTTGTGTACTGCTTTACGCCTTGGCCACGTACGTGAATATGCTTGCATACGAATCCATATAGCGCAGTGGAGTCACTAGGAAAACTTTGTAATTACAACTTTGGTAGGGAAGTCACTACGGTTTCGTGAGAAACTACTATTGTTGATTAGATTCACGAAGTCATATAAACTTTTCTGTACAGTTGGCACTTATCGAGTTTTGCTTAGCCTGTCTAGTGATTCCGCTGCGCCGTACGCATTCATGCGCAAGCGTATTCACATATGTGGTCAGGCCCTTAAAGTTGAAGGTGCTAGGGAGGCCAAAATGGAACGTCTATGGTTGAGTGTGGAGCTCTTCTTCTCAAGAAGGCCTGGCTGATAATTTCCCTACAACTAGGGAAAGCGATCTCCATAGCGAGTGTTCCTTTTTGAAAGAGGAATTCAAGAGATTAATATCCGGTTTTAGAATAATAGATTTAGAGACAAATAGCTTCTGAAAAATTAGAAACCATGGATGTGATTTCCAGTAAGGTACAATCAATACGCCCTCTGCGTTATCCGCTATAATCTTTCTAAGAACTATAAGAATTAGCGCAAAGGGTGGAAAAGTGTAGAAATACTTGTCTCCCCAGAAGACAGTGAAGGCATCTACCGCAGCAGTTTCTGGATCTGGAAAACATGAATAAAAAATTTTGCATTTTTTATTTATGTATGTAGCGAAGAGATCCTCAAAGACACCATATATATATTATAAATTGACGCAAAAATATTTGGAGATAGGGACTCCGTCTCATCTGATTTTGAGCGTGATTCTCTATCTGCCTCTAAATTTTCCGCTTAGCTAATGTAGGAGGCAAAGATCCATAAATAACGTTGTTCACACCAACGTCATATTTCCTTTGCCAGAGCGGCTAACTTAGGAAATTGAATACCACCCCTCTTGTTTATATAAGCGATAGCTGTTTTGTTGTCGACTCTCAACTGTAACTAGCAGGATCTATGATTAACTGCAAAAGATTTTAAGGGATAAAATACTGCGAGAAGTTCCAACCAGTTGATGTGTTCTAGTCTCCTCATCATTTCACCAACCATGAGCTGTGGCCGCATAACAATGAGCTCCCCAGCCAGACAAAAATGCGTCTGATAAAATCTCTAATGCATAGTTAAAGTCTCTGATTGGGTTGCAGAGACTATAATTATTAATATTCTTGATCCACCAATTCAGATCAGTGTCAGCTTCCTTGATGATTACCATATGTGCTTCAAAGTTGTTATTCTACTTTGCGCGAGCTAAAAATTTTAATATCTCCAAATCCTTGATGTATATTGGATCATACTTAAGTGTAGGACACAATGAAACAAGAATGCCTACAAATTGGACAAAACTCCTAATTTTACATGAGGATTTACATTGTAAATCTTTAGCAAACATTAAGATCTTCTACCGCTTCTGATCTGGAAGAATAATACTAAAAATAGTTAGTATTAATGATAAATCCAAATAACTTTCAGATTTTTGTTGGCACTAAATTAGATTTTTCCATGTTTACAATAAATCACAGGGATACCAGGAGGGAACGTGTTGTTCGTACGTTATCAACACACTCCTCCCTTGTATTACCTATGAGTAAAAAATCATTAGGATAATTTACGGACAGGAAACCCTCAGATATAAGATGATATGTAACAGGTTTCATACTTTTTGTGAATAAAAATGGTGCTGTACACAATTCAAAAGGAAGACAGTTAATTTTACGTTGAAAAGAAAAACGCAAGAATTTCTTCTTATCATGGTGTACAGAAATCATGAAGTAACGATCTTCCAAGTCCAACGTTGTTAAATAACAGTCCTTCGAGACAAGTCGAATTACTGTTTTCCAGTCTTCCATTTTAAAGGATTTAACATTTACAAATTGATTTAATTTCTTTCAATTTATAATATCATTTATCCCCAGTTGATTTGTCTACCAAAAAATAAGAGGATAATAATTGATCATGACTTGAGGATACTCAATAAACAACTCCCTTTGACTCTAATTTTTCAATTTCTCGTTTACAATGTGATATTTCGTCAAATGATAATTTATGTTCTGTAAGAATACCACTCACAGATGGGAAGTCAGAGAAAAAGTACTTTATAATCTAAAATGGACATCAGTATGACAGTATCTGAGGAAAACATTTCTTCGAAGATGAGCCCCCTGATCTGGTAGTCTTGGCAGCTGTCTGTCTTTGAGGCGGGAGTTTTAAGTTTAAATCCCTTTAAAGAGAAAGAGAGAGAGATAGAGAGATAGAGAGAGCGCGCGCGCGCGACCCGCATGGACTCGGGTGCTTAGTCTCGCTTGGGATAGCGCCCTCGCTGCTTGCTCTGGGATAATTGTAGGATTGCCGAGTGCGAAAGGTAACGCGTGCCCCGTATTAGTGTGGTGTTTGTGCCCAGCCCGGCCACGAGTACGTGGCCCCCTTCGAGGCAAACAACCGCGAGCGACGCCCCGGTGCGGGAGGACAGCTGTCGACAGCGACTGCGCATTTTTATAAGTGCTGGCTTCATTTCTCTGTCTAACTTCAGGCGTCCGTGCTCCCTTCTCGCGCCCGCTGACCGCGAACCACATTTGCTCCCCTGCTTTCAATTTTTTACGAACATTATTAAACGCCACCTTTTATCGAATCTAGCGCGAGTGATTATTTACATTATCACCCCATTCTCATCTCTTCCTCATTCTCATCATTATAACTCGCATGCGTCGCGTATTGCACGAGGTGCGCTAGCCTCACCGTCGCATGCGTTATTTGTAACTGGATAAGTGTAAATAAGTGTAAATTTATGTAAAAATAATTTACATAAATGTAAATAAATGTACATGCATTTTCCAATTACAACATTTATAAACGTTTATATATAAGTGTATTTATAAAAATGCACACTCATTTGCATTTTTGCCTAGCGGGCCGAAAGTACGCCACTTTTTCCCGGCGCCCGATCGCAAAAGTTGTATTTTCGGTCTCGCCAGGCAAAATAATCGTATACGCAACAGGATGATAAAGAGGGTGTTAGAATAACTTCTGTATTTTCTCTCTTTCGCAGGTACTCATGTAATGCGTTACTGCGCATGCGCGCACTCAGTGAGAGTGGGACTAAACGTGAGACAAGGCAAGCTGGACATCGCTGTTTCGGGAGCGCTTCACTTGTCTCCTAGTCTTCGAGCTGTACACATAGTTTAGGCGCCAGGGGGGCTCCCGTGGCCGATGCATGTCCACACCTCCACCAAAGCTTTTCTTACGTATTTTTATCTGCTAATTACGAATTTCGAAGGTGGACAGTTGCCAGATTGTTAGTTTTTTGTTATTAACAATTTAATTGTTTAAATTGCTGCCAAATCAATGTGATTAATTATAACTGAATCCTAACTGTATAAAACTGTAGTAAATTGATCTAGAATTATACTCGTTTTTTCAGAATTAAAAAATTTTAATTAGAACCCGAATTATTGCAAATTTAGTGCAATAACTCGCGAATTCGAGCACGAGCGCGGAGCCGCGCGCAACGCCAAGTAGACTGCCTAATCTGGCCCGCGCTCGAGTTCGCGAGTTATAGCACTAAATTTCTAATAATTCGGGTACTAATCAAAATTATTCAATTCTGAAAAAACGAGCATAATTCTAGATCAATTTACTACAGTTTTATATAGTTAGAGTTCAGTTATAATTAATCATATTGATTTGTCAGCAATTTAAACAATTAAATTGTTAATAACAAAGAAACTAACAGTTTGATGACTGTCCACCTTCGAAATTCTTAATCAGCAGATAAAAATACGTAAAAAAAGCTTCGATGGAGGCGTGGACATCCATCGGCCACGGAAACCCTCCTGTCGCCTAGACTAACACACGAGCACACGCCTTCAATAACTAAATCTATTTCACCACTGAGCGGCCTTTTTTGTATTAAATTGATAAAAGGTATTAAAGATTTTCAATAGATGACTAATCGGAGCTGTAGTAAATTGCCAATATACATCATATGCCTAGATCGAATTCTACATTATTTATATTCATTATCAGAACTTTCGAAATTATCGCAACCCCCACATAGCATTTACGGAAAGCTTTCCGAAGAAAGATTCAAGAAATGTTCCAACGGAAGCTTTCCTTAATCTTTTTAAAAGATAACTGAAACTTTCAGAAAGATTCCATTGTAAACTTTCTTGTAAGCTTCCCGGAAGCATAGCGCAATATTACAATCAAGATTGCCAAATGTCCTTTTGACGATTGTTAAATACATGGAAGCTTGCGTAAAGCTTGAAATATTTCAAGAATCAATAAAGGAATCATTCATGAAATACATCCTAAATATTACAGTAAGCTTTTGGAAAGATTACACTGTGATCTTTGTTGAAAGCTTACGCTAAAATTGCAAAAGAGATTCCCAAATCCTTGCAGGAAAGATTCCACTAAACCTAAATAGAACCTTTCATGAAAGATTATAGGAAGCATGAAAAAAAGATTACAGGCATTTTTTACGAAAGAAAATAACAGTATTACAGTAAGCTTTTGAGATGATTACATTTTTATCTTTGTTGAAAGCTTACGGTAAGATTGCAAAACAAATTCCAAAATCCTTGCAGGGAAGATTGCACTGAACATAAATGGAAACTTTTATGAAAGATTGCAGTAAGTATGGATAAAAGATTAGCGAAAAATAATGCGCTAAGCTTAATGGAAGGTTCCGGCTAAACTTTCCAGTACCGTTACCTTGTAATGAAACATTCCATGAATGCTTTTGAAAGGTTTCCGGAACCTTCCATGATACATTCTCAGAATCGATGCTGGCATCTTTCATGAAAGATAACTAGGAAGGTTACAGTAAGCTTACTGAAATATTAAACTGGAACATTGATTGCAAATCTTCCAAAAGCCTTTTGAAAGAGATTACTGAATACTTTCAGGGAAGATTCTACTAAACATAAATAAAATCTTGCATGAAAGATTGCAGTTAGCATGATTACCGACAAATAATGGAAAAGCTTAATGGAAGGTTCTGGCGAAACTCCCCAGTCGCGTTCCCTTGCAATGTTCCCTGAAATCTTCCCGTAAGTTTTGTGGAACCAGCCAAAAAAATTCCAACTGTGCGATTCAGTAACATTCCATGAAAGCTTTTGAAAGGTTTCCAGAACCTTCCATGAAACATTCTAATAATCGATACTTGAATTTTTCATGGAAGATAACTAGAAAGGTAACAGTAAGCTTACTGAAAGATAAACTGGAGCATTAATTGCAAATCTTCCGAAAAATTTTTGAGAAAGAATTATGAATACTGGAATCTTTCATGTAAGGTAATCAGAAAGGTTACAGTAAGCTTACTGAACGATTGAACGGGAACATTGATTGCAAATTTTCCCAAAACCTTTTGACAAAGATTTATGAATACTTTCACGGAAAATTCCACTAAACATAAATGGAACCTTTCATAAAATATTGCAGTAAGAATGCATTACGGAATACCGAAAAATAATGCCAAATGCTTAATGGATGGTGTCGGCAAAACTTGCCAGTAGCGTTACGTTGCAATTTTCCACAAAAGCTTCCCGTAAGATTCGCAAAAACAACCAAATGATTCTAACTATTCACCAGAGTAACATTACACGAAAGCTTTTGAAAAGCTGCCAGAATCTTTCATGAAACATTCTAATAATTGATACTGGAATCTTTCATGGAAGATAACTAAAAAGGTTACAGTAAGCTTTCTGAAAGATTAAACTGGAACATTGATTGCAAATCTTCCAAAAACCTTTTGAAAAGGATTTATAAATACTTTCAGGGAAGATTCCATTATACCTAAATGAAATCTGTCATGAAAGATTGCAGTGAGCATGAATAAAAGATTATCGAAAAATAATGCGAAAAGCTTAGTAGAAGGTACCGTCGTAACTTTCAAGTAGCGTTTTACCTTGCAATGTTCTACGAAAGCTTCCCGTAATTTTTGGGGCACAAACCAAAAAAAACACTGCCAATTCAGTTGCCCGTAGCTTTCTCAAACTCAATTTGCTGATTTCTTGAATTAATTTTTAATAACAAAATTTATAATTTTTCCAACAATTTATGACGTAATTATAATTAAATTCATTTCTGAGGGTTACAAAGTATTAATTTTAAAATTTTTTTCTTTATTTATTGATTTATTTAGATCAACGAGCAAGAATTCCCTAGATTAAACATTAGTACATTACGACGCTCGCTTCGCTAGGGTGTAAACATCACATGAGACGACAATCTATACTTTCCCACACATGTATCGTACGGAACCTTTTGATACGACGTGTGGAAAGTTCGATTTCGAGCACGCGTTTTTTTGCCGAAAGTGCGGGAAATCGAACTTCCCGCACGGAGTGTCGAAAAATATATACATATATAACATCATTAGGGGACTATAAGCTTTTTAGAAATAAAAACACGTTTTTGTTTTAGTTAATAACTCATTTTTTCATTTTTCAATTTTTATGTTTTTCTTAATAACAAAATAACCGCAATAGCTAGAAAGTTTTTTCTTTTTAGAAAATATATGTATTTTAATTCCCTTTCGAATGCTGCCCATCCCATTCGAATACATAAAGCTGTTCTCGAGAAACTACGATTTAAAAAATAATGAAAAAATTTCAACCTCAAATATCTCTTAAATTTATTAACCAATCATTTTACCCAAAGAACTCGGCTAAGAACTATCAAGAATCTACCTCTACAATGAATTTTGAAGCGAATAAGACAATTTTACTCCCGTAATCGTTTGACATATAAAACTCATTTTTTTTTTCATTTTTCAATTTTTACGTTTTTGTTAATATAAAAAAAAAATAATTTTTTTTAGAAAATATAGGTTTTTTATTCTCTTTCGAATGCTACCCATCTGGTTCAGATACATACAGCAGTTCTCGAGAAATTACGATTAGAAAAAAAGGTTAAAAATATTTTAACCTCAACTATCACTGAAATTTGTGGACGAATCTTTGAACTCGACGGAGAACTATACAAAATCTACCTCTACAAAAAATTTGGAACTGATTAAGTCAATTTTACTCCCGTAATCGTTGGACATACGAAACTCATTTTTTTCATTTTTCAATTTTTTTCTCAAAAACTAGCTGACAAAGTGGATTCAAATTTTTACAGATTATAGCTATTAGTGCACTACAGATTACTGCATTATCATGATTTTTCTCCAAAAAATTGACCGTTTAGTTTGGAAGTTATAAACTTTTTAAAATAAAACACGTTTTTGTTAATAACAAAAAAACCGTCATAGCTAGAAAAATAATTTTTTTGAAAATATAGTTTTTTTATTCTCTTTCGAATCCTACCTATCCTATTAAAATATCTCGATCCTATCATTAAAAAAAAGCAAAAATAAATTTTTAGAAAATCAAAAATTTGTAATAAAACAATAACGCATCGGCCAAATCGAAAAACGTATCTTTGACCCGCAATCACACAAAAAATCGAAAAAAATGAGACCTGTCCGGTTAAAATCAATTTCCAGTAGAAGCTGAGAACCAAGCGTATACACAGACGTCACACACACACACACACACACACACACACACACACACACACACACACACACACACACACACACACACACACACACACACACACACACACACACACACACACACACACACACACACACACACACATTTTTCAAAAACCATGTATTTTGATTCCTAACACCTCGAAAAACAATTATAACATGTTTTTACAACAACTCAAAAAATTACTATCACAAAGCTTCCTCTAGGATGAAGCATAATTCCAACTATGCGATTCAGTAACATTCCATAAAAGCTTTTAAAGGTTTTCGGAACCTTCCATGAAATATTTTAATGATCGATACTGGAATCTTTCATGAAAGATAACTAGAAATGTTACAGTAAGCTTACTGAAAGATTGATCTTACACATTTATTGCAAATCTTCCGAAAAAATTTTGAGCAAGATTGATGAATACTTCCACGGAATAAGTGTAGTTGATCCTAATGGCCGTATCTACCAAGTGGTGTGTTGTTTATTATGTCAAAGGTTGTAATAAAACACAACACATATATATATTTTCTTTCATCGACGTTTCGGACATTTTATTATATGTCCCTCTTCAGGAGCTAATTTTTACAAAATTATTATACAAATTAATACACACGTATGCTTTTTTAACAATAATTTCGATTACAACAAATTACAATATACAACTTACATAAAAACTTAGTCAACGGACGAATATCACAGGGAGAGACCCCACTTGTCAATGCTTTATAATGAAAAATTTTTGGCCTCATATACTGAGTGTATATGTTTGTGTAAGTCAAGAGTATATAACAGACAATACCGATACAAAGTGACTATAGTACGGGTGGGGGACGCAATTTTCAGCGGCAGCGCCAGGCGCGAGGTAGTAGGAAGACATGTGCTCGTAGAGGTGGGAATTCGGCCAATGCTGGTCCTAGATATGCGTAAGCCTACAGGCAGCTTCATGAACCTCTCACACATGCGATCCTAATACTTTCTCAACGCAGAGACACAATAATAATATCATTTAGAAATCAGAAAGTTACAAATTACAAGTTTTTATAAAGGAATTATATTCGTTAGGTAGTCTATTTATCTCATATTGTTTCTTCATATAATTTTTCTGTGTATGTATAAACAAAGCTTCAGAAAATAGTCTCTTTCCATTATTTTTTTCAATGTCTAATATCTTTATGTTATTAGAATCAATAGAATGATTATTTTCAATTGTATGTGAAAATAATCCAGAATTAAAATCCTTATCTCTATGTTTTTTTGCGTGTTCTTTGGTTCTGACAATCAACCGCCTACTTGTCTGTCCAACATACGACGCATTACAATCTTTACATTGTCACGTCCTAAAACATAACACGACTGGGATTATTAACTCAATTAAGAATTAATGCTCTTTTTGGTCGTAGCTGCGCCAGCTAATAAACCATGGACGAGCTAAAGGAAAAGATGTGTAGTAACAAGTTCGTAATTAATCGTTGAAAATTTAGTAATTAATTTTTCTTTGGATTGAGGATTTGGATTTTAATAGGGACCAACAGAAGCAGCACATTTGTCTCTTAAAAACAATTTTTGTTGCACATGCCTCTTGTATGGATTGGAAAAAGGTCACGAGCCCTGGAATGATGTGTGTTGGATAATACTAAATTTCCCCCATCTCAGGTTATTCTCAGATTCGCCCTTCCCTAAACCAACCTAATCAATTATTATCGATTTGTAATTTTTCCTTAGTTCGTTAAATTTTAATGATATTTATTTTCCAAATAATAATTCTTTTCAAGTTAATTCAGTCGTTGCCTTGTCAACTCAAATTGCACAAAGCCCTTAAGACTCGCACTAAATGAATTGTTATCGTGAATAGCTCCTGTCCAGTAATCCTTAAGATCAAGGCCAATCGTCTATTCACGATCCAAGACAATTACCTTTTTACATGCCTGGAATTTTAATTTGTTCGGATCTCTTTTATTTTCATTAATGATCCAAAATTTCTTTATTTTTGAAATAATAATTCTCTTTAAGTTAATTCAGTCGTTGCCTTGTCAACTCAAATTGCACAAAGCCCTTAAGACTCGCACTAAATGAATTGTTATCGTGAATAGCCCCTGTCCAGTAATCCTTAAGATCAAGGCCAATCGTCTATTCACGATCCAAGACAATTACTTATTCACTTGTCTGGAATTTTAATTTATTTTTTTTTCTTTATTTACCTTTCTTATTTTTTGTAAATTTCCTTTTCTCTTATAATGTTTGAATATAGTAAATTTAGAAATTTGGTAAAAAGAAATTAAACTAGAAATTTGAAAAATCTGAATATTTATTTAAATTTTGAAATTTGTGTACAGAGTTTTTAAGCTTGTGAGGCTTGTGTCAATCTGCTGTACAGTCAGCAAAGCTTGTGGGGCTTGTGTTGATCTGACTTGGTCAGTTCAGTAAAGCTTGTGAGGCTTGTGGTGAACTGCTGTACAGTCAGCAAAGCTTGTGAGGCTTGTGTTGAACTGCACCCTGGACCAGTCAGCAAAGCTTGTGAGGCTTGTAAATCTGACTGACCGGCGAGCAGTGCGCGTTCAGCGTATTTAAATGCGTTGCTCCTCCTCTTCTTCGGCTGGAAAAAACTGCGGTGTCGAATCGGGTAGTTGCGTCATCTTGGGTCAACGAGTCATCGATGATATTTTTCGGCGGCGGTTGATACTTTGCATACCCATAATGTTAAATGGAGCGAGTGGTGCGGGAAAGCGGTGCCCAATGGTGCGGGGCGTCATCCCTTCCAAACGACGATTTTTGTGATAGTGGGGAAAATCCTATGTTTTAACACAGAGAGCGGCAGAGAGCGGTCCCTTATCCCTTCTCTAGGGTATTTTCCGGCGGCTCGTATCTTCTTTAAGGAGCGAGAGAGAACGATATATGTGCGACAGAGAAAGAGAGATGAGAGAGACAAAAGATATATCCTTCTCTTTCTTTCGAGTCAAAAATGATCAATTTTCTGTTACTTGCTGAAAATTATACAATGTTGGCAGTTTATAAATTATAAAATATGTTATTCTATTACATTTTGTTCTAAAATGAAAATACAAATTTGAACGGAAGTTATCGGTCTATTACAACAGGAGTTAAACACATTACAAATTTTATAAACTTAATTATACATTAAACAATGAAATTTCTTATGCAAACTTTATAAAAACATTAGACTATTCATTCTAGCTAATGTATCAATCATATTATTAAGTTATTTTATTAAATTAATACATTTTCCTTAGATTTTCTATTATTTATTTAAAATATTTGAAATTTAATTAGTTTTCGTAAGTAACAATGTGTTAAAATACAACTATTGTCCAGTAAAATGTTTTATCTAATGTGTATATTTCATAAAACTTGCATTAACAATGAAAATTACTTATAAATAGTCATAATAGTTAATTATTATTAAGAAAACGTACGAATTACAAATGTATTATTCAAATTCTAAACAGTTTATCATCTAAACTTAAAGTCTAGTTAGTTAATCTAGTAGAAATAGACAAATGGATTATTATTACTATAAAAACATATTATAATAATGGATTTTCTCATCTCTTAATTTTTACTTAACATAATGCAACTTTTATCTTAAACAAAAATTACTTTTCTAATTATAATTAATGAGATATCTAGCGTTATTCTAAAATAATATTCTTATGCTATAGTACATTGAGTCCCAAAAGATGCTGGAAAATGCGTCTCCGCGCAGGAAGACTGAGAAAAATCTATTTTTAGACGAGCCATGTGTTTTGGGGCTGATGTAGCTGACAAACATCTTCTTTGTCTCGGGTTTTCCTATAATTAACAATCTAGATATTCTACCATGAATTGAATTATTTCTCTTACTAAATAATTATGTAGCAAGATATTACAACTTGAATGAAAATGCTACGACTATTTTAATGATAGTTATTTGGAATACAAAATTTTACTAACTTAATAATCTAATTTACAATGAAATCATATATGATAAATTTATAATAACAGTCAATTATCTAAAATAAACTAAAACCTAAATGCTTTGTTATCAAAACTTGTTGATTTATATAATATAATAGCTATTATAGTAATTATTTATCGTTGGTTAATAAAGATTCTTTACATGGTTATAGGTTGCGTTTATAAAATGCATATGGTTACTCATAGAGCTATATTTTTGGGTTTTTGTTACTAGATCTTTGTATTATTAATACAAAAACAACAAAGCTGTTGATTGCTATTTAACAAAGAATATATATAATTAATATTATTTTTCCTAATTTCCTTACTGTTATATTTAATATCGGTTGTTGTTAAAATAATTTTATTGATAACGGTTTGAGAGATAATGTAAAATAATATTTCAATGTATAGTATAAGTCATGTTTTGAAAAACTCGGAAAAGCGCGTCCCTGCGTGGGAAAGCGTCGTATCTATATTTAGTATGGGCCATGTGTTTTACAGCCCCAAGATTACGCATCCGCTAGGGCTATCGTCTTCTTAAGGCTAATTCCACATTTTGAAGGAATATTTCCAACTGCCATGTAATTGTTCAAAATCCAAAAATGTTTGTTAAATTTGTGATATGTAATAAAACAGTTTATTTATTTATAGCAGAAGAAAAACAGAAGGTTGAATAAGTTTCATTATTTGAGTAGGAAAAATATTCTTTCATGAATGTGTCTTAAAGTAGTTATTGTAATTTTATATTTGTTTGTGATTGTGAATGGAAAACCTTATAAACTCTTATACCTCGCGTTTGGAACGGTTTGTTAGTTAGGTCAAACGTATAAAGGAAGAATTACAATTGTGATTATTGCACAAGGGTTTGTTTAACAATTCGTACTTAAATTATTATTTAAAATATATCCTTGTAGAAAATTAACCCTAATTTATAACTAACTCATTAATACAACTGAAGTATTTCTAAATAAAATTGTATTGCAGAAATATTGTAATTCAACTAAAGGTTTTACTATTGAACATTTTTTTATTAGAGTGAGGTTACTTACTTTTGTACAAGAGAATATAATAATCTTCGATAAACGATTGCGTATTATAATTTTACAGTATCTGTGATCGTAGGTATAATCGGATATAATTTTTATTTATTTAAAAGTAGTGTTTGTCTTTATCAAGAAGAAAGGAAAATTTACAGTCCGTTTTTATATTAAGTCTAAATATAGCCTTTTAAGGAAAAGGAAATTGCGAGATTAAAAATTCAGAAATTTTAAAGCATGCGCCGCGTCGGTGTTTTATGACAGCTTGAGACTCCGAGAAGCGCAGGTCACATCTACAACCCTTGGTGCAATAGTGTCGGTAGGGTAGTAGGTGTTCAGGGTTATGACTATGGTTCATCGCATAAAAATATATACAAAAAAAAATTTTCCCATCGTAGACGGTTCCGTTACAACATTTTATTTGGTATACTACATTCGCACTATTACATTTTTCATTTTTGTCCTTTCCAAGTTTAATAATATTATTCAATTTATTTTTCGCACTATATACTACTTGTGTACTATATTTAAAAAAAAAATTTTTTGTGACACATTCTAATTCTTTGACATAAGGTAGACTAATAAAACCTTTATTATTAACTATGTTGGTTTGTGCTGATGTTTTTGTGCATCTTATCTTTTTTATGCGTTTTCTTACATGAAAATCTATTAATTCAAGGGGATAATCATTTTTTTGTAAAACCTGTTTTATGAAGTAGATATTTTTTTCATAGAATCTTTTGTGCGATAATTTTATGGCACTGTCTACAAGGCAGTAAATGATGGTTATTTTATTACTAGGAGCCATAAATTTATCGCACAAATGATTCCATGAAAAAAATATCTACTTCATAAAACAGGTTTTACAAAAAAATGATTATCCCCTTGAATTAATAGATTTTCATGTAAGAAAACGCATAAAAAAGATAAGATGCACAAAAACATCAGCACAAACCAACATAGTTAATAATAAAGGTTTTATTAGTCTACCTTATGTCAAAGAATTAGAATGTGTCACAAAAAATTTTTTTTTTAAATATAGTACACAAGTAGTATATTGTCACGTATGTAACGATACACCTTGTCAGTAGGCGCATCGATACGAAAACGCAAAGGCGAGAAGCTTTCTCTCTAATAGAACGCGTGCGCTAGAGAGAGAAAACCGACGAACCTGTCAACGGCATGGGAGAGCGAGCGTACGAGTGTGTACATACATGTACTCACGGATGTACACAAGTACCGGAGCTCGTACAGCGAGGAGAGAGAGTAGGCGACTGAGTAGCCGACTTCCCTCTCCACCGACCGCCGCGACCACACGTCGCACAGGACGCACAAGCTATAGCGCGCCCCACCGCGCCGACTATACCGCACTCGGCGAGCGAGTATAAATGCCGCCTCACGCGCCGTGGAAGATTATTCTCTCAGCCCAGAGCCGTACTCGCTAAGCCGTGGAGCCCGCCGACGGAGCGGAGTATACGAGCGCACTCGTTACTCTGCACTCGAAGCGTCGCTGAGACGATTCCCCGGGTATACGAGCGCACTCGTTACCCGGGTGTTGTCCACGAGTAGTGGGAGCGCACTCGCCTACTCGTGGAGAACCGCGCCCGCGACCACCGTAGTCTAGCTATTCATGATTGTATCTGATATCGCGCTCCACTGTTCTATATGTTACAGATCCCCGCCAAACGCGACCTGTAGTATCATATAAGGAATGTATTCATATTAAGTTAAATAAATTGTTATTCTACTTATCTGGCTTTGTAAATTTATTTTAATTGCTCTCTCCATTCAAATCCTGCTCGATTAGCTATCCTCATGAAAGAGCAATCCTTTCGCATGAATACTACCGTTTCACGTATTTTGCGTGATAATTCTGCTCTTTTCGGTTTTACAGTTGCCTGCATTAAACCGGGACAAGCAATGGCTAATTACTCCAGATTGACGTTAGGTTTTAGGAAAAACCACCTAAACTCTATTCCCTCAGTGTAGATGAGTTAGATTCCCGATCCTTGCTATTCCGTTTCTTAGGAGGCCGAATGCGAAATTCTAACTCACTCACTGCTCTGATCCGTCGACTTTAAGAGGCCGAATGCAGAGTTAGCTAGTCTAGGGGACAATTGATCCTGTTGTCTCCAACAGAAGAATTCAACGTCCCGGAATTAGGATAGGTGAGGGTGAGGTATAAAAGAGAAAGGCAAGAGACAGAGATGTTTATATTTGAAAAAACTTACTTTTTATTTGCTCTTACTCGACTCCCCTTTTTCCAATTTTCAATATTTAAATTACAGGAAACGGAGCTTTGCACGCTCTTTCAAAAAAAGTTAACAGGCCCGTAGTGGTGGTGATGGCAGTGATGTTCTCGATGTTCTGTCCTGCTGGATGGTGGTGGCAGACTGACTTCCGAGGCTCCGTGATTCCCTTTTTGTCGCCTCGGGAGTAATGGGCGTGGAAAGCTGCTTTTCCTTAAAAAGCTGCGGTATCAAATCAGGACTCTCGGCGTCAGCGTCTTATCGAATCAGTGATGATGCATGCGGCGGCGGCTGTGGTATTTTTAACTGTTCCTATGTTTCAATGTTGAGCGAGTTGAAGAGTGTGGGAAAGCGGGGCCCAATGATGCGGGGGCGATCTTTCTTCCAAGCGCCACAGTTTCCTCAAGCGGGGAGAACCCTATGCTTTAACACAGAGAGCGGGCGCTCATCCCTTCTCTAGGGTGTTTTCCGGCGGCTCGTATCCTTCTTCAAGAGCGAGAGAGAACGCTATACTGTGCAACGAAGAAGGAAGATGAGAGAGAGAAAAGATATTCCTATCTCTCTCACTCAACGCTTTCTTGGAGAGTTTTCTTGATAATTTTTAAGTTTTATAAATACTATTGAAAACAGAAGTTTTATAAGTTAACCATTACATTACTTTATTAGATGTTACCTTAACAAGGTATTATAAATTTGAACGGTGATTTTACAGTGAATACGATCGGTGTTATGGCTAAATTAAAAATTGTTAAACATAATAACTAGTTTTACAGAAAGATAATTAATATAAGTTTACAAAAATGTTAGGCGCTGTTAAAGATCGTAAAAGTAAACAATTAAACTTAAGGTCATACAAGTGTCTCCAAAATTATTGTAACTATCGCTGTTATTTATTAATTACATATGTTTTACTTAATATTATTGCATTAACAGAAAAGATTTCGTTCAAGGTTACATAAAATATTGTTTCGGATTATCTCCAATTATAAAATTTATAAATTATATATTTATTTGCCACTTAATTAAATAATCATCTCTTCAAGCCTCAAATGTGAAATGAAAAATGAAATTATTGTAGAATAAAATTATTAAGATTTTCAGAAGAGAAAAACATTAATAAATTAAACAATTATATAAAAATAAAAATCTTGAATTAAAATTTATATTATATAAAATAATTAAATAATTATAGGCTTTACAAGTTCTAAAATTGGAAATAATATTTGTCGCGGTGTAAAGAAAACCCAAAGGTTTTCTTAAAAAGTTCGTTTCGAGACCTGTAAGTGCTACGCAGCATCCTAGGGGGAGATAAGATTTTCTAGATGTGCACGGCTTCGGCGAGTACATCTATTATTAACTATGGGAATTGCAACTCCTTGAGAGGGTCATAAAATATCTTACGTGATTCCATGAAAAATAAAACATTATAAATTATTATTAATAGTAAGAAAAGTAAGAAAAACGTTTGTCGATTTTCCAATTTTGAATAAGCGACTATGCATAGGAGTTTTATGACTCTCTCCTTCTCGCTATCTTGTTTGGCTTTCCCAAGTGCGTTCAGATGGTTTTTTGGCGTGGGAAAGAAAGTGAGCAAGGAGGCCCACGATTCCGAGAGGGTCAAGTCGTAAAATATTTTTCCTATATAGCTTTCAACTATGTCCTCTCTGTTCTCGGCGGAAACCCTCTGTTTGAAAACGCGACTTTGGGTTTCCTCAACGATAAAACGCGGCGAGAATTTTCAAAACGTTGGTGCTTAATCTATTTTCTTTATAAGAGAACAGAAGGTTCTCATATTAGACTTCAGTATTTATTTATTTATTTTTTTTTTAATAAGCTAATAAGCATCCGCCGTCACACCCCCACACTTAAACGATTACTGAAGGAGTGCAACGAGGAAAAGTGATCGAGGGGAGAAAAAAAAATGATTTAGAGAATAGTGATACAGTATTATAGTCATAATAGGTATTCGCACACAAAAACTAAAATCTACAACTTAAATTATGCCAATATGATCAATTTACTTTTAATCCTGAACGAACCCTAAGGTCGATTTGGTTGATCTTGGTTGTACGGAGTTAGTGTTACTTACTTCATTATCTCCCCTGACCATTGGGTAATAAGAATTTTCTCTCGGTGGTTGAGCAGTTGGTGCGAGAGGTTGTTCCATATCCCTTTGAGTAAATGCGTCGGGTTTGGGTCCCAAATGAATAAAAAGAGCTGTTAAACTGCTCCAGACTGCTGCTAATAGATGATATGACCACCCATAAATCCTGTGTAAAGCTATACCGTTGACAAGTACATCTGCTAACATTTTTACTCCTTGGAGGATGACTAGAATAGCCATTATTGCGGCGCTCACGGTACCAAAGGTTAAGAATTTTCCCCATGCCTTCTGCCAAGTGGACTTAGCTAGCCGTTCAATGAAGTCCTCATTCAAAAGTTTAATGATCCCTCCATCTTGATTACGTAAGGGATGATCTCCTATTTCCCGAGCGACATCGTTGATTACACCTGGTTGTTCAAGGGGATACATGATCCTGTTCATCAATTCCTCCAGATCTTGTTCGGAGTAAATACCGCTTGTAGCAAGGGTTGGTATGTCTTGATACTTCCAAGTAATCTCGGTAAATGGTTTCAAGACTTCAGGAGTTCTGGCATCTACGGGTCGTGGTAGAAACTTAAACCAATTTTCATTAAAGAAAAAGAATGTGGGTAACAAGGCGTTACAATCCACTATGGTACCGTGGCTTTTTAATATGTGAGTCTTGGGTGTCATAAACTTGGTTTCATTATTATGACTAACCTTGAGTTCAACATAACATTCATCGCCAGGCATTACCTTAACATCAGTCGGAATGCACTTTACAACATGGACCACTTCTCCAGCCATCACAGCCATATACCCGGGTCCTCTCATGAGATTAAAAGCAAATTGATCGGGCGCATGCGTAGCAATAGCTAACGCATTTTTTAAAATTTCGCGTTCCTGTCTACAACGATGTATCACTACATCCCTATACAAATTAGTTATTTGGGTTCGAATATAACGTTCTACAAATACAAACTTGGAGTAAGTATACGCAAAGATATCTAGGTTGCTGAGTGACATTCTCTTGCTCGTAGTAAATACATTATCTTTTGTAGTTTCAAAAATAAATAGCTTCGGATGTTCAGTGCCGATTATTTCATACCCACATACAGATTTCTTTACCTTCATCATGAGTGCGAAAGTGACATCCTGGGTTGTCAATGAGTATATGGTGCGCTGAGACTCGTCAAAAATTCTGTTTGCCATTCCTTCATATAAAACGCTATAATGACTAAATTTACATATATCCCGGGGAAGATACTGCCAAAATGTATTCCCACCTTCGGGGTCAATGCAATTTTCGTCCGTTAACACGTAACGGGTTCCTGACCGTAATCGCCCCTGATTATTATTAAGATCAACTGTGGTGATGTACTCCTGCACAGTGATTCTAATCATTCCCTGAACTACTACATTATCCCAAATCCCGTAAGCATCGGAATACGCTGCTCCTAAACATTTCCTTTCAGAAGTCAAGGATCCTGCTAGAGTCACTGGTCTGACAGTTGTCTGATTAATCCTAATATCCCGTAATACGTGGGTGTTATCAAAATACAGAGTACCGGAGGCGAATAAATCTAGGCAGCGCTTCTTACTCATCTCGACCATATAGTCATGCAACCCGTTCTTAACTATAGAGTTATGCGAATGCATACCACAGTGATAAATGGTGCGTTGTAATTGTAGTTTGCATTGTACTACATGTACATCATCAAATAGATTCACCTGGAGCAATTGTACATACTTCCTAGTGCTATTTACAACTGTGGTAGGCACGTCGCAAGGCGCTACATCGAGTAAAGATACGGTAGTTATGTTTAAAGATCTTGCCCCGCAGTCATAGGCGATGATGGCTCCTGCCCCATAGAGCGTTGTTAAAATAAAAAATAGTCCGGTCACAAGAGACATAATTGTTGTTTCAAACTGTAATCAGAAAAGAGGTTATTATTTGTTCTCCTCCACTTTCGGGTGTTTTTTTTTCTTTATGATTCTTTGGTTGGATTGATATGTGAAATACGCAACCGATTTGCATGTACGACTTTTGTTTCTTTTTTCAACTGTATTTTAATGTTATTTCTCGGTAAAATTGCTATTATCTTGAAAGGACCGGTATAATGATCATTGAGTTTTCCCGGCTTTGGACCTGGTTTGAGAAACACGTAATCACCTAGCTTAAAATTTTTAGGGTTAATATGTTTATCATAATATTTCTTTGATTTTTCTTTTGATTTAACTAAATTATCATAAGCTATTTTTTGAATGCCAGTTAACCTAGTGACTAAATCAGTGATGTAGCCTTTATATGTGGGAACCATGTCAGCTTCACGTAAAGGATTGCTAGATGGCAGACGGGCTAAACGACCGAATACTACTTCATAAGGAGTGTGTTTAGTACTTCCTTGCACGCAGGTGTTGTAATTAAGCATGGCGAGGTCCAACCATTCATCCTAATTATTGTCACTGTTGGTATACTGTTTAAGAAATTCGGCAAGTACATGATGCGATCTTTCCAAAGATCCATTTGATTGAGGGGAAAAAGATGTAGTTTTTAATTTTTTTATTTTAATACGCTTCGCTATCCGGTTCATAAGAGAACTTAAAAAATTTTTGCCCTGATCAGTAAGAACAGACTTGAGGCAACCGAAAATGCAAATGAATCTTTTCACGAAAGCATCGGCAATAGTGGTGGATAACATATTAAATAATGGCACTGCTAGGCAAAATTTGCTAAGCTGGTCTTGCATAGTTAAAATATACTCATTGCTGTTTGGTGTTTTCTTTAATGGGCCAACAATATCTAAGGCTATTTTCTCGAACACCGTGCCACATGTATCAGTGATAATCATTGGCTGCTTTGTCTGTAAACGAGTTAATTTCTTTGACATTCTAAACATTGCTGTATGCGTCTCTGAATATCATCTTTTAAATTTTCCCAATAAAAATGTTGTCTAATCCGATAGTACGTTTTCGATATCCCGCGATGTCCACCAACAGCCGAGTTATGTAATTCATAAAAAATAGCATCCAAGGGAACGTATTCAAGGGTATCCATGCAAACTAAAATGGTTATTTCAGTACCACGAAATACTTCGTCTAATAAGTTAACAAACTCTGACCAATCTAGGTTTTCTATATCTTTATTTTTCGCTACACAGAAACTTGTTTGATTTAAACTAATTAATAGACTTCTAAGTATAAATAAAGTACTTAAAATTTGTTCTTTAATATAACTTATTGGTTCAGAGTTCTCACCACGTATACATAAACCAAATTGATAATGATTCTTTCTTTTCTTTATCTGACAGACTTCCCCTACACTAAGCACCTGATTACTACTAATTTTATTGTACTCCATGAGCTTGTGAGCTCCTACATCACAAGGTTGACCACTACTACTAATAAAATATATAACATTATCAGTTCGTATATGTAAAGCTTCCTTAATTTTTATTAAATTAGTAAATCTATCCTTATTAATTATTGAATTGTTAGATTGCAGAGAAAGTTCACCTTCAGAATGTTCATTGTCTTCCGAACTTTCTGAATCACAACCTTCCAACATAGGGGATTGTTGATTTTGAACCTCATCACTAGGATCACCACCTGCAAGATTACGTTTTCCCTCCCGTTTCCTATTGGGATATCTACTTTGAGTCCTTAATTTATTGGGCATATCTCCGGGATCGTTAAAGGAAGCCTCTGGTTCTAGAGAAACATGAGCATCATCAGGTAAATCTAAAGGAACTGTTTTCTTTGGTCTACCTCGAGGTTTTTTAGATAGGTTGTTAGGAATAGGAGGTTCGGGAATCGGAATTTGAGGTTCCTCGTCGGTATTGACTTTCCGTGGACGACCACGAGGTGTTTTCACTGGTTCTACCTCATTAGCCTCAGGCGTTTGAACAGGTGTGGGGTTTGTAACAATAGGATTTTCAAGAGCGAGTTTTTGCTGTCTAGTAATGACATTTACTTTATTACTTTTACCAGAGCTATTTCCAAATATTTGTCTTTCTAAAAATTCTTTTATATTTCTTCTGTGAACTTTGAAAGATAAAATCTTATTATCTAGTTTGATAGTTCTATCATTGAAATCAATTTTAGCTTTAGTCATACTAAGAAAATCAAGTCCTAATAAACCTTCACTAATAATTGGAAAATCATTCGAGACCACCTGAAATTTCACAATTATATCGAATAATTCTAACTCAATCGAGCCTAGGGTTTCATACAACTTACCACTAATATCTTTAATGTATACTTTATTAAATTTATCAATCTTTTTGTTTATAGGCACAAAACATTTCTTTAAAAGACTTAATTCTGAGGTTGAGCTAATAATAAATTGCAAATTATATTCTAAATTTGAATTATAAACTTCTAAAGAAACTAACTTGTTATTAATATTGGTTGTATCAATGCCATTCATACTAAGATAACTCTTATCATTACTACTGCCAGCCTCTAATGTTAATGACGTATTCATATCAGATTGAATTAAAAATAACCTATCAAAATCAATTCTACTCTTAGTATTACACAAATACTTGAATCTTATAACTCCATCAAACGGCAAATCATAATCATCACTAATAATAAGAAACTCGGAAATATATCCCAAAATTAACAACTCCAATTTACTTAGCAGGTTACTTCAATATTTTCTGTAAAAATCCCTTGTAAGGTAGTATTTTTATCTAGATGAAATATCAAGTCCTGTGGCACAGAGCTTTGTTTAATTATATTTACGGATGATGAGCAATCTATTGCAAGTTTAAAACTTTTATTATTTGAGCTAATTTTTTTTTGAAAAACTAAATTTTTTATCGTATCAATTTCTAATTCAGCAAAACTCGGTGAACTAGATGATTTGCGTAACTCAACTTGATTTGATTGTTTACAGGTTACATTTACGTTAATTACTGGCTCAATCGCTAACTGTTTATTGACTTCTGATAATAACATATCTAATCTAATCTGTTCTGAAATTCGCTTCTTAAAAGGGGCTGCCATATGTTTTACTCGAATAGCTTTGGTGTCAAAGTGAAGACTTGCTTCGCTTTTAAAAAGAAAATCTAATCCTAGCATCCCTTCTACATTAGTTGGAAAATCATTTGACACTACCTGAAATTTAATCGGAATTTTAAAAACCCATGAAACTACTGAACCTAAAGTTGTATAATTTTGACCTCCGATATCTCGTAATTCTATTTTATCAGTTTCGTCATATGATTCTGTAGCATATCTCTGCTTAATTATGCTTTGCTCTGATAGTGGATTAACTAAATATTGTATCCAATTATAGTCTACATGATGCACGTCTAACAAAGGTAAATTTTTACTCATGATTGTCGGAGGAGATAAGTTATACATTTTCCTATAAGACTTATTACTACTATCGCTAATTATTCTTTTTAACGTGCTATATTGTTTATTATTATTCCTATCGAAAGCAATTCGGATCCCATTATTATAGAAGAAAAGTGAACCTAATATACCGTCGCACGGAATATCATATTCATTATCAATAACAAAAAATTCTAATAATCTGCCTTCGAAATCTAATTCTATGCTACCATAAATTTCTATTTCATCTATGAAAACGCCTTGTAAACTCTGCTCTTTATATACGTCAATATTTACGTCCTGGGGTACAGAACTTAACTTAATTACATTTAAAGTTGAAATTGGATCTATTAAAAAGTTCATTGTTTCACCTGTAATATTACTAGTAAGATGATAAATTATATTTTCAATCACTCCATTTGTTTCGCGATTTTGAATACCACTGATTTTACATAACATATTTGCTTTAATTGTTTCAACAGGATTTCTCGATAAAGCATCAGCCGCAGCATTGGCTGTTTCTGGCTTATAAATTATTTTATAATCGTACTCAGATAACTTAAAACGCCACTTAAGTACTCGCGTATTAAGATCAGCAGTCTTAAACCATACTAATGGTTGATGATCAGTAATTATGGTAATTGGTCTCCCAAAAACATATGACTTAAAAGCTTTTATACTATGTGCAATGGCTAGGGCTTCCTTTTCATAGACTTCATAGCTTAATTCAGGCCCACGTAAAACTCGTGAGGTATATGCAATAGGTAAATCAGAACCGATAGGACCTTGTGAAAGAATGCCTGCTACAGCAATGCCGGACGCATCAGTTCTAATGTTATAACCCTTCGTCAAATCCGGAAATTGCAAAAGCGGATCGTTACAGAGTAACTCCTTCAATTTGCAAAACGAGCTTTCAGTTGTACTAGCCCATTCAAATGGTATATCTTTTTGTAGTAATTTAGTTAAAGGTTTGGTAATCTTCGCGAAATCTTTAATAAATCTGCGATAATACCCACACAGACCTAAAAATTGGCGAACAGCTTTCACATTCTTAAGGTGAGGAAATTCTTTAACTGCTTCTATTTTCTTCGGATCGGGCTCAAGCCCCTTTTCGCTAATTATATGTCCGAGATAATTAACTCTTCGCATAAGAAATTTGCACTTTCCTATTTGAAGCTTTAATCCAGCTTTTTCGTAATCTCTCAACTAATAATTTGAACTTACGGTCATGTTCTTCCAAAGTGTTCACATAAATAACTATATCATCCAGGTAAACAAACAAATCTAAACCCTGTAATCCCCTCAATATAGTATCCATTAATCTTTGAAAAGTTGCTGGTGCATTTTTCAACCCAAACGGCATTCGAACGAATTCATAATGACCGAAGGGAGTACTAAATGCAGTTTTATGCGCGTGTTCAGGATGCATTTTAATTTGATAAAACCCCATAGCTAAATCTAAAATAGTGTAATATTTTGCGCTGCCAACTTGATCAAAAATTTGCACTATATTGGGTATGGGATACGAATCAGCAATTGTTTTCTCATTTAAATCCCGCATATCCAATACCATGCGGCCATTTTCATCGGTTGCCTTTGGCACAATCCAAGCGGGTATATTATATGGCGAGTTGGATTCGCAAATTATGCCGGCTTTTAATAGCTTATCTACATGATAATTTAGTTTATCCTTCATAGCATGGGGAAACTGATACTGTTTACAATTAACCGGAATGTTGTCTACGGTGTTGATTTCGTGCATAACTAAATCAGTTCCGGGTAAATCATCGCCAGGTAAATAAAATATATCGCGAATTTCGTTAACTAACTTAACCGCGTACTCCCTTTCTTCATTATCCATATGATCCATAGCTAAGTAATTTTCTTCCTTTGCATCTACTTTTATACCTTCGTTTTCAAAAATTAGATCAGCTATATTCAATTCTTCATCGTCTAAACTATTTACATCCAATGCGTCAAAAGTATCGACTTGTGAGACGGAAAAAACATGACGGAATGCTAAACTAAAATTTTCATACTCCCCAAGCCTTTCATCAATACCAATTGTATTTCTATCAATTTCTATTGCATTTGTAAAAAATGGTGTTAACTCTGTACCTTCAGCATTTCCCACTAATAAAGGTACACTACAATCATTAACAACAAAACATTTATCTTTAAAATCAATAACCGCGTTACTTTCTTCGAAAAATAAAGCACCAAGTATACCGTTCTTAGGCATGTCAAAATTGTCATGAACTACATGAAAAATACATTCAATATCGAATATTTGAATTCTTATTATACCTAATGTTGTCTGTAAATTTTCTCCGACTCCTTTTAAGTGTATAATTACTGACTCATCTATTTTATGCAACGGAGACAACATTGACTTTCTAATTAAATTACATTCCGCACCGGTGTCTATTAAAAAATGTTCCTTCATCCGCGTATATATGTTAGCAATCCTAATTGTCGGTAAAATTTTATTAAGCGGATTTTCTCTTAGATTATGAATTGAATACTTATTACTAAATACAAAATCATGAATCCTTTTAAATGGAACTTGTATATGATCAATATAAAATAATCTAATTTCAAAATTTACTTTAGTCTGATTTTTAGTGAAAAAATTTGATCCTAACACGGCATCACAAGACATAGGAAAATTTCCGGGCACCAAAAGAAATTCTGTAGGTTTACCAAAAATCTCTAGTTTGATCGTTCCGATGGTTGGGAAACCTTCCAGACTTATACCCTTGAGTATACACCGTTTTGATTTATCAACTGTACCTACATTTTCACCTAAAACATCTATTTTTAAGATATTCGCTTCAGATCCACTATCTAACATAATATCGAGTTTGCGATAATCAGAAAAACAACCCCTAATAACCGGAACTTGTGCTGAATGTTTTAAGGCATTAATCGGAGACATGCCTCGTTTGATTCTTCCTGTTGACGCGTAGGTGACCGATTTGTCTTCTGAACAGCGCCCTGTTGAGAAGACTGCAATTCGTTTCCCGAGCTCTGCAAATTTTTAAGTTGCTTTTCATCTTCTTGACGCTTAAAACAATCGGCAATGAGTTGTCCTCGCCTTTTACAATAAAAACACTCTACTGACGCTCTGCGATTAGGCAGCTGCGCGGATTCCGCAGGATTCGTTCGGCAATTTCTCGCGGTGTGTCCGCTACGATTACAAATCTGACATGACTCACTACTTTCCCCATTATTACTTCTATCTCGGCAATCTCTAGCTATATGACCGACACGTTCACAGAATTGACACTTAATATTCGATCTACAATCACGAGCTTTATGGCCTTTCCGGTTACAAATTTGACACAGCGTTTCATCATTAAGTTTTTTATAACAAGTTTTTTCTTCGTGTCCTGGTCTCTTGCAATAAGAACATTGTTGTTCATTCCTTGTAATGGTATTGCAACTCAAGGCTATGTGACCTTCTTGATTACAAATTTGACATATATTAATTGCTCGTTTATCTACGGGTTTTTTATTCTTCATGCCCGAGCGCAAAAGCATCTGTGTTTCTAAATCTTTTTCTACTTTAATAGCATTTTTAACTGCTGTGTTAGCAGTTGTATCAGACGGTAAATTAAACTTGATTTCCGATTTTAATCCTCTTTTAAAACAATCAAAAACGTTATTTGTTACAGTTTGTTTAAAGGCATCTGAAACTGGCTCGAGACCTTCTTCCAGTTTCTTAGCTTCAAGAATTCGCGTAGTTAATTGACGTAAACGATTTGAAAATGAAATAACCTTTTCATCATCACGCTGATATTCATTATCCAATTCACCTAACAACTGATTTAAAGTCTGTGCGGAACCGAAAATATCCGTAATATGTTCTATCAAGGTATCAACCGTTTCAAAAGTTATCCCTACTGTACACGACCTACGAGGGTCATTTGACAAGTACCTAGCCTTACCGCCAGATGGTGCCACTATCGCACCAGAAATACACTACAGTGCAGTATCTTCCTGTAAACGGTTACAGACGAAATTTCAGCCGGATCGGAGTTGTAGTTTATTTTTGAGAGCGTGTGAAAGCAAATGTGTCCGTTGATTTTTGAAAAAATGGAGAAAGAACAATATCGGTCGGTGATTCGATTCTTGTTTTTGGAAGGGAAATCGCGCAGTGAAATTAAAGAACGCTTGGATGCAGTGTATGGGGATGCTTCTCCTTCAATGGCGACCGTTAAATTTTGGTATAACGAGTTACAACGTGGTCGTACGTCGGTTTTTGATGATCCACGCCCAGGTGCTCCGAAAACAGCCACTACGGAGGAGAACGTGACAAAAATACACGATATCGTTTTGTCAGACCGCCGATTAAAGGTGCACGAGATAGCTGCGATAGTAGGCATCTCAGAAGAACGCGTGTGGCATATCCTACATGAGATTTTAGGCATGAGGAAGCTGTCAGCAAGGTGGGTGCCGCGTTTGCTGACTGCAGACAACAAGCGCAACCGTGTGACCAGTTCAGAGCAGTGTTTGGAGCTGTTTAATCGCAATCCAAAAGAGTTTTTGCGTCGTTACGTGACCGTCGACGAAACGGATTCACTACTACACTCCAGAGACCAAGAAACAGTCAAAACAGTGGACCTTACCCGGTGAACCTGCTCCGAAGAAGGCGAAGACGGTCCCGCCGGCCGGAAAGGTGATGGCCACTGTTTTCTGGGATTCTCAAGGTGTGATTTTTATTGACTATCTGGAGAAGGGCAAAACGGTCACAGGACAGTACTACGCCGAACTATTGAGCCGATTTGACGCCGTGTTAGAAGAAAAACGGCCCCATTTGTCTAAAAAGAAAGTGCTTTTCCACCACGATAATGCACCGGCTCACACTTCTGCACTCGCCATGGCTAAATTGGTCGAATTACGCTACGAACTGCTGCCCCATCCACCGTATTTTCCAGATTTGGCTCCGTGCGACTTTTTTTTGTTTCCGAACCTAAAAAATTCGCTCGCCGGGAAGAGATTCCACTCCAATAACGAAATAATCGCCGCCACGGAGGCCTATTTTGCAAACCAAGAGAAAACATTTTTTTCAACGGGGTTAAAAAAATTGGAACACCGCTGGACCAAGTGTATTCAACTAAAAGGAGACTACATTGAAAAATAAATTTTATTTTTTGTAAAATTTTGGTGTTTTCATTTGTAGGCTAGGTAGTTATCAAATGACCCTCGTAGCTTCCCCTTCAAGTCGAGATTTAATCAACTTCGCTAGATGAGACTGAACGGCATCGTCTAACATATCCCTGGCTTCACGGCATCCTTCCAGAAAAGCGGCTAACTGATGTAGTTTGCCTTCAAACTTAGGTACTACGGCTAACGCGTATTTTAACGTCACACGACTCCCAGCCATTTGTGGATCACCGTTGAGGCTCATTGTCGCAGGTAAAATTCCTCTTCTTAAAATACCTTGTCCCAATAACCGGGGACTGTTATTTCGCGTGTCACCAAAAGTATGGTCAAGATCAACAATCTCTTCGTTACTTGCTTTCGATTTTATTTCTAAATCAGCAAAATCGTTGTTTAAATTGTCATCTATATTATCTTTATATCTATCGGTTAAGGTACTGTTAGCTAAACTATTTGCCGAATTTTCTAAATTATCAAGGTTGGGATACAAATTTGATCCGGAGCTAGTAGAGGGACCATCGATTTTTAACTGTTGGTTAGGCAAAGGCGATCGAGCTAAACCCTTACCAGTAAAAGCTGCTTTACCTTCTTCCCACAATTTTTCCTCTATTTTTCCTTTACTTCGTGTAAAAGGACCTTTGACCAAATCGCTATTTGTATTACTCATGTAAGACACCGAAAAAAAAACAAAAACGCAACTTCCTTTCCCTTTTTTTTCTTCACTCTATTTTTTTTCTAATTCAGAAATTCGTTTATTTAACCTAATTATACTATTCCGATAAAATTTTTGATTGTGAACAATAGTCCTTTGACAACTTTTAATTCGTCTAGACAGTACTCTATTTTAATGCACTAACTTACTTAACGTTTTATTATTATTTTTACAAAAATAAACTAAATTTACTTGATTCTGAGTTTCGGAAATTTCTAAATCGGAAATTCTATTACTCTGCCTAGCAATATCTAATCTCATCTCATTATTAATAACGTCTGAAAAATCTCGGTTAATTGTCCTCTGATCTTCCTTATCTTGCTCGGACTTAATTTCGAAATTTTTAAAATCTCTAATTAGTTGCCCAATCTCGGAATCGAGTTCGTTCGCGAAATTGACAAAATTAGTTAACTCGTGCAATTGAGAGTCGTTGTTAAACGGGTTCACTAATATAACCATTTAAATTTATTAAAAAGAAACTTTCAAAATATGAATTCTGAATTACTTAAAATTTTAATAAAATAAGATAACAGAGAAACTAAATAAGTATACGTTGCACAAAAAGTGCTATTTAAAAGCTAACAAATTTCCCTAATTGCTCCTTACTTTTACCATTTTCGACCTATATAAAAGAAAATAAACTCACTAAAGGCAAACAAAGGAACCACATAAAATTTCACTGTTTTTTTTTTTTAAATTTATTTATATATCTTTTAAATTAAAAGTTTTCAAATATGCTTAACTTCTAGACTAATTTTTTTGAATTTAACATTATCACAAAATTTTGCCTTACATATACTACAATACCACGGATTGCTTCCGTGTTCACAAATATTTTCCACGATATATTGGCCCTTTTCTTCCAAAGTTTTTAGGGCTAAATTTTCGCATATAACAGATCTTGCTGGTAAAGGAGAATTTCCTTGGAACCAACAGCGACAATGTTCGGGGTTGAGTGTTGTAACCTCGCAAGTTCTCGGGTTCGTCCGCCTTTCTTAGCTTTCCGCTGCTTTTTCGACAATTTTTTCCGTCGATTCCCGGTATAATAACCCTGCTCCACTAAAATAAACCAAATATTCCCGGATTTAAAATGGATTCAAAATTTAATCAATTCAAAAACAAATCTACACACAGTATTCAAAACAAACTAAACGCAATTTATATGTAATTAAAACTTATTGCTTCTCTACCAATTTTAAACATTTAAGACAAGTTGAATTTACGAACAACACGTTAGCTGCCTCCGCAACGTTAAACAGAAGAAAAACTATTAAATAACTTTTCAATTACAAGAACACCACTAAATTGATTTTCCAAATACCGAATTTAGACATTCATTTAGTTAAGAGGCCGTTGCGCATAGTCATCTTCTTGTGGCTCAGAGACTTTGGGGCTTTAACTAACAAAAATTATTTTTCGATCTATCAAAAGTTTACCGATAGGCCGTTGCGCATGATCACTTTTCTTAATGATTCAGAGGCTTTAGGGCATTGGCTTAACAAAATTATTTTTCAATTTACTAAAATTTTAACCGATAGGCCGTTGCGCATGATCACTTTTCTTAATGATTCAGAGGCTTTGGGGCATTGGCTTAACAAAATTATTTTTCAATTTATCAAAAGTTTACCGATAGGCCGTTGCGCATGATCACTTCTTGTGATTCAGAGGCTTTGGGGCATTGGCTTAACAAAATTATTTTTCAATTTATCAAAAGTTTACCGATAGGCCGTTGCGCATGATCACTTCTTGTGATTCAGAGGCTTTGGGGCATTGGCTTAAGAAAATTATTTTTCAATTTACTAAAATTTTAACCGATAGGCCGTTTCGCATGATCACTTCTTGTGATTCAGAGGCTTTGGGGCATTGGCTTAACAAAATTATTTTTCAATTTACTAAAATTTTAACCAATAGGCAGTTGCGCATGATCACTTTTCTTAATGATTCAGAGGCTTTGGGGCATTGGCTTAAAAAAATTATTTTTCAATTTATCAAAAGTTTACCGATAGGCTGTTGGGCATGATCACTTCTTGTGATTCAGAGGCTTTGGGGCATTGGATTAACAAAATTATTTTTCAACTTACTAAAATTTTAACCGATAGGCCGTTGCGCATGATCACTTTTCTTAATGATTCAGAGGCTTTGGGGCATTGGCTTAACAAAATTATTTTTCAATTCATCAAAAGTTTACCGATAGGCCGTTGCGCATGATCACTTCTTGTGATTCAGAGGCTTTTGGGCATCAACTAACAAAATTATTTCTATATTAAAACACTTTCCACGACCAACCACTTTGCAACCGCGATTTTTTTTTTTTTTTTTTTTTACCGTAAATTAAACAAAAAATATTTTTCGCGCCGCATACGGACTCTCAAAACTACAGAGAAGGAAAAGAAGAAAGAAAATGCTACTGTTTTTCCTAACGCAATTTGAGCAATTAGCCTATCCCTCTGGTGCCTCCAAAAATTTTATGTTATGTATTTTGCGTGATAATTCTGCTCTTTTCGGTTTTGCAGTTGCCTGCATTAAACCGGGACAAGCAATGGCTAATTACTCCAGATTGACGTTAGGTTTTGGGAAAAACCACCTAAACTCTATTCCCTCAGTGTAGATGAGTTAGATTCCCGATCCTTGCTCTTCTGTTTCTTAGGAGGCCGAATGCGAAATTCTAACTCACTCACTGCTTTGATCCGTCGACTTTAAGAGGCCGAATGCAGAGTTAGCTAGTCTAGGGGACAATTGATCCTGTTGTCTCCAACAGAAGAATTCAACGTCCCGGAATTAGGATAGGCGAGGGTGAGGTATAAAAGAGAAAGGCAAGAGACAGAGATGTTTATATTTGAAAAAACTTACTTTTTATTTGCTCTTACTCGACTCCCCTTTTTCCAATTTTCAATATTTAAATTACAGGAAACGGAGCTTTGCACGCTCTTTCAAAAAAAGTTAACAGGCCCGTAGTGGTGGTGATGGCAGTGATGTTCTCGATGTTCTGTCCTGCTGGATGGTGGTGGCAGACTGACTTCCGAGGCTCCGTGATTCCCTTTTTGTCGCCTCGGGAGTAATGGGCGTGGAAAGCTGCTTTTCCTTAAAAAGCTGCGGTATCAAATCAGGACTCTCGGCGTCAGCGTCTTATCGAATCAGTGATGATGCGTGCAGCGGCGGCTGTGGTATTTTTAACTGTTCCTATGTTTCAATGTTGAGCGAGTTGAAGAGTGTGGGAAAGCGGGGCCCAATGATGCGGGGGCGATCTTTCTTCCAAGCGCCACAGTTTCCTCAAGCGGGGAGAACCCTATGCTTTAACACAGACAGCGGGCGCTCATCCCTTCTCTAGGGTGTTTTCCTGCGGCTCTTATCCTTCTTCAAGAGCGAGAGACAACGCTATACTGTGCAACGAAGAAGGAAGATGAGAGAGAGAAAAGATATTCCTATCTCTCTCACTCTACGCTCTCTTGGAGAGTTTTCTTGATAATTTTTACGTTTTATAAATACTATTGCAAACAGAAGTTTTATAAGTTAACTATTACATTACTTTATTAGATGTTACCTTAACAAGGTATTACAAATTTGAACGGTGATTTAATAACTAGTTTTACAGAAGGATAATTAATATAAGTTTACAAAAATGTTAGGCGCTGTTAAAGATCGTAAAAGTAAACAATTAAACTTAAGGTCATACAAGTGTCTCCAAAATTATTGTAACTGTCGCTGTTATTTATTAATTACATATGTTTTACTTAATATTATTGCATTAACAGAAAAGATTTCGTTCAAGGTTACATAAAATATTGTTTCGGATTATCTCCAATTATAAAATTTATAAATTATATATTTATTTGCCACTTAATTAAATAATCATCTCTTCAAGCCTCAAATGTGAAATGAAAAATGAAATTATTGTAGAATAAAATTATTAAGATTTTCAGAAAAGAAAAACATTAATAAATTAAACAATTATATAAAAATAAAAATCTTGAATTAAAATTTATATTATATAAAACTATAGAGAAAAATTATTGCAGGTGAACTGTGTTATTAGAAATTAAAAATCTAAAATAATTAAATAATTATAGGCTTTACAAGTTCTAAAATTGGAAATAATATTTGTCGCGGTGTAAAGAAAACCCAAAGACTTTTCTTAAAAAGTTCTTAAAAGTTTTCTTAAAAAGTTCGTTTCGAGACCTGTAAGTGCTACGCAGCATCCTAGGGGGAGATAAGATTTTCTAGATGTGCACGGCTTCGGCGAGTACATCTATTATTAACTATGGGAATTGCAACTCCTTGAGAGGGTCATAAAATATCTTACGTGATTCCATGAAAAATAAAACATTATAAATTATTATTAACAGTAAGAAAAGTAAGAAAAACGTTTGTCGATTTTCCAATTTTGAATAAGCGACTATGCATAGGAGTTTTATGACTCTCTCCTTCTCGCTATCTTGTTTGGCTTTCCCAAGTGCGTTCAGATGGTTTTTTGGCGTGGGAAAGAAAGTGAGCAAGGGGGCCCGCGATTCCGAGAGGGTCAAGTCGTAAAATATTTTTCCTATATAGCTTTCAACTATGTCCTCTCTGTTCTCGGCGGAAACCCTCTGTTTGAAAACGCGACTCTGGGTTTCCTCAACGATAAAACGCGGCGAGAATTTTCAAAACGTTGGTGCTTAATCTATTTTCTTTATAAGAGAACAGAAGGTTCTCATATTAGACTTCAGTATTTATTTATGTTTTTTTTTTTTTTTTAATAAGCTAATAAGCATCCGCCGTCACAATATAGTGCGAAAAATAAATTGAATAATATTATTAAACTTGGAAAGGACAAAAATGAAAAATGTAATAGTGCGAATGTAGTATACCAAATAAAATGTAAAGATTATAATGCGTCGTATGTTGGACAGACAAGTAGGCAGTTGATTGTCAGAACCAAAGAACACGCAAAAAACATAGAGATAAGGATCTTAATTCCGGATTATTTTCACATACGATTGAAAATAATCATTCTATTGATTTTAATAACATAAAGATATTAGACATTGAAAAAAATAATGGAAAGAGACTATTTTCTGAAGCTTTGTTTATACATACACAGAAAAATTATATGAATAAACAATATGAGATAAATAGACTACCTAACGAATATAATTCCTTTATAAAAACTTGTAATTTGTAACTTTCTGATTTCTAAATGATATTATTATTGTGTCTCTGCGTTGAGAAAGTATTAGGATCGCATGTGTGAGAGGTTCATTAAGCTGCCTGTAGGCTTACGTATATCTAGGACCAGCATTGGCCGAATTCCCACCTCTACGAGCACATGTCTTCCTACTACCTCGCGCCTGGCGCTACCGCTGAAAATTGCGTCCCCCATTAGTACTATAGTCACTTTGTATCGGTATTGTCTGTTATATACTCTTGACTTACACAAACATATACACTCAGTATATAAGGCCAAAAATTTTGAATTATAAAGCATTGACAAGTGGGGTCTCTCCCTGTGATATTCGTCCGTTGACTAAGTTTTTATGTAAGTTGTATATTGTAATTTGTTGTAATCGAAGTTATTGTTAAAAAAGCATATGTGTGTATTAATTTGTATAATAATTTTGTAAAAATTAGCTCCTGAAGAGGGACATACAATAAAATGTCCGAAACGTCGATGAAAGAAAATATATATATGTGTTGTGTTTTATTACAACCTTTGACATAATAAACAACGCACCACTTGGTAGATACGGCCATTAGGATCAACTACACTTATTATAAAACAACTCTACCATCAGCTTCTACAACTAAGTTAAAAAAACTTCCAGGGAAGATTACACTGAACATAAATGGAAACTTTTATGAAAGATTGCAGTAAGCATGGATAAAAGATTAGCGAAAATTAATGCGATAAGCTTAATGAACGTTCCAGTGAAATTTCACAGTGGCCAGTAGTCTTTCCTTGCAATGTTTTACGAAAGCTTTCCATAAGATTCGCGCAATCAACCAATGTTGGAGCGGGTATAAAATAAGGAAGTCCTGGGCACTTTATTATATAAATTAATCTCTTTATTGAAGTCTTCTGATATTCGGTTTTGTTTTCACAATGTGTAGCGAAGGTGATGCGTCCTGCTTGTTCGGCGTTCGGCACGAGAGAGAGAGAGAGAGAGCGACGTCACTCGCGCTCTCATGTGGTAGGAGAGCGGGGTAGATGGGAAGACGGCTGGCTGTCCGCTGCGCTGCTCTGCATGAAACGTGGCGCCCTCCCATAGTCGCTGGCATACAACGCCAGCTCCTCGCTATGTGTGTAAGGCGCAGCGGCTTGCTACGTTGTGTACTCTTGAAGCATATCTCTTACACTCCCTCCCTTCGAGGGTACGCAACTTCTGATTATCGTATATTCTGATTATCTTATAAAATTATACTCTGAGTCTTGTATATGTATATATATATATATATATATTTGTAGGTATTAAACTCAATCTAAATAAATTAATTACTCTGGATAAATTTCTGAATTTTATTTATATTGTAAAAGAATACAAACTGTACATCTGGTATAAAAAACTTAGGAGGTTTGTCCTTCATTTGTGTTGTTTGGAGTCATCTCTGAAATAAAGAAAATTACACACACACATATATATATATATATATATTATATCCATCTGATTTTATATTTATTATTATATTTTATGTGTATTAGTGTATAGTGCCAATTCTCTCATTTTTAAACTATTCTGAATTCCTTATTTTATCTCTTAGATATTTATGCGTATCAAAGGGAAGTGGTTTAGTCATTATGTCTGCTTCATTTTCTTTAGTAGAAACCCATTTGACTGTTACATTTCCTTCTGAGACACATGACTTTATATAGTCACCGTGAGTGACTGCCATATGACTTTTACTCCCTGATTTATCTCTATTTTCTAAGTTACTTCTGATTGTTTCTAGATCGTCATCAAAGTTTTTCAGTTTGTGACTGCCATCCATCTGAGTGCAATCAATAGCTGACTTATTGTCGCACCATATTGTGACTGGATACATGGTTTTGCCTGTTATATCTCTGATTGCTTTGTCTAACGATACAAGTTCTTGACATGCATCACTCATGGCAAGATACTCTGGTTGGCAAGTTGACAGTGTCACATACGTCTGTTTATGGCTTCTCCACATAATTGTATCACCAAATAGTTTTATTATATAATCACCTGTGGAAGATGAATCTGAACAATCTCTACAGCTTGCGTCTGTCATAGCTGTTAGATGTTCGTCTTTTGCTCTGTATGTCAACCCAAGGTCAGAAGTTCCTTTGAGATATCTGAAAATTCTTTTTACTTCTTTCCAGTCCTCTTCTGTTGGATTTACTTGTCGTCTGGATAAATAGTTGACTGCAAATGCGATATCTGGTCTCGTAGCTCCTGCGAGATATAACAAACTTCCAATGGCTTCTCTGTATGGTGCTTTGGTTTTTATTTTTGGTTCTTCTGATTCGATCGAGTTTTCTTCACTTCTGAGTTCTCTATTTTTAACTTGTCTTGTCACCATGGGTGTTCTCTGAGTTTTGCATTCTGTCATGTTAAATCTTCCCAAGATTTTCTCTGTGTATTCTGTCTGTTTTCATGCCAAGGTTTTATTTTGTCTGTCTCTAATTATTCTCATTCCTAAGAAGTTCTCTGGTTCTCCTAAGTCTTTCATTTTAAATACAAGACTTAGTTTTTCTCTGATTTCTTCTAATTTTTGTTTGTCATTACCTGCTAGTAGTATATCATCTACGTATAGAATTAACATAACAACTTTTCCATCTTTTCTCCAGGTAAACAGGCATGGTTCATTTATGTCTTTTTCCAGTCCTAGTTTTAGTGCTTCTTCTGAAAACCTTACATTCCATCTTTTTGGACTGATTCTCAGACCATATAGAGCTTTCTGTAGTTTGCATACTTTTGTTCTTCTGATTTCTGCATCACAGTTTATACCATCTGGAATCTCCATGTATATCTCCTCTTCCAGTATTCCATTCAGAAAAGCGGTTTTGACATCCATCTGAAATACCTCTAGGTCGTATTTATTTATTATGGCTAACGCCGCTCTGATTATCGCTAATCTGGATACTGGTGCGTATGTCTCTTTCAATTCGTATACATTTCTGTCTTTGAAGCCTCTGATTACTAATCTGCCTTTGTACACATTTTCACCTTTCTCTCCTTTCTTCCTTTTGAAGACCCACTTCGAATCTATTATGTGTACCTTCTTGCCATCCTTTATTGTAGAGGGTCTATCAACAAATTGCCATACTCTGTTTTCCTCCAGTGATTTTATTTCATCACTTATAGCTTCCAACCACCTATTTTTGTCTTTTGATTCCATAGCTTCTGAGTATGTTGTTGGATCTTTATTGATGGTTGCAATAAAAGCATGTCTGATTTCGTCCTCTGAATTGTTTCTATCGCTTGTTATTTCAAGGTTTGATGTTGTTACTTTATTGTTTAATTTTAAGCTTGTATCCTCTAATTGTTTTGTTGTTTGGGTTCTTCTGATTGCCATGTATTTTTCTCTGTTTTCCATGGTCTTCGCATTTCTTTCAGGTTGTTTGCGTTTCTTTGCTTCTGAATTGTCTGGTTCTTTGTTTTCTGCTTTTCTCTTCTTTGGCTTTTCATCTTTTTGTTTCTTTTCTTATTGTTTTTCCTCTGGTTTATTTCCTTGAATCTCTTCTGCTTGAGTTTCTTTCTCTTCTGAGTGTACTGGTACTATTCCTTTTTCTGGATCCTTAGATTCTTCTGTTTCTTCTGATTTGTTGTTCTCTTCTGAATTATGTTTATAGACATCTTTATAAACCAGTTTCTCATTACATCTGACATGTCTGGAGTGAAGCAATTTTCCAGTTGAAGGATGCCAAAGGACGTAGCCTATTGGCGAGTACCCTACCATTATAGCTTTAATTGCTCTCTCCGAGAACTTCGTTTCGGTTAGTGGTATTTTGGCATATGCTATACATCCAAATCTTCTGATTTTCTCTAAGTGATTTTTACCTTTTGGAGTTAGCATATTTATTGGAGTTTCTGAGTTTAACGACTTATGTGGTGTTCTATTGTACAAGTGAACTGCAGCTTCTACTCCCAATATCCACATGGTTTCTGGTAAGCCAGAATCGATCATTAAAGCTCTGATTTTATTTTGTAGCGTTTTATTAAATCTTTCTGCAGTTCCATTCAATTCGGGTGTTTGTGATGGTGCTACATTATACTCTATCTTTTCTTTTTCCATTACTTCTGAAAATTTTCCTCCGATGAATTCTGTTCCATTATCTGCTCTGATATAACAGACTTTTTCATCTTTGCCTAATAGATTTCTCATTGTTATTAGGAATTTTTCTAGACAATCCCCAGCCTCATTTTTATGTTTCACAGAGTATGCTTTAGCAAATCTCGTGTGATCATCTATAAACACTATTATAAACCTGTTCCTACCAGGAAATGAAGCTGGCTTTATGGGTCCCATTGTGTCCGTGTGTATTATTTCCAAGGGTCTGGATCCTCTGGTTCTGTCTTCTGAGAAAGGCAATTTTCTCATGGAGACGATGCTCGAGGTGGAAACGGCGAGAATCAGACGACTAGAGGTACCTCAACCCATCCATAATTCCACCACCGTAATCCCAGATGAAAATACTAATTCAGAATCAGAGAATAACAATACACAAACACCTCAAAACAGCATGATAGTAGAAATAAATGAAACTTTTAAAAACTTAACTCAGACGTTAGAATCGAATAAAAATAATTAGAAGGTTAACATCAAAAGAGATTATAGATTAACACAAAAGGTAGTTTTAAATGTGTGGTTAGATTACCTCTATTCAGAATTAAGAACAAATGAATTAATGGACATAGTTGATGATAATATACAAACACCAACAAATTTAACAGAAAAAGAAATAGAAAAGAAAAAATTAGTAGTCAGAGATATTATCATAAATCATTTGGACGAATACTATCACAAGAAAATTTTGAACTTAAAAGATCCCAAAGAAATTCTAATTAAAATCAGAGAATTCAGAAAAGTAGAAGCAAACATGACAGCTTCCTCAGTCAGGGCTCAATTGTATCGTCTAAAAATAAATAAGAAAGAAAAGATAAACGAATTTTGTGATAGATTTGATACAATTATAAGAGAGTATGAGAGTTGCGATACAATTGTGCCACTTTCTGAGGAAGAGAAAAGATCAGCCTTTTACCAGGCGGTTTCATGCGATAACTCTGAACTTCGTTCAGCCTATCTAATCAGAAGACAAACTGACAATAAAGAAATGACCTTAGAAGAAATAAAATCATTTCTTTTACAGTTGGAAGCAGAGAAGAAGAGCTCAGAGGAAACCAGAGATCCCAGAGCGAATTTAATTCAGAGTATACCAGAGTGGCAGTCGGGGCCGCATGCAAAATGCTTTCGGTGCAACCAGAGGGGGCACATGGCACCGAACTGCCCGCTGAAGGCACAGAATAGATGGTTCTGCTATTTCTGTAATGCTGAGACCGACCACAAAGGCACTAACTGTCCCGACAAGGGGACAGTGCAGGCACCCAGAAGGTTTGATAACAATTATAATAAAGATTATACCACACAGAACAAAACAAACAATTACACACAACTCAGAGGTAATAAACATATCAGAGGGAGAGGTAATAACAAAGGCAGAGGTGTTGCTATAAGAGGTGGTGGAAAGGGAAATTTTAGAAGTAGGGTTTTTAAAAGAGGTAGTAATCAAGGCGCGAGAGGTGCGTCACAAAACACCGTAAAGCAAGGAGCAGCAGCGTATATTGCAGGTACGACTAAAGATTTTAATAAACTAAAAACTCAGACACAGATAGCGTTTATAGCAGACTCAGGTGCTACCGATCACATCGTAAATAAGGGTATAATATTGAGCGATTTTAAAGAATGCACGGGAGAGGTAATCAGAAGCGCGAATAAAAATGATTTGGCAAATATAGAAATAGACGGAAAAGGAAATTTAATTGTAAAATCAAATATTAATACAGATGAAATAATTATTTTGAAAAATGTAATATCAGCAGAAAACATATCAGAGAATTTAATCTCACTCAGACGCTTTGCAGACGTAGGTTTAGGAATTTACTTAGATGATGAAATCTTAAAAATCTTTGATAAAAATACAGGTGCTGAATATATTACAGGGAAGTATGAAAAACCAAATTGGATAATAAACTTAGAAGTAGAAAAACAAAGAAATAGTAACAATGTAAATTCAGATTACGGAAAATATTCATGCATGGCTAGGTTCGTAACTTTGGACGAGTTTCTGCAACAATCTCAGACGGATGTCATGAACTTAGACTCAAACAAAGTATCAGAAGAGAATACAGAGATACTTGAGACAAGCACATCTGAGATTGGGAGGGAGAATCGAGAAAAACTCGTTCAAACAAAATCAAATATCAGAGGCCCTCAAACTAGCGACTTCGATTTAGATGAAAGAATTTTAAACAGAAAAATACATAACCTAGACAACATGAGCATAAATGAGTCAATGGAAATTTTGGAATATAATGAAAAATCAGAGGATAACAAAAGAGCAAGTTGAATGAAGGCATGCTATGGCATATCAGATTAGGTCATGCTTCTTTAGGTTATCTCAAACAGATGCAAAAATCAGATGAAAAACTAAAAAGAATTAAATTTGACAAAGACATTATGGATTGCGAAGTGTGTATCATGGCGAAGATGGAAAAATTGCCTTTCTCAGAAGACAGAACCAGAGGATCCAGACCCTTGGAAATAATACACACGGACACAATGGGACCCATAAAGCCAGCTTCATTTCCTGGTGGGAACAGGTTTATAATAGTGTTTATAGATGATCACACGAGATTTGCTAAAGCATACTCTGTGAAACATAAAAATGAGGCTGGGGATTGTCTAGAAAAATTCCTAATAACAATGAGAAATCTATTAGGCAAAGATGAAAAAGTCTGTTATATCAGAGCAGATAATGGAACAGAATTCATCGGAGGAAAATTTTCAGAAGTAATGGAAAAAGAAAAGATAGAGTATAATGTAGCACCATCACAAACACCCGAATTGAATGGAACTGCAGAAAGATTTAATAAAACGCTACAAAATAAAATCAGAGCTTTAATGATCGATTCTGGCTTACCAGAAACCATGTGGATATTGGGAGTAGAAGCTGCAGTTCACTTGTACAATAGAACACCACATAAGTCGTTAAACTCAGAAACTCCAATAAATATGCTAACTCCAAAAGGTAAAAATCACTTAGAGAAAATCAGAAGATTTGGATGTATAGCATATGCCAAAATACCACTAACCGAAACGAAGTTCTCGGAGAGAGCAATTAAAGCTATAATGGTAGGGTACTCGCCAATAGGCTACGTCCTTTGGCATCCTTCAACTGGAAAATTGCTTCACTCCAGACATGTCAGATGTAATGAGAAACTGGTTTATAAAGATATCTATAAACATAATTCAGAAGAGAACAACAAATCAGAAGAAACAGAAGAATCTAAGGATCCAGAAAAAGGAATAGTACCAGTACACTCAGAAGAGAAAGAAACTCAAGCAGAAGAGATTCAAGAAAATAAACCAGAGGAAAAACAATCAGAAAAGAAACAAAAAGATGAAAAGCCAAAGAAGAGAAAAGCAGAAAACAAAGAACCAGGCAATTCAGAAGCAAAGAAACGCAAACAACCTGAAAGAAATGCGAAGACCATGGAAAACAGAGAAAAATACATGGCAATCAGAAGAACCCAAACAACAAAACAATTAGAGGATACAAGCTTAAAATTAAACAATAAAGTAACAACATCAAACCTTGAAATAACAAGCGATAGAAACAATTCAGAGGACGAAATCAGACATGCTTTTATTGCAACCATCAATAAAGATCCAACAACATACTCAGAAGCTATGGAATCAAAAGACAAAAATAGGTGGTTGGAAGCTATAAGTGATGAAATAAAATCACTGGAGGAAAACAGAGTATGGCAATTTGTTGATAGACCCTCTACAATAAAGGATGGCAAGAAGGTACACATAATAGATTCGAAGTGGGTCTTCAAAAGGAAGAAAGGAGAGAAAGGTGAAAATGTGTACAAAGGCAGATTAGTAATCAGAGGCTTCAAAGACAGAAATGTATACGAATTGAAAGAGACATACGCACCAGTATCCAGATTAGCGATAATCAGAGCGGCGTTAGCCATAATAAATAAATACGACCTAGAGGTATTTCAGATAGATGTCAAAACCGCTTTTCTGAATGGAATACTGGAAGAGGAGATATACATGGAGATTCCAGATGGTATAAACTGTGATGCAGAAATCAGAAGAACAAAAGTATGCAAACTACAGAAAGCTCTATATGGTCTGAGAATCAGTCCAAAAAGATGGAATGTAAGGTTTTCAGAAGAAGCACTAAAACTAGGACTGGAAAAAGACATAAATGAACCATGCCTGTTTACCTGGAGAAAAGATGGAAAAGTTGTTATGTTAATTCTATACGTAGATGATATACTACTAGCAGGTAATGACAAACAAAAATTAGAAGAAATCAGAGAAAAACTAAGTCTTGTATTTAAAATGAAAGACTTAGGAGAACCAGAAAACTTCTTAGGAATGAGAATAATTAGAGACAGACAAAATAAAACCTTGGCATTAAAACAGACAGAATACACAGAGAAAATCTTGGAAAGATTTAAGATGACAGAATGCAAAACTCAGAGAACACCCATGGTGACAAGACAAGTTAAAAATAGAGAACTCAGAAGTGAAGAAAACTCGAACGAATCAGAAGAACCAAAAATAAAAACCAAAGCACCATACAGAGAAGCCATTGGAAGTTTGTTATATCTGGCAGGAGCTACGAGACCAGATATCGCATTTGCAGTCAACTATTTATCCAGACGACAAGTAAATCCAACAGAAGAGGACTGGAAAGAAGTAAAAAGAATTTTCAGATATCTCAAAGGAACTTCTGACCTTGGGTTGTAAAAAAATCTTGTATAGTTTACAAAATAAATTGTAAAGATTGTGAAATGTCATATACGGGACAATCAAGTAGAGTCTTAGATAAAAGGATTGCTGAACATATGGCAAATTGTAAATATAATAGAGATCGATCAGCTCTTGTTATGCATAAGAAAAATACGGGTCACAAGTTCAATTTTGATTTCAACAATATTAGAATTTTAGACGAAGAAAGTTCTTATTTTAAACGTTTAGTGTCTGAAATGATTTTTATTTCCAAGTTCAATAGTGTTAATAGAATACAAGATACGCAAAATTTAAAATCTGTTTTTAGAAATTTCATTTATTATTTGTTATAATACTTGCATGTTACCCGTTTATTTCATATTTTGTAATTTTATTTTTCTCTGAGCTTTTGATTGTATACATGTGTTTATAATTGCTGGAATTTCGGCCTTACATCACTATTCCTCAGTTTACTAATAGACGTCGTATCAACTACAGACGTATACAAATTTCTTATTATGACTTATTGTTATTCAATTGTGATTATTTCTTTAGACTATATCTGTATGTCGAATTTTGTAAGTTTTGTTAATTTTATTCAACGTGATTTTTGTATAAATAGTGATAACACCAAATATTGTTCTTATTTTATAGTGACTTGAAAAGCGCTACTATAATGTAGCCGAAACGTCGTCAATCAATAAAGTAATTTTGATAGCATCGCCCGTTGTTTCATTTTGGTATTTTACAGAATTAAAATAGCTATATTTCCTAAAAAAAAATTTTCTTTTATAGGGTGTTCTATTTTTATATATTATAAAAAAAAACGTAAGCATTGAAAAATGAAAAAATAAAAAAAATGAGTTTTGTATGTGCAACGATTGCTGGAATAAAATTGACTTATTCGCTTCAAAATTTCTTGTAGAGATGTATTTTTTAGATTTTTATGTCGATTTCTTGGGACAAAATGATTGGTCCATAAATTTCAGATATTTGAGGTTAAAATATTTTTAGTAAAATTAATAAATGAAAAAAATTGAGGTTTGTATGTCTAGCGATTTTGGAAGTAAAATTGACTTAATCGCTTCTTTAAATCATATATTAGATGCAATTAATAATGTGTCAACACAAAAGTATTTATGTTAAGATATAAATAATACAAAATAACCTACCTACTTGGAACGCAACTAATACACATTCAATTCACGATATATAAAAACCCTTTTCATAATTAATATTATCTCCAAATTATTTTACTGTGATATTTTGTATAATTAATAGATAATATTTCTTAATAAAATTTCACAAATATATTGTTTATTCCACACACAAATTTTTTTCTAAATTTCATTTTTCCACTTATAAAACAATTTATTATCACTGTCAAGCGCGAAAACTTCTGCTATTTTCGTGTTCCGATGGTAGAATGATGTTTAAAATTTAACAATGGTCCGCGTTATACAAATTAATCAGACGTGTATATTTTTGTTTTCAATTTTGAAATACTTTATTTCTAATGGAAAAAATTGGCGGTAAAACCTGTGTAATTGTAAATTGTTTCAGACGCAGAAGAAAATTGTAACTATATATATTCTGTTAAAGACTAAATTGTTTTATTTAAACAAAGCCTGTAATAGGCGTGACATATACATTTGAGAGTATACATTTTATCTAATCGTTTTTCCGTTTTTACTTTTTGTATCAATAACTACATATCAACTACAGCCACTTGCAGATATCATTAAATGCATGTGCTCTATGCCGTTCTGCTCTTCATTCGTATACCGTCAGTTGTTTGTCACATTTGTTTGCTCGTAGATGTTGCAATGGTGATGTTCTTTGAATATCGTTTTCAAAGGATACGAGCGTACGATCTAGTTTCTGGCAACGTAAGAAATAACGAAATTGAATTATTTTTGTGTTTAAACTGATTTCGAGATAAAAATTTTAAAGTTGAAACTTCTATGGGTTATTCTGATGATAGACCATATTTATATTGGCACGATAAACTCTAACATATAGATATAGAAAAGTAATGTATTTACAAATACGCCCTATCACTTGAGCCTACTGTGTCAGAATAACCTTTTCAGAAGTTTATAATATATCAGTAAATCAACAATTCTTTTACCATTGTTCCACAATATGCATTTCTGACACCTTTTGTTTATAACTACTGAATTTTTTATAAAAATATGAGATACATAATTGTAATAGAGTTTCGTAATTAGCATGAACTTATTTTTGAGTTTGAAAATATTATTATTAGATTAATATATTACACTTACTTGAAAGTATTCAGCTCGCTGCGATATTTCACTTCAGAGATATGGCCTTTCAAACAATTAAATTGTTTATAACTTTTTTTTTCCCACTTTTTTGGCCGGGAACCCTCGAAATTCGGATTCAGCAGGCCAAATTACGCCTAGAAAACTTTGGTTCAGGCGGGGACAAAATTTGGCCACGAAATGTATTATCGGCGCCTAGACTAATAGCTCTCGGTTGAGTTCTTTGCGCAAAATGATTGGTCCATAAATTTCAGAGATATTTAAGGTTAAAAATGGATAAGTTTTTTTTCAATTCGTAATTTCTCGAAAACGGTTTGATGTATCCGCTCCAAATTTATAGACAATTTTGTATGTGATATAGATAATATGTGTGCGAATTTTCATGAAGATACTTACCATTACTTTTTGTAATATTTGATATTGAAAATTTTTGTATTTTACAAAGTTTCTTTCTTTTTCGCTTGATAACTAGAGAAAAAAAATCGGTTTAATCATGTTGAAATTTTGTGAAAATGTAGAGTTTATATATTTATTGTATAAGTCCTCCCTATTGAAAAATCTCAGGTGAGATCTCAGGTGATTTCTCAGGTGAGATCTCATGTAAAATCTCACGCCAAAATCTCACCTGAGATTCTGCTCCAGATGCTGCAGAAAACTTACGTTAAGACGATGTGCAGTCCAAAATCAACCTAAATTCATTATTTATTAAACTGACTTTAAACCTTTATTTGAAAAAAATACGTTAATTAAGCCCTCCGTACATGCAAGTAATATACTCAGAAATTTTTCCGGAATGATTCTATTAGTATTTTCATGAAATATCCTTGTTCTAAAATCAGATAAAATGATAAAAATGTAGATTCCTACTTATCGACCACAACGGTTTTTATTTAATTAAACAATTTTTAACATTTTTTCGGAAAAGTACGCCAATTAGGCACTCCGTAAATGTAAATACTGCATTCAGGAATTTTTTGGAAGGGTTCTACCAGTAATTGCACGAGAAATATTTGTTTTCGTATTATGTCGGTATCTCACATCTCCTTAATTAAAAATCAGCTTCTTCAGTATTGGGAATCGCCTTTTAGGATGTTTTACCCCCCAGATGAGCTCAAAAATACATGTTTAAAAGCATATAACACAATTTTTCAATTTTTAAAATGCTTCTAAACATGTATTTTTGAGCTCATCTGGGCGGTAAAACATCGTAAAAGACGATTCTCAATACTGAAGAAGCTGATTTTTAATTAACGTAAGTTTTCTGCAGCATCTTGAGCAAAATCTCAGGTGAGATTTTGGCGTGAGATTTAACATGAGATCTCAGTTAGTTAAATGCAAGTTTGTTTAATAATTTATATTTAATATTTAAATCGTCCATCGGCAGAAACTTTCTACACCAAAAGGCTTCACATGCTCTTTACAAAAAATGTCGCGCACACGGGATTCGGAGAAATATTGCAGGAGAATATTGTTAAAGCGTCTATAGACGCTTAATATAGACTGATAATTACGAATTTATATTAGTTGAAACAATGTAATTTCGCAATATTTGGCGGAAATACGGTCGTGCGACATTTTTGGCAAAGGGCCTGTGAAGGGTTTTTGATAGCGGGACTTTTGACTAACAATACATTTCCAAGCCAAGATGGACGTAATCAATGAATTCTATCATAAGTTACAATTTCTAGACGCTTTAACAATATTCTTCTTCCGGATATCCCCGAATTCCGTGTACGCGACATTTTTTGTAAAGAGCATGTGAAGCCTTTTTGTGTAGAAAGTTTCTGCCCATGGACCATATAAAGATATAATATAAACTAATAACCAAATTTGCATTTAATTAACTGATAATTGAGAATTTATATTAGTTAAAACAATGTAATTTCGCAATATTTAGCATAAATACGGTCGTGTGACATTTTTGGCAAAGGGCCTGTGAAGGGTTTCTGATCGCTGAACTTTTGACTAACAACACATTTCCAAGTCAAGATGGACGTAATCAATGAATTCTATCATAAGTTACAATTTCTAGACGCTTTAACAATATTCTTCTTCCGGATTTCCCCGAATTCCGTGTACGCGACATTTTTTGTAATGAGCCTGTGAAGGCTTTTTGTGCAGAAAGTTTCTGCCGATGGACGATTTTAACATTAAATATAAACTAATAACCAAATTGCATTTGACTAACTAATTATTACGAATTTATAATAGTTGAAATCATGTAGTTTCGCAATATTTGCTGAAAATACGAGCGCGCGCCATTTTTTGTAAAGAGCCTGCGAATGGTTTTTGATGGCGGCACTTTGTGCTCCCAAAATGAGATTATGTGAAGGCTTTTTGATAGCGGGACTTCTCACTAACAACCCATTCTCAATAAAGATGGATGTAATCAACGAATTGCATCATAATTAACAATATCTAAAAGTTATATCAATATTCTTCTGTCCGATTTCTCCGAAACCCATGTTCGTGACATTTTTTGTAAAAAGCATGTGAAGGCTTTTTGTTTAGAAAGTTTCTTCTGATAGACGATTTAAAGATTGAATATAACCTAGTAAGCGAATTTGCATGTAACTAAATTATAATTACCAATTTATAATAGTTGAAACCATGTAATTTCGCTATACTTGGTTGAAATACGAGCGTACGACATATTTGTAAAGAGCCTGTGAAGGGTTTTGGATAGCGGACTTTTGACTAACAACCCATTCCCAAATCAAGATGGACTTAATCAATGAATTGCATCATAATTAACTATTTCTAGATGTTTTAACAATTTTCTTCTGCCAGATTTCCCCGAATTCCGTGTGCGCGACATTTTTTGTAAAGAGCATGTGAAGCCTTTTTGTGTAGAAAGTTTTTGCCCTAGGACGATATAAAGATATAATATAAACTAATAATCAAATTTGCATTTGACTAACTAATTATTACGAATTTATAATAGTTGAAATCATGTAGTTTCGCAATATTTGGCGGAAATACGAGCGCGCGACATTTTTTATAAAGAGCCTGTAAAGGGTTTTTGATAAGGGAACTTTCGGCTAACCACCCTTTTCCAAATCAAGATTGACGTAATCAATAAATTACATCATAATTAACAATTTCTAGGTGCTTTAAGTTTTCTTCTGCCGGATTTCTCCGAAACCCGTGTGCGCGACATTTTTTGTAAAGAGCGTGTGAAGGCTTTTTGTGTAAAAAGTTTCTGCTTATAGACGATTTACAGCTTAAATATAACCTAGTAAGCGAATTTGCATGTTACTAAATTATAATTACCAATTTATAATAATTGAAACCATTTGATTTCTTAATATTCGGCGGAAATCCAGACGCGCGACATTTTTTGTAAAGACTCTGTGAAGGGGTTTTGATAGCGGGACTTTTGGCTAACCACCCATTTCCAAATCTAGGTGGACGTAATTAATGAATTCTATCATAATTAACAATTTCTAGACGCTTTAACAATATTCGGCCCGATTTCTCCGAAACCCGTGTGCGCGACAATTTTGTAAAGAGCATGTGACGGCTTTTCGTGTAGAAAGTTTCTGCTGATGGACGATTTGAAGATTAAATACAAAAAACATATAGAAAACAAAGCTTTTTATGTTTACTTTTAAAGTTCTCAAGCAATGAAATATGCTAGATACTAATTTTGTCAATACTCCTATGGAAAAAACTACAAATCAGAGTCTGATGCAGCTACACGGAAAAAGCTATGGTATTCTTTTTACACCACAAGCATCTTAAAAATTCCCCACATTATTGTGGTGTAAAGAAATAACTTCGTGGAATAAAAATATTCCCATATTGGTGTATATTTTACGCCACAAAGCTGTGGGGACTACCAAACCCGTCCGTGGTGTGAAATCACCGCCACACTGAGACTTGCTCACTCGCAAAAGTATAGTGGGACTAGATACCCTGTTGAAAATATCCATGTGGATTTTACATTGATTTCCACATGGAATCCATATGGAATCCATATGGAATCTATACGGATTCCATATGGATTCCACGTGGATTCCATGTGGAAATCAGTCCCAAATCGTCCTGTGGATTTCCACATGGAATTCCATATAGATTTCTATATGAATTTTTCTACAAACATTTGTAAAACAAAATCCGTATGGATTTCCATGTAGTTTTCCATGGAGAAATCCAGGTAAAAACGATATGATCCATGTAGATTTCCATATGGATTTCCATGTGGTAATTTAAATGTTTATAAAAATGTTTATTTATAAAAATTTTAAATTTTTTTACTAGGGATACGTTTTTTACCATATCAATAAAGCATAAAAAATTATAAACTATAATTTCCTTTTATGTAATTCTTCGAAAAGATTCTACAGTACTTGTTGTCAAAAATATGTATCCTAGTAAAAAAAATATAACAATTTTATAAATAAACATTTTTATAAACATTAAAATTACCATATGGAAATCCATGTGGAAATCTATATGGATCATGTCGTTTTTACCTGGATTTCCCCATGGAAATCTACATGGAAATCCATACGGATTTTGTTTTACAAATGTTTGTAGAAAAATTCATAAGGAAATCTATATGGAATTCCATGTGGAAGTCCACAGGACGATTTGGGACTGATTTCCACATGGAATCGACATGGAATCCATATGGAATCCGTATAGATTCCATATGGATTCCATATGGATTCCATGTGGAAATCAGTGTAAAATCCACATGGATATTTTCAACAGGGTAGACTCGCGCGTGGTGTGGAATCTCCCCCACGGTGGGACTTGCTCACTCTCACAACGTTGTGGGGCTCGACAGCCTCGCGCGTGGTGTGGAATCTCCCCCGCGGTGGGACTTGCTCACTCTCACAACGTTGTGGGGCTCGACAGACTCGCTCGCTCTCGCGAAGTTGTCGGGATTGCACAAATAAGTTTGAGTTTTGACAAAAAGAATGTTTTTTTTTACAAATATCCTTTTCTTATTAGTAAAAACTACATATTACATAAGCCTTTTCTTAAAAACCTTTTTTATAGTCGCTATCGCGGACATAACTTATTTCAAAAACCTTTCTGGAGATATTATTAAAATGTTTTCTTTTTTTCATGAAATATTTCAGAAATGTTCAGGAAATCTTTTATTAAATTTTGTTTAACATATTTATGTTATATTACGTTTCATAACCTTTTATAAATTCAAACGCAGGAATGCGTTTGTCACTTTTTAATTTAATAAAGTTAACTATATTTATTTCATATTATTTGGTACCGATTCAATACGCGCACAGTTACAATGAATTTCAAAACTAATTTTTAAATTTGTTATTTTTGTAAGTCGAGAAATTTTACATAAAGAAATACTAAAATTCACATTATCTTTATACAATAAATCTAGTTAAATAATATAAAAGATAAAAAGATATTAAATGTTATACAACATATTTTAAAGAGAACAAATTTCAACTCCAATGAATTGAAACTTGTTAAAAGGAAAGCATACATATTGACCCTTTTGAACGTTAGGTTGAGTAAAAAAGTGTATACAAATGTATGAATTTTACATAATAAGTTACGGAGCATATACCAGTTTATGCTACTCATGTATCTTCAACTATTTCGTTAAAGTTACCTCATATATTTACTACAATAAAAAATTATATAGTTCAGCTTTTGAAAAAAAAAATATATACTATCCAATTTTATACAAGGGGTGATCTTTGGCAAAGTAAATATGAAAGAGATGAAAATTTACATTATCTTTATATAATAAAACTGGTTTGAGAAATGCTGTACAAAATGTTATCGAGAAAATTGATTTTTATATTTCTTCTTTGTTTATACCAGTTTTATATACAGAGGTAGAAAATAATATAAAAGATAGAGATATTACGTGTTATAAAACATATTTTTGAAGAGAACAAGTTTCAATTTCAACATTTTTCTAATGAATATGTTAGACTTGAAACTTATAAAAAAGAAAGTATATATATTGACCCTGTTGAGTTTCAGATTGGGTCAAAAAGAGTAAAGAAATTTATGAATTTTGCTGAATTACTTACGGAGTCTAAACCGGTGTGCGCTATTCATGTACTTTTATCTAATTCACTAAAAGCAATTCTTGAACTACCTCATCTATTTTCTGCAATGAAAAATCATATAGATTCGCTTTTGAAAGAAAAAAAATATACTATCCAATGTTATACAAGGTGATCTTTGGCAAAGTAAATGCGAAAGAAATAATACTTATTTAGTTCTTCCAATATTTTTGTTCTTTGATGATTTTGAATGTGGAGATTGTTTGGGATCACATGCTGGAGAGCAGAAATTAGGTGGTGTATATGTTTCACTACCATGTCTTCCTCCACATGTTTTATCTAAAATGACTAGCATATATTTAGTTACAATTTTTAAATCAAAACATAGAGAATTATATGGAAGTGAAAATGTTGTTAGAAAAGTTATCGAGGATTTAAATTATTTGTAGTCTAATGGTTTAATAATAAATGTAAATGGCAAAGAACAGTCTACTTTAAATGTGTACTTGTGCTAGGAGACAATCTTGGCCTCAATGTTTCTTGTGGTTTTTCAAGATCATTCACTGCAAATAAATATTGCAGGATTTGTACAGCTACATCTAAACAGTGATAAATAATGAGTGAAGAAATAGCATCATTTGTAACAAGAAAAGAATCATATGATGTTGATCTTAAATTAAGAGATCTAAAATCCACAGGAATGCACGAAGAGTGCGATTTTAACAAATTAAGTGATTTTTACATAACCGAAAATCAAGCAGTGGATGTTATGCATGACATCTTCGAAGGAGTAGCCAACTATACAATTGGAAATATCATTCATTCTTTAATTTATGATGAAAGCTATTCACTTTAGAGAAACTTAACGAACGACTTCAATGTTTTTCTTATGAAGAATTGAATCAAGCAACAAACCTCGTCCAATTCTTGTAACACAGTGCAAAGATAATAAAAAAAGGTAAATCAACAAAAATTCATACAAAACAGTCACCAGCAGAAATGGCATGTTTGTCCAAGGTACTTGGACCTTATTGTAGGCGATTTAGTCCCAATTGAAAATGCGTATTAGAGGTTGTATTGCGTATTAAGAAAAATAATTGGTATATTTAGTTCACCAAGGGTCAGAGATTTACATGTTAAAAAATCTTATAGACGAACACAATTCACAGTACCTCAATCTATTTGGAGATTTGAAACCAAACATGCACTTGATGACACATTACCCTCGTTTAATATTAAAAAATGGCCCTTTAGTATGTTACTGGGACATGTGCTTTAAAAGAAAGAACAGACAGATGGAAATAATTGCAACTCGTACGTCATCATCAAAAAATTCACCAAAAACAATTGCGAGTTTCAATCAGTTGCAATTATGTTATTTAAAAGAGTGTTGCGAGAATTTTGAATTCGATTATGAGTTAGGAACCATAAAAGAGATCGATGAAAAAGAAGAAATACGAAAACTTAATATATTCAAGATACAACATTTACTTTCCCGTTAGTATTTTTTTTTTTAAATTATGTGTAATATATTTTTTTTAACTTTTTAATATTTATAAGTCTTTGTCTATAGATGGATAAAAGGAGGTCTTACGATTATGTGGGCGTAAAATAAGAATTCGCACGTGTGGAACTGAAAAAGCTACGTGGTTCACAACGTGGGGTAATGATTTCTACACTTATGTCATCATTTTAGATAGATCTTTTTATGTTACACCACTCTAGCGTTCTCTCCAAATGGGAAATTTGGCAGAAGTAATCGTTTTATTGCTAGGAAATAATTATTTTATTTTTCATATATATTTTCTAATTTCGTAATTTCTGCCACGGTTTTTCGAGCACCGGAAAATCATATCAAAGTTGTAATTTTGAGGTTAGCGTGTTATAAAATTATTTTGACAACATAAGTGTGGAAACCATTATTCCATCACGTTGTAAACAATATTTAATTATAATTATAATTATACAATTTATAATTATAAATATGTTTTATAACATTGAATATGTTTTTATATTTATATTATTTAACTAGTTTTATTGTATAAACATAATGTGAACTTTAGTATTTCTTTATGTAAAATGTCTCGACTTACAAAAATACCAAATTTAAGAATTAGATTTTATGATAAAACGTTATGAAACGTAATATAACATAAATATGCTAAAAAAATTTAATAAAAGATTTCCTGAAAATTTCTGAAATGTTTCATGAAAAAAAGAAAACATTTTAATAATATTTCCAGAAAGGTTTTTGAAATAAGTTATGTCAGCGGTAGGGACTATAAAAAAGGTTTTTAAGAAAAGTCTTTTGAAAGATTTTTGTAAAAAAATAATTTTAAGAAATGTTCTCTTCCCCCCGCATGATATTTTAATAATTGAAAAATTTAATATGTAGTTTTTACTAATAAGAAAAGGATATTTGTAAAAAAAATATTCTTTTTGCCAAAACTCAAACTTATTTGTGCAACCCCGACAACTTCGCGAGAGCGAGCGAGTCTGTCGAGCCCCACAACGTTGTGAGAGTGAGCAAGTCCCACCGCGGGGGAGATTCCACACCACGCGCGAGGCTGTCGAGCCCCACAACGTTGTGAGAGTGAGCAAGTCCCATCGTGGGGGAGATTACATACCACGCGCGAGTCTGTCAAGCCCCAAACATTGTGAGAGTGAGCAAGTCCCACCGTGGGGGAGATTCCACACCACGCGCGAGTCTATCTAGCCCCACTATACTTTTGCGAGTGAGCAAGTCTCAATGTGGTGGTGATTTCACACCACGGACGGGTTTGGTAGTCACCACAGCTTTGTGGCGTAAAATATACACCAATATGGCAATATTTTTATTCCACGACGTTATTTCTTTATGCTACAATACTGTGGTGAATTTTCAAGACCACCTTGTCGTGTAAAAAGAATACCATACCTTTTTCCGTGTAGGTGAAGTTAAAAATGCTAAAAATTATCGGTATCGTAACTGGTAGGCTCCGTGGTTTCGAACATTATGGTATAAGAATATTCTAACCACGAAGTTAAAAATTCTATAAAGACTACGAATTTTTGTAAAGAAAATAGAGATGCAGGTTAGCCATTTTCTTCTAGACTCAGTTAATTATGATATTCAGGGCATCGCCTCGCGTGATTACAAAGGCACTCCTTAAGATAGAGACCTGCATAAATGAGAAGTTGTTTCATAGTGTGAAACACTGCTACACCCGCCGACTTTTTATTTTTTTGGGAGGTATAAGTCCGATTATGTCGTACCAACAAGTCAGGTATGCCCTAAATACCAATATACTCCTGTATGTCGCGGTAACGCGGACTACCTTCAAATACACCTCCGCCTTCACTTCTCCGTCGGGTTCGCCTACGTGATCCTCGGGAAGTGCTAGTTTCGATGGTGGCCCTCGAGGGGAGTAGATTGTTATGAAGACGTGTTGTCTTCTGCAGGAGCTCTTCGCCGAGGGTAAAAACAAATGTTGATAATGTATTAAGCAGTGGGGACGGGGAGAGCACTATCGAACTGCCAGGAACAGAGGAGTAGACAGATGGAAAATTGGAGGCTAGGTTCACCTATACTACAGGATAAAGGCCAAATCCGAAGTGAAGTACTTACTCGAGTCTGTCGCGGGAGCGCGGACTACATTCAATTATACCTCCGCCGTCACTTCTACAATATCTTCGCCTATATAATGTCCTTGAGAAGTGATAGTTTCGTTAGTTGCCCTCGAGGAGAATAGAATTATATGTGAAGACGGGTTGTCTTCTGCAGGAGCTCTTCACCGTGGACAAAAACAAATGTTAATAATGTATTAAGCAGCGGGGACGGGGAGAGTAGTATCCAACTGCAAGAAACAGAGGAGTAGACAGATGGAAAATTGGAGGCTAGGTTCACCTATACTACAGAATAAAGACCAAATCTGAAGTGAAGTACTTACTCGAGTCTGTCGCGGGAGCGCGGACTACATTCAGTTAGACCTCCGCCGTCACTTCTAGAATATCTTCGCCTATATAATGTCCTTGAGAAGTGGTAGTTGGGTTGGCTGCCCTGGAGAAGAGTAGAATTATATTAAGACGTGTTGTCTTCTGCAGGAGCACTTCGCCTAGGGCAAAGCAAAATATGGGAGCGTCCAGCAGAAACGGGCCACCGAGCGCGCGCGGTGCCTTTTTTCGCGTAAAAGGCGCTCTGTTTAACTCGCTCATAATCGTATGCTGCGTCTTTGAAAAAAAACCAAGGACTTATATCGATAGATTTTTTTCTGCTCTTTCCAATTGCGCCATTGTTTTTATTGCGAAACGCGTTCTTCCGGACGAAAACTCGAGTTGAATATTGAAAGCCATTTTTCTCAAAGTATATTATGTTTTTTTTTTCAAAATAAACTACACCATTGGAAAGTACAACTCTTAAGCTTCAAAACCCTATCTTGGAGAAGTAGGAGAAATAAAGGGTTTAAAAGTAACAACATGAAAAGGACAGCGCCGAGGGTCCGCGCGAGCCCCTCGCGCTCGTGCGTACGGCACGTTTAAGTGCACGGTCTATTCAATTCGCTAATAATCGTGTACCAAGTCTCTGAAAAAAGGACTAAGGACATATATCGATAGACTTTTTCCTGCTCTTTCCAATGGCGCTATTATTTTTATTCCGAAATGCTTCCTTCTAGTTGAAAATTCCATTTGAATGTTTAAACTCTATTTTTTCAATAAAATATCAGTCTTTTCTTCAAAATGAATTATATTCTTCAAAAGTACAAGTCTTAAACTATAAAATATTATATTTTTAAGTTGAAACATGAAAAGTTCAAAAATAGTAAGATCAAAAAGACAGCGGCTGCCCGAACTTTTTACGCTATGCTCAAGGGCGGATTAATACACGCGATGTGCTATTTCGCCCTTTCTTTTTTGTAAATATAAAATGTTTTGTAACTTACAATGCCAATGCGTGGACATAATTTTGTGGATCTAGTTGTAACAGTTAGTATAATATTACAATGAACTTTGTTCATTTATATAACAAAATTTGAAAAACATAATATATTAAACATAAAAATATCCATGAACGCACTGAAAGCAGTGAAACAGAAATTTAAAATAACCTTATAGATTGTTTAATCTGGCATAACAATATTACCTTTCGGAAGCATTTTGGAATAAAAATAATAGCACCATTGGAAAGAGCAGGAAAAAATCTATGGATATATGTCCTTAGTTCTTTTTTCAAAGACTTGGTACACGATTATTAGCGAATTGAATAGAGCGTTCACTTAAACGTGCCGTACGCACGGGCGCGAGGGGCTCGCGTGGACCCTCAGCGCTGTCTTTTTCATGTTGTTACTTTTAAACCCTTTATTTCTCCAACTTCTCCAAGATAGGGTTTTGAAGCTTAAGAGTTGTACTTTCCAATGGTGTAGTTTATTTTGAAAAAAAAACATGATATACTTTGAGAAAAATGGCTTTCAATATTCAACTCGAGTTTTCGTCCGGAAGAAAGCGTTTCGCAATAAAAACAATGGCACCATTGGAAAGAGCAGGAAAAAATCTATCGATATAGGTCCTTGGTTTTTTTTTTAAAGACGCAACATACGATTATGAACGAGTTAAACAGAGCGCCTTTTACGCGAAAAAAGGCACCGCGCGCGCTCGGTGGCCCGTTTCTGCTGGACGCTCCAATATATTAATAATGCGTTAAGTAGTATAGGAATGAGGATAGCAGTATCGACTTGCCAGGAACAGCGGAGTAGATAGATGGAAATTTGGAGGTTAGATTTGGCTGTATTACAAGATAAAGTCCAAATCCGAAGTGAAGAACTTACTTGAGTCTGTCGCAGGAGCGCAAACTACATTTAACTACACCTACGCCCTCATTTCTTTGCTTGTTCGCCTGGCTGATGTCCTCATGAGGTGATAGTTGCGTTGGCTGCCCTCGAAAAGAATATAATTATATGAAGACGTGTTGTACTCTGCAGGAGCTCTTTGCCTAAGGCAAAACAAAATATATTAATAATCTGTTAAGCAGTCGGAATGAGGATAGCAGTATCGAACTGCCAGGAACAGATAAGTAGACCGATGAAAAGTTGGAGACTAGGTTTGGCTATACTATTAGAATGTCCACACATACAGAGGGATTGAGGGGGAAAAGCGCATGTGCATTTCCAACTAAGACCTCCTCACCCTCTCTTAAAGTTTACCAGAATGTCCAGACACACTGCAATACATACAGAGAGATTGTGTATGCAATTTCACATCTACTCAATCAAACAGTATGGAGAAAATAATTTTTTTTCTTGAAAATTTCTTGAAAAACACACAAAAAATGCAGTATCTCCACACTGGCTGATTATTTAGATCTGAATCTTGATATATAATCCCTCAGCATGTATAACATAGTGTGTGTAAAGTTTAAGATATTTGTAGAGAATGGATGTGTTTGAAGTTCTGAACGTTCATCGTGAACGAAATATCGAAAATTTCCAAATTCGGGTTTTTTGATATTATCTCTTAGATAGGCATAAAACCTGTACAAACTGCAAAATAAGTCATTTCCAAAGTTATTATCTCCCCCAAATCATCCCTAAAACTACCCCGACTAGACAATACATGACAAAAATTATTCATGCCATCAGAGCTTCTTTGTTTCAGACAAATTTTATGGCTGACATTTCTTCCAAATATTACCACAGCCTTCCAAAAAACTTGACGATAGGAAATTCGATCTGGATCAATTCCATTCGGGGGTTCAAAGGGGCTAAAATAGCGAAAAATACACGAAAATACCGATAAAAAAAGTCACCACTCGGGAGTTTATTCGCTTCAGACAAATTTTATGGCTGATATTTCTTCAAAAGGTTACCAAAGCCTTGCAAAAAAATTGGCGATATGAAATTCTATCGGGATCATTTCCATTCGGGGATGCAAAGGGGCTAAAATAGCGAACAATACACGAAAATATTGATAAAAAAATCACCACTCGGGAGTTTATTGGTTTCAGACAAATTTTATGGCTAATATTTTTTTCAGATGTTGCCACAGCATTGCAAAAAAATTGGCGATATGAAATTCTATCCGGATCATTTCCATCCGGGGGTGCAAAAGGGCTAAAATAGCGAAAAATACACGAAAATATCGATAAAAAAATCACCATTGAGGAGTTTATTTGTTTCAGAAAAATTTTGTAGCTGATATTTCTTCCAAATATTGCCACAGCCTTACAAAACCGCTGCCAATTCATTGGCCCGTGGCTTCCTCAAAATTAATTTGCTACTTCCTTTAATTAATTTTCAATAACAAAATCTTATAATTTTTGCAATAATTTATGACATAATTATAATTAAATTCATTTATGAAGATTAATAAGTATTAATTTTTAAATTATTTATACAATATGAATAAAATAATAGGTATGATTTTTTTTTAAATTATGTGAAAAATAAATAAAATAATTAATTGTAATATTATCGTCTTCAAATTATATTTTCTTTGTGAAATTTCACACGTAGGGTACTTTTCTCTAGTAGTATGCCTATCCGCATTTGTCTGCTCTCTCTGGAACTTCCGATGTAAGAAAAAGGTTCTAACCTTAAAAATAATAAATGGCTATTACAAAACAAAAGCAGGTACACAACACGCGCGCATAGCGCATAGCGCATGTCATTTCCATTTTCTAGTATACATAAATGCGTTCCCGAATAATTACGATTTTCAAAGAGGGCTAAAATAGTTTTAACCTCAAATGTCTCTGAAATTCATAAACGAATTCTTTTATCCTAGGAACTCTTCTAATAAATAATATACAAATTCTACATCTCCACCAACTTTGAAGGAAATTAAAACAATTTTAATGTAGTTATATTGTGGGACAACAAAGAAAGTTATTTTCAAAAATACTATAATAATAAATATCAAACATCTCAAAAAATAATCATATAATCTGGATGAAATTTTACACAGGTATTGCCTATATCGCATATAAAATAGTCTATAAATTTCAAGCTGATACATGAAGTCATCATTGAGAAATTACGATTTTGAATAAAACCGTAAAAAAATTTTAACCTTAAATAGCTCTAAAAATCATGAGACAATTCTTTTACCTAAAGGACTTATGCGATAATATATAAACTCAACATCTCCATAAAATTTCAACATGATTAAACCAATTTTTGTTTTCTTTAGTTATCGTGTGACAAAGAAAATGACTTTGCAAAATACGAAAATTTTAAATATCAAATATCTCAAAAAGTAATCGAACGATCTAGATGAAAATTCTCACACATATTGTCTATACTACATACACAATTGTCTATAAATTTGGAGCTGATACATAGAGCCATTCTCGAGAAATTACGATTTGAAAAAAAGGTTAAAAAAATTTTAAACTCAAATATTTCTGAAATTTCTGGACTAATCATTTTGCCCAAAGAACTCGACCGAGAGCTATCCAAAATCTACCTCTACAAGGAATTTCGAAGCGATTAAGTCAATTTTACTCCCGTAATCGTTAGGCATACAAAACTCATTTTTTTCATATTTTAATTTTTTTCTAAAAAAGTAACCAACAGAATGAATTCAAATTTTTACAGATTATAGCTATTTATGTTCTGCATTATCATGATTTTTTTCAACAAAATTGACCGTTTAGTTTAGGAGTTATAAGCTTTAAAGAAAAAAACACGTTTTTGTTAATAACAAAAGAACCGTGATAGCTAGAGAAATTTTTTTTTTTAGAAAATATAGGTGTTTTGATGCTCTTTCGAATGCTATCCATGCTATTCAAATATCTCGAACTTATCATTAAAGAAAAGAAAAAATCAATTTTGAGAAAATCTCGAAAATTTGAAATAAAACAAAAACGCATCGTCCAATCAAAAAACGAATTGACCCGCCATCACAAAAAGAAACAAAGAAAATGAGATCCGTCCGGTTAAAATCGATTGAGTGGAAGCTGAGATCCAGACGTACACACACACACACACACACACACACACACACACACACACACACACACACACACACACACACACAAATACAGACATTTTTCAAAAATCATGTATTTTGATTCCTAAAACCTCGAAAAACATTTATAACATGTTTTTACAATATATCAAAAAATTACTATCACAAAGCTTCCTTCAGGAGGAAGAAAAATTGGCGATAGGAAATTCGATCCGGATCATTTCCATTCGGGGACGTAAAATACGATTTCACGTACCCGATTTTCGCGTACGTGCAATCACGTATGTAAGTTCGCAAACGAGTCCGTAAAATCGAATGACGGGCAAGCATATTCAAATAGCATATTGTGCAACAAAGGGAGAGAATGAGCTTAAAACTCCGAGTCTGAAATAGCTCTTCTTTCCGAGTTAAGTACACACCTTTTTTTTAACGAATCAATGAGAGGTCCTTTTTGTATGCATGAAAGTTGTGTAGGCATAAGGGGATCGCGCATTTCGAGTCATGTACTATGCAGTTACAAATCATTGTATTTTCTGTTTTTATTAGCATAGCTTATTACAAATATATGCGCCTTTTTTATATTTATTTTAAGCCGAAATGTAATTTTTTTCAATTGTTTTTATAAGCGGTAATAACTCTTGTTATTTTACCATTGAAACTTTAAAATTAATCTTATATCATTCTAAACAAGCCAAAAAAGTATAAAATATATAAATTTTACACTAAGAGAACAATTTTACAAAATTACGTTGTAGGTAGCGGGGAAAAATTTGTTTTCCCGCTAAACTTTGAAAAAATGGATTTTTTTTCATCTTTTCTCAACTTACGCTCGGAATGCGTGATTTTCTATACGACTTTTAGTCATGAAAAAAGGCATGTTTCAAGTAACTGTCAAAAAAGAAATGCTATTTTGGCGCGAACAAGTATAAGACCATGGTGCCATATAAAGTGATACTAATCCTTCTGTTAGGGGTTCCTAATGTAATTTTTTTTCTCATTTAATTAAAGTTTAGAAAATATAGTTTCTTCTTATACTTAATAGTATATTTCGATACAAGTGCGTAAGTGTTGATTCTAGCAAAGTATGTGGTTTGTGTGACAAACACAAGAGTGTAGAACAACCTTTCGCACGTTTATCGAACGATATATCTATACAGGAGGCGTAAACGCGAGTTGAAAAATTTATGTATATGTAAAATCGCATTTTAGGGATACTGAATCGAAAAAATATGATTATGTATGTACTGATTTCATCCATTGGATTTAGATCCTACGAGATGCATTTCGCATACGCTACAGAATTTAGCGTACCTTACTCAAGCAGAGAAAATCATTTGCATCGGCAAAAAATTTTCCTGTTAGTTTTTCTAAAAAAAATGCGCGTTCATCCGATAAAGATCGGAATTTCGTGTCAATGACTGGAGATTTTTCGAAAAATACAATCTTATAGACACGAAAAATTACAATTGAAAATCAGATTTGACTATATAACGATGTTATTCTTAATAATGTATGCAACAGCAGAAACTATAAGTTCTGTCTGGCTTAAATTTCTTTGAAATCCTGAAATCTACTCATCACATACTAATGATTTTTTTCAGACAAGGACGGTCGACGATAGGGGCGATCCAAAAAGTGATCGACTCCTTTGACAGAGCTCAGACTAGACCCCACAAGAACAGGCCAATAGTGCTCATGGCAACACTCGACGTATGAAACGCTTTCAACTCGGTGAGGTGGACGGATATCGTGCGGGCATTCTCCGATGCTTTCCCGCTGCCCCCATACCTTCTCCGAATCCTCAAGGACTATCTACGAGACCGTTACATTACGTACGGGACGCAGAATGGGGTCAAGAAAAGAAAAATGACGGCGGGAGTAACGCAGGGCTCGATCCTTGGCCCCGATATTTGGAACGTAGGTTACGATGAGGTGTTGGATCTTCCGATGCCGCCGGGGGTCTATCTGGTCGGCTACGCAGACGATCTGATCATCGTCATCACGACCAAGGATACACGACTGGCTCAGATGAGGCTGACCCAAGCCACGAGACGGATGGACGAATGGATGCAAAGTCGGGGACTACAGCTGGCCATGCAAAAGACGGAGTGGGGATGTCCGTTGTGCATCCTGGACGGTCCGCCAAATATCTGGGGGTGACCCTGGATACGAGGATGACCTTCTGGCCGCACATACGTGGCGTCGCTGAAAGAGCGGCGTTAAAGACCGCCGCCCTCGCCCGCCTCATGGCAAATACGAAGGGACCGAGACCGAGCGTACGACGACTGCTTATGACAGTGACCAACTCGATGCTCCTTTATGGGGCCGAGATATGGGCGGACGTGACGCGAATAGAGAAGTACCGCAAAAAGATCGCGGCGGTACAAAGACTGGGAGCGCTGCGAATCGCGTACGCGTACGGCACCGTCTCAGAAATGGCGGTACTAGTGATCGCAGGGGTTGTCCCAGTAGATCTTCTCGCTCTCGAGCGGAAGAGGACCTACGAGTACAGCGAAGAAAGGGGAAGAGCGAGGGCCTCCATAGACGCACGGACGACGACGCTGACATCCTGGCAAACGCGCTGGATAGACAGCGACAAAGCCAAGTGGACGAGACGCCTCATAACGGACGTACGACTCTGGCATAAGAGAGGAGCTGGCGAGGTGAACTTTTACCTGACCCAGTTCCTATCCGGACATGGATACTTCCGCCAGTATCTGCATCGGATGGGGAAGGTAACGACCCCGTCCTGCAGGTACTGCGGACATAATAGAGACGACGCGGATCACACATTTTTCGTGTGCCCCCGCTGGATAGTCGCGAGACACAGACTACAGACGAAGACAGGTGACATTACACCGGATAACGTCATGACACTGATGCTGTCAAGCAAACAAAACTGGGACGACAGAGCACGCTACGTGACTCACGTACTACAAGGCAAAAAGACTGACGGTTGCCTTGAGAACTGATACAGAAGACGAAAAATAGACAGACCAGACACGATATATAAGATTGCCGTAGGGCATAGAAACGCCGATCGGTCCGAAGTAATGTGTATAACAGTTCCGGGCCGGATTCCGGTGAACGCCGCGGAAAAGGTTTTGGGTGTTTAGGGGGTAGAAATCCCTCACACCGCGGAGCCCGACGCTTCGTGATGGTCTTAGTGGGCCTCCCTCCATGCTGTAAGCAAGGATGGGGGCCTCGGAAGATTCACCTAGTACCTCGGAAAAACAAAAAAAAAAAAAAATGATTTTACACTCGCTTTTATTTTAAATAGTATGATAACTCAATTGTTGCCGAATCTTAATACGATTTTACACACGTATATCGTATGCATATTACCGCGGAAAATGGTGATTTGAAAAAAAAAACAATGGAACAATAATTCTCATCTGAAATATCTTTAGGATTTATGAACCAATCTTTGCAGCGAACAAGCTAGTGCGATAGATATGTAAACTCTCCCCCTTAACAAAATTGATATTAAATTTGAATCTCATATTTACTTCACCTATCCATACAAAAAGAAATTTGATTATTTTTACAAATGGGTTTTCTCTCTGAGAAAAATTCAGATCAACAGTAATCACATTTTAGTCAGTACTAGATTATAACTGTTAACGCCACTTTTCTCACATTATGAAGAATTTCACTTTGCTTTAAGTACGTTAATTATTTAACGTATAACTAACATTAGTTTTAATGTACAAAAAAAGAAATAAACAGAATTAGAAAAATTACTCTTAAACGAAAAAACAAATATTTACCATTAATTATAATTTCTTTTATTGAAAATTTGATTTTTACTCATCTATTATAATACTTATAATACGAGCTATAAGTGCACCAAATTGGAGCGAAGTGTGAAAATCGGGAAGAGATGGCCCGCGCCCGGCTGGCGTTGGCTTGCGCCGCTCGCGCGACTCCGCTATACGCTCGAACATACAATATATAGATATCCATTTATATATCGACGGCTGAGAGGAAGAAGAACGTATCTCGGCGCGCGGATGAAGAACGACGTATCTCGGCGCACGGATGAAGAACGACGTATCTCGGCGCGCGGATGAAGAACGACGTATCTCGGCGCGAGGATGAAGAACGACGTATCTCGGGACTCGGTTGAAGAACGACGTATCTGGCCGCTATACTGGCCGTGCATTGGCCGTAAGAGATCATCCGCACGCCGAGATACGTCGTTCTTCAACCGAGCGGCGAGATACGTCGTTCTTCATTTTCGCGGCGAGATACGTCGTTCTTCATCCGCGCGCCGAGATACGTCGTTCTTCAACCGAGCACCGAGATACGTCGTTCTTCATCCGCGCGTCGAGATACGTTCTTCTTCCTCTCAGCCGTCGATATACACACGATCAGTGCGACTTGAGTCGCGACGGAGTGCGGGAAGCGGTAGAAAGTGGTTCGGCTGATGCAGCTCACGAGAGTCGGCAGCGCTCGAACAAAACTGTATACAGAGCGCGATCAGTTCCTGGAATCGCTGCGGAGCGGGGGAAATCGGAGAGAGTCGGCCGTCGGCACGGTCACACGGCCGCCGCTGGCTCGCGTGAGTCCACTGCGCTCGAACCTCGAACATGTGAGAGCGTCCGCCGCAGAAGCGGGCCAGCAGGCGTGCGCGGCGCATTTTTGGGCGTAAAATACGCTCTGTTTAACTTGCTTATAATCGTATGCGGAGTCTCTCAGAGAAAACAAAAGACATATATCGATAGACTTTTTCCTGTTCTTTCCAATGGTGCTATGTTTCTTACTCTGAAACGCTTTCTTCTGGTCGGAAATTCAAGTTGAAAGTTCAAAGCCATTTTTCTCACAATATATCATGTTCTTTTTTCAAAATGCATTTTACCATTGGAAAGTACAAGTCTTAAGCTTCAAGACCCTAATTTTTCGAATTGGAGAAATGAAGGATTCAAAAGTAATAAGATTAAAAAGGCAGAGGCGAGCGGCCGCGGGTGCTCTTCGCGCTGCGCCCCCGCGGGCTCTCACACATCATTTTTATTAATACTAGCTACTTTTAGCGCGCTTCGCGCGTATCATTTATCTCTTTGTTTTTTTGTTTTTGAGGTTATGAACATGATCAAGTTTCATTTTAAAAGTTTGTTTCAAATAGTTTAAATTATACGATAATAACGTAAGTCTCATAAATAAAATCATGAAATTTTTCTTATACTATTCAGTTTTAAATGTTCAAAGTCAAGAATCCAATCTTCAAAATTCAAACATACTCGATTTTGGCGCTTATACTATGTAGACCAATCAAATGAGCCAGCAACAACCAATCAAAACAGTCTTATTGTGATGACAGATTTCCTCCATCACTTTTTTATTAATAGATAGGTCATATATTTCACTTTTTTTTTTTTAATTGTAGATAATTTTATCCTAGATACAGAGAATTCATGATATATAAACAGTACACTGAGAAAAATGTTGTAGTAAATTTTATTATAACTGTAATAAAAATTACTATAAAGTATAGGAAGGGTGAAACAAATACACTTTATGCTGTATTTTTATTATAATTGTATGAATAATTACAAAATTTCTTGTAATTTTTATGACAGTTGTTGATTAGAAAGTATTACGAAATAAAAGAAAAATTGCTATACACATAGCAAAAACTGTGTTTAAATTTTATTTTGTAGCGTATAAATTTTATTTTGTAGCGTATTAAAAATTACTATAAACATAGTAAAAAGTGCCACATTCAAAAATTGCTACAGGCCATAAGAAAGTTTGCTATCCAACATAGTAAAAATTGCTACAACATAAGTACTTTCTGCGCAGATCAAAGCGCCCACGTGTCTGATTGAGGTTATGTTTCTACGGGAATTTCACTTTGTCTTGCTTTTAAGTTTACAAAACATTCAAAACCTTACTTCAATTATTTTATTTTTATATTATGCACATTAATGATAAGTTTCTTTGTGTTATCAAAGTTATTTATTGTCATTATTTAATATTATCTGAAATTTTCTTGAAATCGATGGTTTGACATGTACAAGTTCTAAAATTTTACACTCAAGAATCCTATTTGGGTAAGTGATTAGCGCGTCCGATTACCGCGGTGAAGGTTGCAGGCTCGATCCCAACGCTCGTAAAAAAAATATTTTTATTTCTCATTTTCATTTATTTTCACATTAAGTATTGTATGATTAGAGTCTGAAAATAGTTCTGAAAACAGGAAGAACGAGAAAAAATTTAATTTTTTGAAATTTAAGGTCATTCATAAAAATTACTATGTTGCATAGCAAAAATTGTTATAATTTCGATTTGTCCCTCCGTTCCTACAAAATATAGTAATTTTTCTTATGTTTATAATAAATTTTACTACAACATTTCTCTCAGTGTATTTGTTCTAAATATTAAAAAAATCGAAAAAAAAAATTTTGAAAATTAAGAAATGGCTATAAAAAAAAGAAATTAAATTTTACAAAAATAGAATATTGACCCCAATTGTGGAAGCAAAATCTAAAAAAATGATCACTCTTCCGTTAAAATCGGTCGAGTAGATCATAAGATATCAGCGTATACGGACACACACACACACACACACACACACACACACACACACACACACGCACGCACGCACGCACGCACGCACGCACGCACGCACGCACGCACACCCACCCACCGACCCACCCACGCACGCATGCACGTACGCACGTACGCACGCACGCACACACACACACACACACATCCATACGGACATTTTCTAAAAATAGTGTATTTCGATTTCAAATTTGCTAAATGACATTTCTAACACATTATCTCATAAACTTTGTTTTTTACTATCACAAAGCTTCCTCTATGAGGAAGCAAAAGTATGTTATTAAATAAGAAATTCTGCACTTTCTTAGTAGTGGGACAGCAATACAAAATCTATAATAAACACTTAGGACGATAATGTCATTAATTTATTAGCATTATTTATGGTGTTTACTCATAGTCACTTCGTTATTTTGTTGATTTACCCCTGCACGGACAGAAAGAAATCAGTAAAAATGACCAAACTATCAAGTAACCCTGAGGCAGACTTGTAAATCCAAAATTGTTATCAAACTTTTTAGCAATTTTTACAAAAAGTTTTGTAAAATTTACAAAAAATTTAGTAAAAATAGCAATGTTTGGTAAAAATTTTGGATTTTTACTGAAAGTTTGGTAATTTTTACTGATTTCTTTCTCTCCGTACTCTGAAATTAGTGCATAACATGGTACCAATTTTTCGAGGCTAATTTTCCGAATGCGTATAGCGAAATGCTTGTCCCACTTTAGGTACCTCTTGATTTCCATATCACAGTAGTGAGACAGTCAGAAACACGATAAAAAGTATAGTCCCATTGCATTCGAATGGACGTCCCACTATGCTCCCAAGTAAATTAGCGGGTCCCACTACATCAGACGATAGTTATTTTCTTTGAATGTGATTATTTTAAAACACCAGCAACAAAAGAGACTTGTTTTTTTAAATAAATCTCGAAACACGAGCTATTTGATGAGGTGATGAGTTTTCATGTATTATGCTTCGATTTGGTACTAGAAAAGATTATAAAAAAAGTATGTTCGAAACTGTCCCACTATACTGCATACTTTACCTTACATTAATAAAAATAATATTATAAAAATATTATTTGGCTTTTATAGCATTAATAAAACCGAAGCAATATTGCCTTAAAAAAATACCTTTGTACTCATCTGTTCCTCCTGAAAATTAAATAAAAAAAAACAAAAATTTTCGAATTAATAAACTCCCGAGAGCTGATTTTTTTCAGTCTTTTTCGTGCATTTTTCGCCACCCCCCCCCCCCCCAGCGAAAGGTTCCGGATCGATTTTCATGTCTCCAATTTTTTGACAAGATCATAGTAATATAATATATTATTTCCGGCCATAAAATTTGTACCGAATTAATAAACCCCCGAGAGCTGATTTTTTTCGGTATTTTTCGTGTATTTTTCGCTATTTTAGCCCATTTGCACCCCCAAGTGAAAGGTTCCGGACCGATTTTCATATTGGCAATTTTTCTACAACTCCATTAGAAAATCTTGAAGTAATTTTAACCATAAAATTTGTCTTAAATTAAAAAACTCACGAGACATGATTTTTTCTCGGTGTTTTTCATGTATTTTTCGCTAGTTTAGCCCCTTAGCACCCCCAAGCGAAAAGTTCCGGAAGGATTTTTATACCGGCAATTTTTTTAGAAAGCTATAGCAACATCATGAAGAAATTTCAGCAATAAAATTTGTTTTAAGGTGATGTGAAATACCGACATAATTTCCAAACATGGATATCTCATGAAAATACCAATAGAATCGTCCAAAAAAAATTCTGAGTATAGTATTAACATATACGGAGCACTTGACGTTCGTGTTTTTCCAAAAAAATGATGAGAATTTATTTAATTAAATAAAAACCGTACTGTCGGTAAGTAGGAATCTGCAATTAAGCTACATTTCAAACATGGATATCTCATGAAAATACCAATAGAATCACCCAAAAAAAAATCTGAATATAGGGTTTACGTGTACGGAGCGCTTGACGTTCGTCTTTTTCCAAATAAACGTTTCAATGTTGAGTTTAAAAATATTGAAATTCACGGTTTCACATAGCCTTAAATTAATAAACTCACGAGACACGATTTCTTTTCGGTATTTTTCGTGTATTTTTAGCCATTTTAGTCCCGTTGCACCCTCCAAGCGAAAGGTTTCGGATCGATTTTCATATCGGCAATTTTTTACAAATCTATTGCAACATCTTGAAGTAATATCAGCTATAAAATTTGTCTGAAACAAATAAACTCCCGAGTGGGGATTTTTTTATCGATATTTTCGTGTACTTTTCGCTATTTTAGCCCCTTTGAACCCCCGAATAGAAATGATCCAGATCGAATTTCATATCGCCAATTTTTCTGCAAGGCTGTGGCAACATTTGGAAGAAATATCAGCCATAAAATTTGTGTGAAACGAATAAACTCCTGAGTGGTGTTTTTTTTATCGATATTTTCGTGTATTGTTCGCTATTTTAGCCCCTTTGCACCCCCGAATGGAAATGATCCGGATCAAATTTTATATCGCCAATACTTTAAAAGGCTATGGCAACATCTGGAAGAAATATCAGTCATAAAATATGTCTGAAACAAATAAACTCTGATGGTATGAATAATTTTTGTCATGTATTGTCTAGTCGGGGTGGTTTTAGGGATGATTTGGAGGGATGATCACTTTGGAAATGACTTATTCTGCAGTTTGTACATGTTTTATGCATATGTCTAAGAGATAATATCAAAAAAACGGAATTTGGAAATTTTCGAAATTTCGTTCACGATGAACGTTCAAAACTTCAAACACATGAGAATGGAAAGGGATCTTTGGACTCAAAAGTCGAAAATACGCATGTGCAATTCCAACTAAGACCCCCTGACCCTGGCTCAAAGTTTACCAAATTTTCCTCACACAATGTAATACATGCTGAGGGATTGTGTATTTAATTTCAGACTTTTTCTATCAGCCAGTGTTGGGGAAATGACTTTTTTGTTGAAAATTTTCTGAAAAACACACAAAAAAGGCAACAACTCCACATTTGCTGATTATTTAGATCTCAAACTTGATATACAATACCTCAGCATGTGTAATATAGTGTGTGTAAAGTTTAAAATATTTGTAGAGAATGGAAACGCCCCTTTTGGACTCAAAAGTTGAAAAGACGCACGTGCATTTCCAACTAAGACCACCCGACTCTTGCTCAAAGTTTACCAAATTTTCCCCACACAATATAGTACATGCTGAGGGACTGTATATTTAATTTCAGACTTTTTCAATCAGCCAGTGTTGGGGAAATGATTCTTTTCTTGAAAATTTCCTGAAAAACACAAAAAAAGCAACAACTCCACACTTGCTGATTATTTAGATCTCAAACTTGATATACAATGCCTCAGCATGTGTAATATAGTGTGTGTAAAGTTTAAAATATTTGTAGAAAATGGAAACGCCCCTTTTGGACTCAAAAGTCGAAAAGACGCATGTGCATTTCCAATTAAGACCACCCGACTCTTGCTCAAAGTTTACCAAAATGTCCTTACACAATGTAATACATGCTGAAGAATTGTATATTTAATTTCAGACTTTTTCAATCAGCCAGTGTTGGGTTAGGTTATGCGGCACAGTATGCAACGCGGTGTAACTATAGACGATGCGTTGAGGCCGTTGAGTCGTCGACCCAGACACAGCTGTACAGCAGTATGCAGCGCATGACCTTGGGCCGTTGGGTGTTCTGGTGTGCACGCACACGGTGCGCTACGGACGCTACAGTCTGCGAGGTGGGCGGTTGATACGGCGCTCCACTCTCCAGGCTGCGCCGTATGGCCCTTGAGAACACAGCGAACTGAGCGAGAGGGAATAGTTCTTATGAGCCGATCGCACGGTATTTACAGATGGCGCACTAACGTGCCATCACGAATTGCGTCGGCCGGCTCCCAGTGTGCACAGACATTTTACGTTAGTGGTGAGCAGTCTTGCCAACCTTCCAAGGTATCATGAAATTGGCACAAGACAATATCTTTTCAACGACCGTAGCAATGTTATACCGCGATTTGCTGTGTCGTTCAATCTTAGAATCGCGCGCTTGACTCTACGGGAACGGAGCGCGAGCGAAGACAGAACGAACTCCGTTCCCGTAGGCTAGTGCAACAAATAGGTCCAGAATTGTTTAATATTTCGGAATATCTCTAGAGTAAAACATCGCTAGCAATAGTCAGCTTCTATAGCAGCTTATTTAAAATGATCGTAAATAATTTATTTACCCATATGGTTATTGTAAAAAATGAACTACAATGAAAAATATCCTTTTTTTCAGCTAAGCAAAGGAAATTAAAAAAATCGCGAGATTTATATTTGTCGTGTACCTGATAGGAGCTGTTCGGAAAAAGACATTATTTTACTGGAAATTTTTGATATTATCTTCAAATTATAATATTCCAAAGTTAATTAAGGTTATGTTGCGCCAAATCAAAATTCGCCATTGTTAAGAATGAAGGGTTGCCCATGTCAATTGGCACAAGAAAATATCTTTTTAACGACTGTAGAAATGTTATACCGCGTTTCGCTCTGTCGTTCAAGCTTAAAATCGCGCGCTTTACTCTACGGGAACGGAGCGCGCACGAGGACAGAACGAACTCCGTTCCCGTAGGCTAGTAGCAATAAATAGGTCCAGAATTATTTGATATTTCGGAATATCTCTAGAGTAAAACATCGCTAGCAATAGTCAGCTTTTATAGCAGCTTATTTAAAATGATCGTAAATAATTTATTTACCCACATGGTTATTGTAAAAAATGAACTACAATGAAAAATATCCCTTTTTTCAGCTAAGCAAAGGAAATTAAAAAAATCGCGAGATTTTTATTTGTCGTATACCTTATAGAAGCTGTTTGGAAAAAGACATTATTTTACTGGAAATTTTTGATATCATCTTCAAATTATAATATTCCAAAGTTAATTAAGGTTATGTTGCGCCAAATCAAAATTCCCCATTGTTAAGAATGAAGGGTTGCCCATGTCAATTGGCACAAGAAAATATCTTTTCAACGACCGTAGAAATGTTATACCGCGTTTCGCTGTGTAGTTCAAGCTTAGAATCGTGCGCTAGACTCTACGGGAACGGAGCACGCGCGAGGACAGAACGAACTCCGTTCTCGTAGGCTAGTAGCAATAAATAGGTCCAGAATTGTTTGATATTCGGAATATCTGTAGAGTAAAACATCGCTAGCAATAGTCAGCTTCGTTAGCAGCTTATTTAAAATGATTGTAAATAATTTATTTACCCACATGGTTATTGTAAAAAATGAACTACAATGAAAAATATCCCTTTTTTCAGCTAAGCAAAGGAAATTAAAAAAATCGCGAGATTTTTATTTGTCGTATACCTTATAGAAGCTGTTTGGAAAAAGACATTATTTTACTGGAAATTTTTGATATCATCTTCAAATTATAATATTCCAAAGTTAATTAAGGTTATGTTGCGCCAAATCAAAATTCCCCATTGTTAAGAATGAAGGGTTGCCCATGTCAATTGGCACAAGAAAATATCTTTTCAACGACCGTAGAAATGTTATACCACGTTTCGCTGTGTAGTTCAAGCTTAGAATCGTGCGCTAGACTCTACGGGAACGGAGCACGCGCGAGGACAGAACGAACTCCGTTCTCGTAGGCTAGTAGCAATAAATAGGTCCAGAATTGTTTGATATTCGGAATATCTGTAGAGTAAAACATCGCTAGCAATAGTCAGCTTCGTTAGCAGCTTATTTAAAATGATTGTAAATAATTTATTTACCCATATGGTTATTGTAAAAAACGAACCACAATGAAAAATATTCTTTTTTTCAGTTAAGCGAACTCGTAAGATTGGAAATTCAAAAAATTGCGAGATTTATATTTGTCGTGTACGTTATAGAAGCTATTCGGAAAAAGACTGGCAGCTCGGCGAGAGAGAGAAAGCAAACGAGACTCGGCTAGTCAAGTTGGAGATCGGCGCGCGCACCCGCGCGAGCAGCAACTTCAGCCTCGAGCGATATTCGCCGAAAGCAAGCAGTCTACTCTGCCGACGTCCACACAAGAACACACAAGTGCCTCGAGCAGCTCTCGCCATCGCCACAGCTGTAGGACTGCGAGAGTGTGTTTTAGATTATAACTTATTCTATTTTAATAATTGTGATATTAATTAGTAAGGCTCGAGTCTATTAAGTGAATAAAGTTTACACGTGTTTATTATACTTGTGAGTATCATTGCGAGCCCTGTTCATCTCCATTCCTCTCTTGTCAACGCCCTTTCTAGAATTGGAGCAGCATCTGCCAAATCGGAGCAGACAAGATAAAGTGTAATTCAGAGTAGCACCGGCCCCGGTACAAACGGCGGCCGTCCGTGCGCCCGAATAGTGGTGAACCCGACGTGATCTAAAGACACGCAACCCTTCTGACACTGTCCAAGGTAACCTCCGATCCTCGAATCTTCGTCACGCATGGCCAACATGCCTAAGTGACATACAGCGGCATTGCCTGCCGGATGCCCGGAGCCCGATAAACCCATTCTCTACCTTATCGCCGCACGACATGGCCACGGACCGACCGGTTACCATGCTCCGGCTGCACTCCACTACATCCAAACCCGTATCTCCACCAGCAACGACGGCGGCCTGGCTGCACCGCCACAGCTGTGGGGTTCTTGGGAGCGTTGAGCTTAGGATGTAGGCAATCACGTAATCCACACTTCCTGGACCTATAAAATCACACATCCTCGCTGTCGGTAACCTTGTCCCCACTAACATCAATTGAGTTTTCGCCTCCGCTCGGGCACTCACACCATCTCGTTCCTCACCTACGGCCTCGGCACTGGAGATGGTGTCTGTGGCAGATCAAGCTTCACAGCTCTGACACCAGAGTTCGTGCCAAGTTCTGACTCTCGCAAGTGGCCGAATCGAGTCCGTGGTTAGTATATATAGCGCGCTTAACACAGTTAGGACATCCTACCCGAGTCTAAGGCAGGGTTACCATCTAGCTTTCTAAAGAGTCCACGATGGTAACCCGGGACGAAACTACACTACCTACCTTACCGACCTCTCTCACACCTAACCTCTCTTCCACTTTACCTTTCAGCCTGCTCCGCCAGATACCCCTCGAGGCGCTGGGTGCGCAGCACCTTCGAGGCGGAATAAGACATTATTTTACTGAAAATATTGGATATTATCTTCAAATTATAATATTCAAAAGTTAATTAAGGTTATGTTGCGCCAAATCAAAATTCGCTATTGTTAAGAATGCAGGGTTGCACATGACAATTAGCAAAAGAAAATATTTTTTCAACGACCGTAGAAATGTTATACCGCGTTTCGCTGTGTCGTTCAAGCTTAGAATCGCACGCTTGACTCTACGGGAACGGAGCCCGCGCGAGGACAGAACGAACTCCGTTCCCGTAGGCCAGTAGCAACAGATAGGTCCAGAATTGTTTGATATTTGGGAATATCTCTAGAGTAAAACATCGCTAGCAATAGTCAGCTTCTATAGCAGCTTATTAAAATGATGGAAAATAATTTATTTACCCATATGGTTATCATAATTCAAGATTGTTTATCATAATTTTTTCTCTCCTCGGGGTTTAGGTTTTGAAATTTGGTTTTCATAAATTTTAATTTGCATAGTTCCTATTACTTATGTTGGATATCATTTGATTTGAAATCGATAACATTTTCGATTTGATGTGAAATTAGTGTTTGAGTGAGCGTGCACTTCTGTGTGGAAGCGGAGTACGCGTGAGCGCCCTACGATCTTCGGTCCCACAAACTCGGAGCGTCATACATGACACAGGCGTACTAATTTTGTCTTTTGAGGTTATGAATGCTATTCAGCACTATTATTTAGTTTTCATTACTTCAATACATAATGTTATTTAAATTATTTGCAAAACTCAAGTTTATGAATTCTATTTCACTTCAATTATTATTTTATAATATAATTTATAATTTTATTCTATAAAAATGTAGTCATAGCGCCATCTAGAGTAATTTACGAGAATTATACAACGTAAATAAATATGAGGCGCCAAAAGAGGTTGGTACGACTTACTTTGCACCATTTTACGTTAGTGGTGAGCAGTCTTGCCAACCTTCCAAGGTATCATGAAAAGTTAATTTGTGAAAAAAAATAAAATTATACTTTTTGAAGAATTTCATAAAAACAAGAACGTCAGGCGCTCACAAACTCGATGGCGAGAAGGTGTGCCAAATTTCATGCAGATCCGATGTATATTCGAGCTTATATCCATGTTCTAGATAAAAAATGTGACTAGAACATGAATAACTCGATGACAGTTATCATTTCAGTTCTGAACCTTTGGCATAATAATCTTTAAAGAATTTTCGAGCGCCTGACGTTTTTTCTTGTCATAAAAATTGTTGTTGATTTAATTATTATTTAATATATAGTATGTTACCGACATATCGGTAACGTAGGGATTTTCACTTGAGTATCACATGGCCTTAATGGAAAAATTTACACTTTATTGATTGAACATTTTTTAAATTGAATAAAAATCTGGTGAAGTTGTCAAATGAAAACGGAAATTGTAATTTGAATATGTCACTAATATTTTATTAAGATTACAAATATAAGTTAAAATATTATTAAAAATTAAAAGCCATGTCGGTATAGTAGAAATCATGTTTGTATCCGATATACGATTAGTGCAGAACATTAGATCTAAAGTGAATGCTCATGAAATATTAAACACCATATACATTACAATAATTGTCACATTAATAATAATTGTTAATAAAAATAGTAACTTATTTAATTAAATATTAAATATTTTAAATATACTACATGAATGTTAATCATTTCAGACTTAGACTTTGAAAAAAATACATTAAATTTTATACGTCATAGATACAAAAGTGGCGTGTCATTGTAGATGACATATAAATTTCTAATGCAAATACTATCACTCTAAACTCAAAAGAGTAAAAATTGACGCAGAAATATAAAAATTAAGTAGAAAATATGCGTGAATTTTTATTTAGGGTATAGTAAATTTCATGTTCTTCACTTAAAATGAGCTCTCGCCACATATACTGAAATTACATGGAAAGTATATTAACTTTAATTGAATTTTATATTAATTTTCAATCTGATAAATCCCAAGAGTCATAAAAATGTTCATGAAAATAATTAATATTCTTAATTTTATATCTTGAATCTAATGGCCAATTGTCTACCAGAAAAGGTTTAAATAAATGGACACCATTTATTTTTAACCGACGTTTCGGACACTTTTTTCGTATCCCTCTTCAGGTGCTATTACATCTTGACGTAGCACCTAAAGAGGGACACGAAAAAAGTGCCCGAAACGTCGGTTAAAAATAAATGGTGTCCATTTATTTAAACCTTTCCTGGTAAACAATTGGCCATTAGACTCAAGATACAAAATTATGATTCACACTCTACCATAAGCGCCTTTACCAACCAAATTAATATTCTTGATTTGAACTAACAATTAGTTACATGCATTGACATTTTAGAAGAAGTGCCTTAAATTTAAATAACTTTGGCATTAATTTACATAAGTAGAGAATTGTAATTCTCATGAAAATACGTATGAATTTTTATTTAGTGTATAGTAAATTTCATATTCTACACCTAAAATGAGCACTCGCCACATAAATTGAAATTTCATGTAAATTATATTAAATTTAATTGAATTTTATATTAATTTTCATGCCGATTAATCGCAATATTCATAAAAATGTTCATGAAAATAGATATACAAAACCGTAAATTTAATATTTTTGATTTGAACTAACAATTAGTTACATGTATTGAGATTTTAGATGAAGTGTCTTAAATTTGATTAATTTCCATCTGTAGGGAATTGCAAATTTCATGAAAATGCACAAGAATTTTCATATCAGGTGGAGGAAATCAAGGAGCACGGGAGCGTTCCGAAGGCAAGTAGCTGTCCAACGTAGAAAGAGCCTGAGGGACGACCGCACTACATATACTTTGTAATGGGCGCTCGAAAAATTGAAATATTTCCTGCAATTTTCAACGCTTTTATATTAATTCAAATAAAATAACAAGATGCTTTATATTGTTATACTATGTTGTATAAAAAGTTTCATATAAAAAGATGTTCTCATTTTAGAGATATTAAATAGTGAAAAATTTTATGTCTGGTTTAACGATTCTAAAATTTCTTCATGTTTTTCCATTCGATCCGACTTCCGGTTATATATATATATATATATCTCGTTTTCTTCCGATTTCCGGTTATATATATATATATATATATATATATATATATATATATTATAACGAGGTTCTAAGATAAAATACGGAGAAGATAAGCATCTTGATCCTCCGTATTCTATCGAACCCGTTAGGCTCTCGTTCCCGCGAATTCGTATATCTCGAGCGAGTATTGACATCGCTCGGACGATGTATTCGCGTTAGCTACGCGCGGGGCAGGCGCGACTTTGACCGTTGCTAAGTCGCGTCCGATTCTTTTTGAATCAGATTCTCTCGGGCTGTCAAACCGCGCGTACGCGAGTTAATTTGATCGTCCGCGAAGAAAACGGTATCGTGCGTCCTCGCCGGTGCAGAGCAGCGCCCGTACACGTACCGACCACGAAGAGCAGCGCACGTGAGCAATCCGAGCCACTCCTGGGGTCCGAAGCGTCTGTAGGTGAACGCTGGACGTTAGGACTCGGCCTGAACACTCCGAAGTCGACCGGAGGATAAGGCCTGACGCAGGAGCGGATTCGTGAGCGAGCGACGAGGGGAGTGCACTCCCCTCCCGGTAAGACTCTTCGCCTATTTTCCGCGCAGCGATTGATTTGTATTTTCGGCTCGCAGCGGCGAGCGGCCGGTGTTGCGTTCACCGGCCCAGCGAGAATAAATATATTGATCCGCCCGCGCCGTCAGCGGATCACGTCTTCTTGTCGGTGCGCAACGCGTCGAGTTATTTTTCTGTAAAGTCTTTTTTTAGTCCGCGTGTTACAATGGCGCCCTAACGTGTTGGGTTTAAGGAGAAGGTTAGAGGCCGGTACATTCGAAACCGGCCTATTCAAATCGCGTTTCGTTTAAATTCGCCCGCGCGCAAATCACTGCACCGGACTAATCAGCAGACGGCCAGTGGCCATAAGCCGTTACAGCTGATAGGCGCAGTGATTTAAACTCGCCAAGTCGAGGTGCCGGGCGTAAACAAACAGACAAGAAGACTCGCGGCGCGCATTGTTTTTGTAGGTGTTTATGTTTATGCTCGGGCAGTATTGTGTATACTTGTCCCGAGTCTTTTAAAATGCTGTAAAGCCAGAGCGAGAGCATTTAAACGACGATTATCGTTGTTTTCGTCGTCATATGTGGCGAAAATTAAATTCCTTTTTTTGACGCGAGGTTTAAAACGATTTTCACGCGATTTTTTTGGGTTGACCGTGCCTGTGCGTGCAGCCGGTCGAAAGTGAGAATACTTTTATTTTTTTTTTGGTTGCGGGAATTATATAAGTCGTTATCGTCGCGAAATTTTTTTTTGGAATAGCCACGCTCTCTCCCTAGCTAGCTGCATCGAGATACGTCGTTCTCGAGCAGCTTGGGACAATTGTGTGTGGTAGTTAGAATTCTAACATTGTAATTTGCGTAACAGACGGCCAATTTGAGAGAGAATCTCAGCAGTTAGTTGCGCATACACACACAATTCGTCACACAATTTTATATAATCGGTCTAGCTTCGCAAGATGGAATCATCGACCCCAGAAGAACTAGCCGATAAGATGGAGCATTGGCGCAAAAATCTAGAGCTGAGCTTTGAAGCTGTAATAGAAGCAAATATAGCTCTAGATTTAAGAAGCACCGGACATCTCGAGGGGGATTCTAAGCGAATCGCTCAGTGGCTAATGGGAAGTTACAACCCAGCCCACTTCACACAAGAAATAAGTGGAAGTGCTTACGAGCAGTTCACAAGGAGGCTCGATTGGAGGAATAAGTTCGTCAACACGACGACCCTCAATGCAAGCGGCGCTCCAGAAGTGAACCGAATCGCCGACCCCTTGACCCACAGCCTGTTTCAGCAACTGATGTCGAATAAAGCAGTCGACAACAACTTGCTGAGTTCCATAAGGACACATGTCTTGCAGAGGAACCAAAGAGCAGGCAGTTCTCCCGACGTAAGACACGAGGCTTTTACGTCACCACGGAGCACTTTATCTCCAGCGGGAGGACCGGGTGAAGTCCAGGTGCACCTAAGGTGCAGCACAGCTTGGGGGAGGGGAGATTCCCCGATCTCCTTCCAGCCCGAAGAATCCGAGAACGCGAGTCACTCGGGGAATGCAGACCGCACATGGATTTCGGACAGCTGTGCAGCAACCGCACCATCGCCATCATCTTCAGCTTCCATCCACGAAATCGACGTCGGAGTAAGCACAGCCTGGGGGAGGGGAGATTCTCCAAGCTTCCCCCTGTTCGAGAAGTCTGACACTTCACGTCGCTTGGCGTATACAGACCGCCTGAGGGCACCGAATGGCTGTGCTGAATACTCCCAAGCTCACGACGACGGAGCAAATGCAGCCTGGGGGAAGGGAGATTTTCCAAGCTTCCCCCGGTCCGAAGCGTCCGATATGGCCCGTTTATGGAATACATCGGCATCGGACGGCTGTATTACTCATTCCCAGACTCCTGAAGACGAAGAGCAGACAAGCCTTCCAAGGAGCAACGAGGAAGAGATTAATAGTCTGGTGACGACACAACCGGTGGACCGAACGCTGATTACTTCGCAATTTCGCAACGTATCGACGCAAGCAGAAGGCGAGCGTCATTGCGAATGCGAATGTAATCAGACGCGTAAATTGGAGGAGGAGAAAGTTAGGCGCCTAAGCGAAGAGGTAAGGCGACTGCACGACGAGCTGCGCCAGCTACGCGCGCAAATGTCGTCGCTTAATAATTCCGCTGCGCCTAACAAGAAACGAGCCGCAGGTGCAGCCAAACACTCTGCAAAGCAACCTCGATCGGACCTAGGGACTAAAGACAACAAGAAGTCGTCCCGAAGTTTTCAAAAGTCCAGCTCGACAGGGAAAAAAGAGGCGTATGCAGCGGCCATGCAACGACCTCCAAAGTTATCCAAAAGAGATAAAGGCAGAAAACCCTCGAGTGGACTGGGTTCGAATCAAGGAACAGGTTCGAATCCTTGGACGACGGTAGCCTCTCGACGTCCCAAACAGCGGTATATCCAGCAGGGGTTGGATAGTCGAGTATACCGCTCGTCAAGATCGAGGAACGCGCTCGGAGCATATAACTCCCCACCACCGAGTCCAACCAGAAAATTGTGTTGGACGTGTAGGTCACCAACGCACCTTCACTGGGCCTGCCCGGAGCGGAAAGAGGGCCCGAAGACGAAGACAAGAAGAAGACGAGATGATCTGCCAAGTCAATCTTGGAGGAATGACAGCAGTTGTCGACCGGAGCTCCAGCGCCAGAAGTGCCAACAGTCTCCGGTCCATCAATCGTCTTGGGATTGGTCTCGACCGCCGTTGGAATTCAGCGGAATTACGGTGATGAGCGACCCACCGTGTGCGTGCGGACGATCCCTCGACGTGGATCGTCTGATCAGCAGTTTAGTACACGAGCTGATCCGCGCGTATCCGGAACTGTCGTCTCTGCCGCCGACGACGACGTAAAGTCGAATCGAACGAGAGCCTCAGTATCGAGTTGCTTCTCTCCCGCTACGCAACGTCTGGGAGAGGGGTATAACGAGGTTCTAAGATAAAATACGGAGAAGATAAGCATCTTGATCCTCCGTATTCTATCGAACCCGTTAGGCTCTCGTTCCCGCGAATTCGTATATCTCGAGCGAGTATTGACATCGCTCGGACGATGATTCGCGTTAGCTACGCGCGGGGCAGGCGCGACTTTGACCGTTGCTAAGTCGCGTCCGATTCTTTTTGAATCAGATTCTCTCGGGCTGTCAAACCGCGCGTACGCGAGTTAATTTGATCGTCCGCGAAGAAAACGGTATCGTGCGTCCTCGCCGGTGCAGAGCAGCGCCCGTACACGTACCGACCACGAAGAGCAGCGCACGTGAGCAATCCGAGCCACTCCTGGGGTCCGAAGCGTCTGTAGGTGAACGCTGGACGTTAGGACTCGGCCTGAACACTCCGAAGTCGACCGGAGGATAAGGCCTGACGCAGGAGCGGATTCGTGAGCGAGCGACGAGGGAGTGCACTCCCCTCCCGGTAAGACTCTTCGCCTATTTTCCGCGCAGCGATTGATTTGTATTTTCGGCTCGCAGCGGCGAGCGGCCGGTGTCTTGATCGCCGGCCCAGCGAAAAACAATCACCTCGATCCGCCCGCGCCGAGCGGCGGATCTCCCGCCTTCTTGTCAACACGCAACGCGACGCGTATTTTGTATAGTATAACTGAGAATAGATCTTGTTATAGTTTTGAATGTAACCAAGACCACTCGTTATTTATTAACCTTCACCTAACCTTCTCCCGGATACCGCCGCCTCCGCGGGATCGTCGAACCGAGACGACGATCATTCTGAGTGGCCGTGCCTCGCGTCTAGCTAGCGCGAGTATTAACCCTTTCCGGCACACGGAAAAGTCGAGTTCAATCGTGAACTCGACATTTGTAAACAGGGATCCAGAGAACATCAACCCCGAGTGCTCGGCGTAGAAGTAGCACTCGACGGCACCGTGTTCTAGGGTTCGGTTCGCGGAATTACAAAAGATTTCCCCAGGCCTCCTGTTACAATATATATATATATATATATATATATACCCGTATCTGGTAGACCTAACCTTATTACACAATATAACATGTCAGTATTTTTTTACATATATGATATAGAACATATACAGATTATTTCATTTTGCATTTGATTGGAAAAATATAACCTATATAAGCAGCTGTGAATATCAATGGGCAATAGCAATGTATTACAATCAGATAAGTAGCAAACTTTTATTATAAAGTTAAAGTTTTAAATCAATAAAGTTTATAATAAGTATTGTTACTTTGTGAAACCTTGTTTTTATTTTTACAGAGTATATCAGAAAATGTAAGGATTATTACCAAGTAAATCGATCACTGTTAAAAAATAGTTTTTAACAGAAGAGTTCATTAATTATTATTAATTATTCAAGTTCATCGAAAAAGTAGAGTTGGCTAACCGAATCTTCTGTATGTCCATGAGTCTCAAGAAATTTTAAAATCTTCAAGTGCTTGGAAAATAACCTACATAAGCAGCTGTGAATATCAATGGGCAATAGCAATATATTATAATCAGATAAGTAGCAAACTTTTATTATAAAGTTATAAATCAAGACAGTTTATAATAAGTATTGTTACTTTGTGAAATCTTGTTTTTATTTTTACAGAGTATATAAAAAATATAAGGATATTACCAATAGATCACTTAAAAAATAGTTTTTAACAAAGAAGAATTCATTAATTATTATCTTACAGATATTATACGAGAATATTTTTTTCGAGTCATTTTGGAAATATGGAGATATACGTAATATAGCCAATAATGTTGACTTCTAATTAGGTACTGTCTGAAAAATCTAATTTTGAATTAGCAAAAATGAACGAGTGCCCTCATGACCCTGGTGGTTATTTTATTATTAATTGACAAGAAAAAGTTATTTTAATACAAAAACAGACGCTTGGAATAGAATAATTTATATTAAAGAAGATAGTAAGAATATAGTACTACTCAAGAAAGAAAAGCCAAACGAATATTATTATGGAAGAGCAGGCAAATACTATTTACGAAACAATATTTTTCAAGATGTATCTATATATTCTCAAAATGAAAATTTTTCATATAAGATATCATTTTAGAAGAATACTAAAAATTTGTCTTCATATTTGACAGGGCAAATAGAGTGCGTGGAAGTCAATGAAGAAAATGACAGTTTCATTGCTTTCAATGAATCACACATAAAACAAACAACAACTAAGATGTTTATTTAGACAGTATTGGATTCAAAGTACGAAAGAAGTATTATGTTTTGAAGTAAGTTTTTCAAAATAAGAAAAGAAAATTGTAATTTTCATAGATCGTCTATCTAGTTGAAAATTATATTGATAATAAAAATGTTGTGATTATTAGAAAATGACATCTAATCAGTGTTGTATGTAATAAATAAAATAAAATACCAGTATGATGTGTTGCATGAAGTGCATATATAATCAAATTTTATTGATAACAAATAACATAGTGATTAAAAAAAGGCATGTAATTAGTGTTTTGTGTTAAATAAAATAAAATACCGGTATGATGTGTTGCATGAAGTGCACATATAATCAAATGTTATAGATAACAAATAATATAGTGATTAAAAAATGGCATCTAATCAGTATTTTGCGTAATATAAAAAAATAAAATACCGGTAAAATGTGTTGCATGAAGTGTTATATCAAATTTTAAAACTTCTACTTAAAATCAGTTTGAAATGTTTTGAAAATAGCTCAAGTATGTATTAATAAGTAATTACGTGTTATGAGGTTCATAAACTTCATAATACGCTTTTGCATAGAAGAAAATATTGCTGGGTGATACACGAGGTTATAAATATACAATATAATTTTCAGTGTTATGTGTAATAATAAATAAAATATAGTATGACGTGTTACATGAAGTGTTTATAATCAAATTTTAAAACTTCTATTAAAAATCAGTTTCAAATGTTTTGAGAATAGAACAAGTGTTTATTGAATAATTATGTGTTATGAGACTCATAATCTTCATAATAAGTTTTTGCGTACACGGAGAAAAAAGTTCTATGAAAAAATACAATAAGATTTGGAAAAAAATTACCATACTAGTCTAGTTCCGGGGGGACAGACTTGAATTCTATTAAAATTTACTAAAAAGTATAGTAAAATTAAGGTAAAATAAATACTAATACAAACATCATGAAAATTTACAAGACAGTATAGCAATTTGTAGCATTTTCTGTTCCAATATTTTGTAAGTAAGTATAGGAATAATTCACTTGTAATGTATTAAAATATTAACACATATATCACGAAATATTAATATGCAGTATAGTAAATTTTAAGCATTTTCTATTTTAATATAGAATATGAGAATATCGCAATTATTTATCGTGCGACACTTTAAATATTATTTTTTTTAATAAGACTAATAAAAGAAATATTTGTAAAAAAGAAATTACTGAATTGTATCTATAATTGTTTGGGGGAAGGAGGAGGGGAAGTGATTCACTTTTTAACTGAATTTGATTGCATACATATTATATGAATTTTCGCTCGCACATTTGATGTAGTCTTTTAAGAACCTAACAAACAAACAACAACAGTTCGCCACCTTTACCTAGATCTAAATGTACATACGCAGAATGTCCTATATAAAATGCCTTACGCAATCGCAACTAACTATCGCAAATTCGCAACCGTTATAAGAACTGATCCAAATCGTTCTTATATACTACACAAGCATGCGTTTCGCCACTTGAGAGTTTAAGAACGCCACCTAGTACATATGAACGGCACCATATGAACAGAATTAGTAATTGGTCATTCATAAAAACGCGCGAAATCAATATGACTTGAAAAGTTAAATATAAAATTCGATTCAAAAACTTAAAAATTAAAATTATTTTAATGTTACTTACCACATGATTGATTGTTTATATTTGGTATATTTATTTTTTCGCACAATATAGAACGTATGATATAAAAAGAATACATATTTAAATAAAAAAATAATTGAAATATTTTTATAAATTTTTATTATGAAAATGTTTAGAATAACATCAATTTATTATAAAAAATAATTATATTCATATTTTTTATATCCATGTCTTAGGAATATAATAGAGAACATCGGACAACTCAATCATATGAGTGATAAAACAATTAACAATATCACCTTCTAGTAATATATTCCAGCTAAAATCCATTAAATTGTAAATTTTATACGCCTGTACGTGAGATCTCAAATAAATATCATTTAGTTTTTGTACAATAAAAGTACATTTTAAATTACTTATGATGATTTCATGAACTCTATAAAAATGAGGTCCATTTTCAGCATATGTTACTATAATAATATTTTTTTAATCTCTTTACCTATGTATTTAACATATTTAACTGATGAAATGTCATGAAAAGTCGAGACATCAAGTAAATGCATATAATTCTGATACGACTCAAGTTGTGAAATATTTTTTTTCTTTACTATTTTGAATTGAAAAGTAGGGAAAAATGCTTCTTTTTGCAAAAATCTATAATTCATAAGTAATTGATGCTTGATAGCAATACTTCTATTTACATTTATGCGGCTAGTTGTTGATTTCGACGTCTGTTTGCCTTCCTGATTCTTACTTTCGTATCTGAAACATGAAATTTTCAATAACGGGCCAAATTTTAACATGCACCGAGGATAGTGCACAAGCAGGTGATGTTTTGGCTTAATACTATTTGGAAATAGAGATGTTAAGAGTGTTAAATATTCGTATATAATAGTTTGTAGAAGCTTATGAGTCATAAAATGTATGGTCGTACTTGACACGATTATGACAATTTCTCTTAAAGTCAAAAATAAATCCCAATGTTCGTTATCTACTGGGAAATTTTAATTCTGTACTAGGCATGACATTTCGGATGAAGAAATAATAATATGACCTCTTCTTATAGAAGTTTCATTAAGTGGTGGTGGTTTATTCAGATTTTGATTTGGTCCATAATCAAAGCTTTCGATTCTTGTATTGAGTTCATCTAATGTAAATAATTTCAAATAATATATAAAATGATTTAAGATCAATGCTACATCATAACGACATATACCTTCATGTATATCGTGCATCACATCCACGGCTATATTTGTTGCAGAATGAAAATTTTCTATTTTATGTAGAACACATTGCTCTTTTATACCCGCTATTTTAAAATCGTTTAACTCTAATAAATCTTGGTAATTATTCTCTGTCTGAAGAACGCATTGTTTTTCAGAAAAGATTTTACTTTTTTCCGATTGTGTTATCAAACAATGTTGACAGAAAACAGTTGAATTAAAACTTTCACCGAGTCCTAGCATGGTATGCAGGCCAAGGTTGTCCCCAATGAATAGCGCTACCTCGAAAAAAATTTTTTTAGTACCAGTAGGCACAGTAATCTCTATACCACTATTTCTTAAAAAATTTAGTTCGTCGATAGCCTTTGTTAAGATAATTTGATTTTTAAAGATTTCTCGGTCTAGCGTATTGAATAATATTAACAAAAATATATTCTCAATCTTGGCTTGATACTGAGGAGGTACTACGGGTACGCTAATGTAGACTGCGCCGGTCTTTGTTACACCCCTGTGCGATCCGAGGGGGTTATTGTTTTCGTAATCATCATAATAAAGAATTATTGGAAAAACAATATCATCACTAAAAGTTTTCGACCTATTGTTCCAATAAGTACCTTGTATTAAATTACTCACTATTTCTTCATTATCATTTAACTCATTTATATAATGAATCGTTTCATCATACATATTAGGTAATTCGAAAAACAACTTCAGCACGTCTCGCACAGGGATAAACTGGGCATTGACTGGTACATGAGTTAATTCAACCATCCCATTTTTTCGTTTATACTCTATTCTTTCACCGATGTTAAAGCTTTTAGGATATACAAACGTACTTAAACTTTTATATTGCGTGAACCGCTTTTGTTCTGTATTTAACATTGATAAGCACGTGCTAGCAGTAGTATACATTCTACGATGGAGAGACGGTGAGTCATCGTGCCCAGCCCGGGCTATCTTATCTTTGTTTACATAAACAGTAATTAAGATATCTTAATAGCCTGTTGTTATAGTTTGTTTACATAAACAAGCAATAAAGAAGCAATTAAGATATCATAATAGGTGTAAATATAAGCAGAGAGGTCCCGTACGGGAATCGGTGACACATTTTCGTCTCTCTCCATAGTAGAATGGTGTTCTCGGGAGACAGTGATGCTGCCCCTCTTATTATTGTTGTTCAACAATATAGTAATTAATGTCTCTTTATTGATTGTTTATATAAACAAGCAATTAAGATATCTTAATTACATGAACAAACATAAAAATGTTTTTACAAAACAATTAATAAAACACCGATTAAGATATTTAAATTAATGTTGCTAAACAATAGATAAGAGATTGTTCCGTATCGGGATCGATGACGTCGCGAGCCTACGCCATAGTAGAAAGTATACTGATTTATAAATTTAATTAATCAATATTCTTATTGTTTAAACATAATAAACAATAAAAACATCAATTAAGATAAATGAAATATGTGTGCGTGCGTGTATTTGTCCCGTATCGGGATCGATGACGTCACGAGCCTACGCCATAGTAGAAAGTATACTGATTAATAATTTTAATTAATCAACATTCTTATTGTCTAAACATAATAAACAATAAAAACATCAATTAAGGTAAATGAAATATGCGTGTGTGTGTGTGAGTGTGTGTGTGTGTGTGTGTGTGTGTGTGTGTGTGTGTGTGTGTGTGTGTGTGTGTGTGTGTGTGTGTGTGTGTGTGTGTGTGTGTGTGTGTGTGTGTGTGTGTGTGTGTGTGTGTGTGTGTGTGTGTGTGTAAGAAGATATCGAATAGTATGTTTTTACGTGATATTATATTGTGGTCCTGAAAAGGACCGTTTTGATAAAAAATTAACAGTAAACGATTATTAAAATCGTTTGTACGCTTGTTTCTCTGGAAACGAGAAGGTGTTCTTGGAGAAGCTATTGTGCGATGACGATTTTGATGATGGCGACGATGATGGCTGTATAAGCGGCTGCTTCTCTTTATCGCCGGTGTAATTTTTCGTAGCGTTCTTGCTTTGCGGTGGCCCCATACTTCTTGCTTGTTTGACGTTCAATATGAAAATGGTACCTCCCGTTTCGCTCATCGCATTATAAATGAATATACTATACTTTGCATCATGTGGTGTAGAGACCATGCGTAGGAACTGGTGACGCCAAAATGGAGTATGCAGAGTATATCTATGATATATGAATTTTATAAGAAAGATTTGGTGGATAGAAGGTAAAAAATAATAAAGATTGTTGGTTCTAATTAAAATTGAATATATATTGTTTAAGCCTTTGAATAATATTACAAATTAATTTGCGAACATATAATCGTACATATCATGAGCCAAGTTGGATAAGCCAAATGCATAAAATTCCATAAGAAAAATGTCGTACAAATCTTTATTCATATTACCCAATTCCATGTGCAACTTTGCTCTATTATTAATTTCATTTTTACGCAATGAACAATATTGTTTAAACGCAGCAGTGTCTTTCAAAATATTTTTCGCTTTTTCAGTGCTTTCTCTCTTTAACTCAACTTTTAAAAACTCAATTACGTTATCGATACCGCGATTTATAAATCCGGCACTTTCTTCTAAACGTTTTAGCCACTCATCGACACATTCGCGCACTTCTCGTAGGCCGTTCAAAGTTGCCTGCTGCATGACGATCCCGGGTGGACTTTCGTATTTTCTTTTCTTCTGTGGTGTCTCGTACTGTGAACAACTGTCTGGAAACTGCGTCTCCTCGTCTATTGGTTGCCCTTCGGGAAAGTCTCCTCTGACGAGCTTCGGTGTCGGTACACTAGGTCTCTCGTCGATATGATGGACCTCACTCCGTACGCCGTTGTAAAATTGATGTCGTGGTTTGGAAGAAATATTTTTGAAGGCTTACCGAAGTCTTTGTAGAAGGTGAATGAATCTAGCACATACCCCATCATCGCGTCCATTTGGTCGCTGATCAGTTCCCAACTGTTTTTTTCGAGAGTTACGTGTTTTGCAGGAGATCCTGTACTACAGAGTTTCACCACAGCTCTATAAAATCCTGCGTGGTGTTCCAATCCAACAACGACTCTTTTGGAATTTGATTTATTGATAGCGTAGGTTGTAGACAGGAAGAGATTTGGCAGATCCATGTTTTTATTAACTCGCGATGTTACTGCTACTGCTGCTGCTGCTGCTGCTGGTGGTGGAGGTAGTGGTGGTGGTGCAGCTGATGGCGGAGGTAGTGGTGATGGAGTTACTGCTACTGAAGCTGCTACTGAAGCTGCTGCTGATGCTTCGTTTTTGTCCATTTTAAAGCAAGAGTATACTTAGAGATTGAACGGACACTGGAATATCCACGCGCGAGCGTACTCTCAAATGGAATGGATACTCGTGACTGAAGGCAATCATGTCGGGCTCCAGCTTTTACATGTATGTCCCCACCATGCTCTGTTTTCCCATTGGCCGATGAATCCGTTAGGTACCATTCCCTCATCCAATCAGTGAACGGAGTGATATCGTTGTAATATATAGAATTCAACAAGATGAAAGCGATGAATGTAACATAACCTTACTACCCGTTTCGTATTCGCGATAAAAAAGTACGTTGGAATGACGTGAGCTTAGAGAGTAACGAATACGCGATAAAAATAACGGTTTCCGAGAAAGAAATCGATGAATGTAACACAACCTCACTTTCCGTTTCGTATTCGCGATAAAAAAGTACGTTGGAATGACGTGAGCTTAGAGAGTAACGAATACGCGATAAAAATAACGGTTTCCGAGAAAGAAATCGATGAATGTAACATAACCTCACTTTCCGTTTCGTATTCGCGATAAAAAAGTACATTGGGATGACGTGCGCTTAGAGAGTAACGAATACGCGATAAAAATACCGGTTTCCGAGAAAGAAATCGATGGATGTAACATAACCTCACTTTCCGTTTCGTATTCGCGATAAAAAAGTACGTTGGGATGACGTGCGCTTAGAGAGTAACGCGAATACGAGATAAAAATAATGGTTTCGGAGAAAGATTATGATGAAAGAAATCCTTGAATGTAACGTAACCTCACTTTCCATTTTGTATTCGCGATAAAAAAGTACGTTGAAATGACGTGAGCTTAAACAGTAACGAATACGAGATAAAGATGACGACGAAATAAATTCTTATATGTATAAACCTAACCTTACTTTTGGCTTTGTATTACGCGATAAAAATTTCAGTTACAATCGCAGCCGATGTGAACGTATGATATGAAAATAAGCAAAATAGAGATACTGTTATAATATTAACGTGATAATTTCTTGAAAGCATGCAGGGGAATCAGGTAGGTAAGGATGTGAAAAAGAGTCTAACACAAATGTAAATTTGTTACAAATACAATTTTTATTTTACGAAGAACTTACAAAAGTATATATATTTTACTCTTACATCTATGATTACAAAAAGAAAAAATTTATAATTTTGCGTTACATGTTTGATTACTCTGCCCAGTTCCCAATGAAGTGTCTCTTGGAAGAAAACGATTTCTGTAAGGATTCGCCTTTCTGGCTCGCTTTTGTGAAATAACTTTATAAAATTTAGTAGCTATGTTATCGTTTTTGTATGTATTGCATATATAAACGCGCGTAAAGAACTACCACTACACATATGATGCAAAAACATAATGCAATATTCACCGCACACTTTTGAATCAAAACTTTGTAATGGTTTCTTGTTCCACTGGAAACGCACGCAGTTTCTTCGTAGGCAATCAAGATGGAGTGCTGAGGTGGGGGCGATCCCGTAACTGTCGAAATATACTTCGTATCCATTTTTGTCTATGTAAATGGCAACCCAATGCGATCCTGGTTTATTTGCTGTATCTAGATTGGTCACAATAGCCACAGGTGGACTTAAAATTTTTGGAATATGATCAGCAGCATACACACCTATTGTATTCGCTCTTAGTGCACGTATCGCATGCCTTATTGTCCTTGTGTCCATCATATAATTGATTCTCCCTGAATATATTTGTATTTACAGACTTTTCACTGGGAACGTTCTCAGTGAATACAATGTTGAAGTCGTCGTCGTCGTCGTCATCGTCGTTGTTTGCTTTTACCGCGTGTGTGCTACTGTCGTCGTCGGTTACATCTACTCCACCTGGTTCACCAGTGAAAAGACTTTCTGCTTTCGTTACGATACTTGCAAAGAGCAGCGTAAAATCTTTCGCTTTGTATGGTTTCAGTTACTTCGCGCCACTCTTCTGGAAGTATACTGTATAGCCATTTTCTTAATAGGTTTGCTTTGAAAAGTGCACAAAAGTCTTTCTTATTTTCTATATGTTTTTCGATATGACTTGCACACACTAATGAATTCGGAAATAGTCCTTCTAATTTACTAAACGATGGCGACCTCCACTCTTCGAGGTTTATAACGCACCTTCCAAGCTCGTTCTCGAGATACCTTCGTTTTTGATCCCCTCGCACGTAGATATTTCTCCCCTTCTTGACAAGTTTGTAGAGATGATGGCGCAATCGTCGTAATGATACGTCACCTTCGAACCACTCTATTCCGTGTAAGTGAACTGTGCAATAGCTGTTTGTCGTCTTTATGTCTGGTGGCAAATGCAAAAAATTACAAGGTGGGCCTACTATCCAATAACCGACTATGAGCTCTTGCAATGCGATCACAGCCACTTCCTTTGGCAAAAAATTTCTGTTAACGTCGCGAAAACCTTGTATGTCGACAATGAAATCCATGATTTAAGAAGTGAGCGCGAGAGTGTATCGCTATGTAAAAGACCAAATGACAACTGATCCTCACGCGTAGGCGTTTCATTTCTGATATACGCTTATCCCCACTACTCTTGTTTCTCCTTCTTCTTCTTCTTCTTCTTATATTTACGCGCTAAAATCCGATAGGATTTGCCTGCTCGAATCGATTTCCAGTACGTTATCGTATTCTGCGTAAATGATGCAATTTATGGTACTAGTGAGAGCGCCCTCGAATCGCACTTCCACGCGCACGCTACCCGACTGCACGAGGTTCCAGTGTGTAGCACAATGAGCTGATAAATCTGGTGTTAAGTCAAAAGCCGTCAGAAAATTTCCTCGCGCGTAATTGTGACGATTGATGCCGTTGCCTTCGTTGAGAAAATGTATACCTATACCCGAGAATAGCGTATGGTAAGCATCTATATAGAGACCGCTGTTGCCGGTAAAGCGAGGTTGTAACGGTTTGCTTGGAATTTGCACTCCGTCGACGTACAAAGAAAGATAATTTATCGAAAAGTGTTGAAAATTAAACGGGTTGAATTTACGATTTCCATTAAATGCTTTGTTGTCGACGAAACCTATAATTATTCTTTTAGGTAGCTGCCCGAGGATGACGTTGTCGAGAGTGTCCCCGAGAATTCCAGTGTGAAGCGTGAAAGACTTAACTTCGACGCGTGTAATCGGATACTTGGCTGTAGCTTTAGCTAAGGCATTGGCGTGGCCAAGTAAAATACCGGGACTTATCTTTACTCTGCGTATGATGAGACTGGCTTCTTTGATTTTGACACGGAATTTACCATCATCCGACACATCCATCAAGCAAAATGCATCTTTGCTTCGTACGAGGCGTACTCTCATCTCCACTCCGTTGATAAGCATTTTATCTTGATTAAATACGTCGCAATGCAAATGACCAATCATATCGACGGTTTTCCCTCCAAGTATGTAATGTTGACGATATAGGGCACCTTTGTTAGCGGTAGCATTTTCTATAGGAATATTCGGAGCAGCTTCAAAGTTGTCAAACGTATCATCGGACCAAAGTGCTGTAGTTAAATGCGATTCTTTAGCAGCCGGAGAATAATTCAACAACGATTCAATATAAGCTCTATAGGGGTAGGCGTTGTTGGGAGGTGAAACGAGCTTTTGATTAAAAAAAACGTCGACTTGATTAAATAGCGAATGAAGAAAATTGTTAACTGGCGCGACTTTGGCGTTTTCTGCTTCGCCTTCTATTGGTTCAACCGTTGCTTGAATATAAAGCATCGTGTGCGCAAGGTCTATGTAATGTTCACTACTACTCGGCACCACAAACTCTATGGGGGCATCTCCTTCGTCGCTGAGCGATGACACGGGCTTGTAGTGTAAGAAACTGCTACTCTCTATGGAAGTTTGAGTCGCAGGTAGAGAAAAAATGTCTAACTCACTGGACATACATTCTGTCGAGTGTGAATGTAAGAACACCATTTTTTCTATTTCGGGCCGAAGATGTCGTTAATATTTCTAAAAGTGGGCTTCTTCCTCTTCTTGTTGACTCTGCCACCTTTTCTTGTAGTTGTTCGTCCCTTCTTCTTCTTCTTCTTCTTTTTCTCGGTGATGCGAACTAATCCGCTTGTCTTCCTCAACTGACGTTTTCGTCTGTGAGCAGGCGTCTTATAACCCGAGCCTTTATCATCTCAGATATTTTTTCGGCTGCTTTTCTCTTCAAGTTTTTTCTAGATTCTTTGGCTCTGACCTTCACTGCTTCTTTGAAATTGACACCGTTATTCGCCACGTCATCGAAAATATTTAACCCCGCTCGTATGGTTCCTTTTCCTACAGCTTTCGCTCCACTAGAGATGTAAGGCAGCATTTTTCGAAACAGACCGCCTAACCATGCTCCCACTCCTCGGCCTCTTTGATAAGTAGAGCCAGCGAAAACTCTCCTAACACCACCACCCCCGATTTGCTCGTCGTCGTCGTAGCACTGAATGTAGTAACTCATATTGGCTATAATTTTTTTTAGCGGTTGCGTTTGAAATGTAGCGTAACCGTCAACGTACCATACTCGAATGGTATAGGATGGCCTTGCTGATCTCTTATATCTATAACTATATTCTGGAAAGTATGATAAAGTGACGGTATGTAATGTATCGGAGCAAAACGCTGCACGTAGTTACAACCAAATTTGTAATTTGGATCTGTGACTGAAACTATACGTAGCAGAGATGCTTGAGTGTCGCCGACTGTGTATGGTTCGCAAATGTCCATGTAAACGTACATTTGATCAGGGATAGCGCGAGACAATGAAGCAGGTCTAACACCCTCAATGACTCTGGTGCCCTCGTTGACGGTCGTGAACATTCCTTTGGTCACGAAATTTTCAATACCAAAAATACGACAAATTTTATCATTGAATTCCGTCACGTGAAACTCTTCACAATGGCATGTTCGCTTTATGGCGTAATATCCTAAGCGGCTTTTCATCGACTCCAGTACTTGATGTTGATATATGTCGTTCGATCTATTTATCTCGGCAGCTAGCTGTTCTATTGTTTTATAAATACCGTCGGGAAAGTGGCAAACGTCTTTGCGTACTACCTTACCGCTGTCGTAGGAACAAAACGAATAAGAAGCTTCAGTATTTTGTACGTGGATTATAGTATAAGGCACGTAAATTTCAGCTAGATCTACGAGCCATTCACCGTGTAGCCTAATCTCGCGCTGTAAATGCGTGGTGAAGCAAGTTGTTGTATTATCGCTGAAATACATCATACTGCTGTTACTCGGTAACACCATGTAAAATTCATCTTGGTTCTCCATTTCTTTTTTTTCAGATTCTATCGAGATCGCTCGCCTTTATCCAAGAGTTGAATTTGTCAGGGTATCCTAACCACTTGACTAATAGTTGATTATTTGCTCCCCGTCCACGCGTACGAACTATGCGCTCCACTTTAAATGTTTGATGGTTTGTGATGCGTTCTCGGCCAGCCAATACAAGTTCTTCCGTGTAAAAGAATCCGTCGATAATTTCACCGTTTAAGTCTTCGAGAACGTACGTGAATATATTCTGTCGTCGCGACACCCTTTTTATCTTGAACACTTCCTCGCTGAAATTTTTTTCATAACCGCGCTCGAAGGTATTTTTAGTCCGACTGATTCGAATGAAGTCGCCCACCTTGAATTTAGGTATCGCTTGGTGGGCCCTCTTGCGGCCGTTTCTCTGCTCCGCGCTTTGTCGAAGAGCACGCTTTTGCAAATTTTCACGGGCTTTTGCTGCGTTGTACAGATTTACCTTAGACGGTTTCATTTTTATTCCACTATGCAATGTGTGGTTGTAAGCGTATATAATTTTTTGTACTACGTCGACATACCTTTTTGTATTTTTGTGCGAGAAATAGCGCCACATACGCTCTCTTATTGTTCTGTTGAGTCTCTCGATTACAGCCGCTTTGATATCGGGATTTCGCGCTACTCTAAATTGTATGTCATATTTTTTTAGAAGGCTTTGAAAAACTGAGCCGACAAATTCTTTGCCACGATCGGATTGTAAACACACCGGTACTCGTGGGCTCGCTCTGTCTAGAATTTTTTCGAACGCGCCGGCAACGTTGCGCGCTGTTTTGTCGCGCAATGGTTCGATCCACGCATACTTGCTGAGCACATCCACAACAACGAGAATATAGCAGAAGCCGTCGTCATAGTCTTTTATCGAGGTTAACTGTAGTAAATCACACTCCCACAGATCGTCCACGTTCGTGACGTTGTAGCGCAGTCTCGGAAATTTTCGTTTTATAGGATGATGAAGCGTGTAAGCGTCTTGGTTACTAAGCCATGCGTATATTTTAGCCTTCTCTTTACCTCTCTTTTTATTTACGCATACGAGATTTCTTGCACCCGCGTATCCTGCCTCGTGCGAGAGATCGTAATACTGTTTCTCGTACATCGTCTCTTTGTGCGTTTGTGTGTGTGTGTGTGTGTGTGTGTGTGTGTGTGTGTGTGTGTGAGGGCGTGTGAGTGTGTGCGGTTTTTATATTTGGAATTGTAACCACTTTTTTTTTACTTTGATCAGCCTTTCTTCTCCTCGTAAGCACGGGAGAGGGCTCTGCATTCGCGTCTTCCTTATTCAGTCGTCGTTTGGCCGTATTCAAAGGCGCTGTGAGTACTTTGCCAATTTTTAAAACTTCGCTGTTGCCTATTAAATTCGTCGGTGTATCGGAAGTTTTAACAAATTTAGAAAACTCCATGCGTCCAACTGGTGCTTCCTCGTCGTCATTTTTTCCCCTTCTTCTTCTAACCACATCGTTCAGTAATTCTATAATATTTGAACGCTCTACCGTGCGGCCATCTATACTCACTGTACCGGCATTGTTCCACTTAAGACGTTCGGGTGCTACTGTTTTCCAATGACGCAACAAGAGACGCACCTTGCGCTGATACGCCTTGAGTACACCATCGATAATGGCTTCTTCGGTGAGGGGTGCTAGTGTCTCGTCAATTTCGTCGATTTCTCGTAGTGCATCGCTGCTGCTGCTGCGCTCGCTTTCACGGAAAAAGAGATAACGTCGCAAAACTTGTAAGTAATTTAGACATTTTTCGTGAACGTCCTTCACCCCTTTTTTCGAGTGAAGAATATCGAACAATTCGGCGTCTAATCTGGACAAATTGTCACCGGGAGTTTGCATAGAATTTTCGCCGGAGAATTCGCTCGGGGCAATTATTTTTGTTGATTCAGCGGGTGTAGACTGCGCGCGTTCGATTGCATCTTCGGGCACGATTACCATTTTACGAGCACGTTCCATACTGCTATACTCCTATTTACTGCTGCTTTCCTCCTCCTCCTCCTCCTCCTCCTCCTCCAAATAGTTTAGATATGAGCGCACCTACGATGGGCGCTAGAAGAGCTGGCAAAAAAGATCCTCCGTTCTGTACTATTGCGCGTTTTTTAGTTTTCCAACTTGATGACTTTCGATTTATTAATCTGCGCAATACGATCTTGTGCTTATTCAGCTGTTTCTTCTCCCAATCTCTTAATTTCACTACGCCGTGTAAAACGTTTAATGCGCACTCGCATATGCACTTGACGAGCGATTTATCAGCCGTGCGAAGTATGGCCGAACGCTGTTTGTCGTCGCAGTGTGAGAGAGCTCCCAAAACCGCCAAATGTTTTTTGGAAAAATGTTTAGTACAAAGCGAACAGCGTCTAGAATTCATCCGTGTTGCTCCTGCCATTGTTATCTCTCGACTGGATTGAAGGCTCGCGCATCTGACGTATCTATTTCTTTTTTTCTTCACTACCCCTCTCCTTCTTTCAATATAATTAGACTATCGAAACTTTGAATATTTCGGTACATAAGCGTAGTGCGTTTTGTCGTCGGGAAATATGCAGGAGCGGAATCGAAATTCGTCGAGACAGTCTTGTGATAAATCGAGAAAAAGATACGTGTGTGGGGTTCGCGTGGCGTCGAGGTAGGCCTCTTGCAGAAATTTCGGATCTTCCGGATATACTTGACGCGCCAAGTGCTGTATTTGAGCGCGATCACGCGGGTTTTTATAGAATACGAGATATTTTGTGTTCAGGCTTATATCGCGTTGCGATTTTCCTTTGTAAAAAATATTTTGCGTTATGAATATAACGCTGATATTTTTATGATGACTACCTTTCGTAAATAGATCTAGTATAACATCGCACGAAGATTCTCGCATTAAATCATCCAGAATTAATAACTTTTTTTTATCGCGGTCGCAAGAATAATCACTCACTTGAGGCAGACCCTCTCTAAATTCGATACTCGGTGCGTCACACCCGGATCTCAACTCCGTGCGGTAGGCTTCTTGCCACTCGGCGTAATAAAAGAGTATGCGATCAAAGCATACGTTACAGATTTTCGGTAAATTAATAAGAAACTTTTTGACGAACTGAGTTTTGCCACACCCGGTAGGTCCGCACACACAACACGTAAATGGATGTTTCCACGCGTATCCATTTTCATGAATGACAACAAAACCGAATTTGTTCGTGCTTTTATAGCGATAACACATTTTTTTTTTTTTTTTTTTCAGCGTGAAAAAAACCAACGATCCCCGGGCGGCGGCGGCGGCGGCGGCGCAGCGCGGCGCGGTGCTCATCAGCTGATATGCACCGCGCACCGGGGCGCATGTACAAGCTTGTACTTCGCGCGGTATAAGCTGATATTCGCCGCTTTAAGAAGCGAATACTTTGCACGCGCGCGCATATCAGCTGCTACAGCGCGCGTATGGACAAGAGAGCGCGCGCACGCGCGAGAGAGAGAGAGAGAGGAAGAGGAAGAGGAAGAGGGGATAAAAATAACTACAATGAACAAGAACAATATTTACAAATAAGTTATTAATAAAATGTTTTAACGCTTATAGCCAAAAGGCAATGATAATTCTTTTATTGAATGGTAGCGCCGTTTTTTTAACACTATACAACATGTCTTGTATTCGTCTCGCGTGATAACATCGTGCTTGGGTGTGCGCCTTATGGCTTTAAAATATAATTTAATATTACCCGCATCGTCGCCATTCATAAAGGTATCGATCAATTGTTTAATACTATCGAAATTTATTTTTAAAGAATTAGCATAATTTAACCTTATCCCTTTGATTTTACAACATTCAAATGTCTGTCCTGTCGATGAATCGATTGCTTTATAGGCGTAAAATTTAGGACCGCCCGATAAGAATGTTTCAATATGTATTTGGTCCGTAACTCTTCAGTTCGTCCATCATATCACCTAATAGCGTGCCAAGGTGGGGTCTGTATTCCTCGTCCTTCGCGCGCTCATTACAAACGAATATGCAAGAGTCGGTATCAAAGTATAAAACTCGTCGATCTAGTTTCTCAAGATAATCGTACAATTTGAGTCGAGCTTGCGCCGTAGTGTATGCTGCGATTACTACATTCGTATTGGACCCCTGTGCCACAGCATCGGCGATATTTTGCCAGTTTACATATAAAAGTTCGTCGTTTACCGGCAATACGCTAAATACTTCTTTTTCCGGCGCAACTAAAAGTTTAAGGAGGGCCTCGCGTGTTTTTACAATTTCGGTCTGTTTCAAGTTGCTACGCTGCCCAAATTTTCCCCAAAAAGAATTAAGACAGAGTTTTGCCACTGCGCGCAAGCCAGCATTTTTTCCGATTTTTTCTCTCTCCATTCGTATACCCTCGTCTCGCTCGTACTCTAACAAATAACGTTCCTTATCTACTTCGCTCTCGCACCACGATGGATATCCGCTAGCTTGTTGTTTTATTTTCAAAAACGCGTTCACGTAGTCTGCAAACAATCCTCCTGTGCCACTCTGTTGATCGTATTGCGTTACTTTATATCGCCATATTATGAATATTTCCGTTATTTGGTAACCCAACTCGATGGCTTTTCGCAGTTCGTCGGCTACCCACGTCCCCGTGAATTCGCGCTCGTGAGTATATTCGTGAGTACAATCTTCTTGTCGCATCTCCTCGCAACAAGAGCGACAAAGAGCAAAGAGTAATTGTCCATGCATTTTTATTGGTAAGAGAGGAAGAAACAAATTACGAGGAGGCAATATTTTACATTTGATCAAACCTTCTACTCGTGATAAATCGTTGTTATTTCCTTTCGTCAACGCGTCGCACTGACTGCCAACAAATATATCTGGGTGTCCGAGCGGAAACCGGCCTCGTTTACAGATATACGGATATAAAGAGCAAATATCCGTATATTTTATTGTTTCTCCTTCTCTTATTTTATAATGTACAGCTATATTTTCCGTGCGACCCCCGAAAAACGCGTCTCGCGGATTTAAAACCATTTTGCTTATTAACGGATGATTATTCACATAATTTGCGATCCGAGGATTTTCAATTTTACGCCGGTCAAATGTGCACTCCCAAATTTCGCGAACCTCGTAGCCCAGTGACTTTATTTTATCTATTTTTGCTCGAGTGCTCTCGTATGCCTCGTTGTGAGTTCTATTGTAGGCGGTTAATTTATCGCGTTTGTTTTGAAAACATCGCGGACACCCATGTGTGTAGCACCCTTGATACTCGAATACTATACCTTTATCTGTGGCCGCAGCACTGTCGCTTGACGTCGACGAGCTCGGAAGCTCTGACGGTGGCAAATATCCATCTACCGAGAGTCCTTCGGGTAATCTATACTCGCGGGCCCGACCTGCGTGAATAATCTCTCGCCCGATTTTGCGCTCGCACTCCAATAGCCACTCAACAGCTTTTTGAGAGTGGTTATCAGCGCGCCTGTAGCCAGTAGGCGGTAAAATTCCGATGGTGTTTGGCTTGAGAAATTTTTTTCGATACAAATAAGAGCAAGCTGAGGCGATAGTAGTTGCGGAAAAGAAGGGGTCAGTGCCGCCAATATCAAGAAAAATTTTTCGAAAAGCTATACACGCGCGGCGTAAAATTTGTACATCCATGCGACAATACTCGACGATTTCTGTTTTAAAATTGAATACATAGTCTCGTTTGTTCTCTTCGTACCATTTAAAAAATCTTTTCTCTCATCGATACTCATAGAATTCGGCGCGTAGAAATTCGCATCGGGTAAAGGGCCTGCGTATTCTTGATTTTGTAGAGTATTGAATAAGTGGGGAAAATAACCCTTTTTACTGTTTTCCGGCAAGCCAAAAGCAGCGGGAAGAGCGCTCAACTTCATTTGGAAATAGTTTAGACTATCTATGAATTTCGTTCGCCCGTATTGCATAGTAATAATATTCTGTCCACTTAAAATAATACTCGGCAAAACTTCAGATGTACACTCTGCCAATTCTTTTAATATGAATTGCGCATCGAATGCTCGTGCATTGTGTGCAATGCATATGATTTGCGCAAATTTTGTCTTATCTCTAATACACAATTCGATCAACTGACTGACAGGATTGTCTCGAAAAACATGTTCGCGAACGCCGAAAGTATTACACCAACGCGAAACATCGTCATCATCGATACAATCCGAGCACGCTTGCTGTGCGACACATAAATTTGGAATGTGCAGATTTGAAGTCTCGTGATTAAGATAAGGCTCATCCTGTCGCGTCTCAAAATCATAAAAAACAAACAAAATGTTTTTTTCGTGATTAATCTCATTACTTATCGGTTGCATGTAACAGAATTCGTTGATAAAATGTTTTCTTTTACAACATTTACACCAAATCATTCCGCACGTGTGTTTCGAACGAAAACAATTTGTAACTTTATTGCATCTATTGCAAAGTTTAACTACATCGCACAATTTTTTGTTCTTTTTTTTATAAGAGCCATCTTTTAAATGATTATCGTAGCACATATTTCCAAAAAAATTTCTATTACATTGCGAGCATTTAATTAAATCGACATTATCTGTTTTACACGCGGGAGAGACAAAGCACTTGGAACATGTTTTTAAAAATTTGTGTTGGTCTATGAAATTAAAACGTTTGTTACAAAAAGTGCAAAAGAATTTAGTTCGCGCAACACCGATTAAATTCAGTATTGTATCATAATGTTTCGCGTTAGAATTATAACAAAGATTAATTATACGCTGTGTTTCACATCCTGTCTGTCTTTCTACAACAGCACGCCCATTAAAAAATGGGGGCTCACCGCTGCCAAAAGTTTTCTTATCGTATACTACTATAGCTATACCAGTGTGTAAATAATAATTTTGAAATTGCTCAATTTCGAAGAAACCTGCTCCCGTGGGTGGTATACGAACATTAGCATCCTGCATTAATTTTTCGGCGCGTTCGCGTTGTAGTTTACGTCGACCGTTGCGCACGACACCCCATTCCTTTCGAGCTTCATCCGTATCGTTTGCCCGCAATTTGATATAAGTTTCACCTACAACTAACGAACGTGGTAGGCATAAATTATCGACATTTACAATAGACACTATTGATCTTTGTGTCACCGAATTGATCGTTAATTTTCTCGCTCTACGCGCGCCCATCCCTTCGGGTATACTTACAAATGTAATGTGTAACACAAAACTTTCGTCGATTTGGAAATTTTCATTACTTTGTGTCAGATTTGCAATCAAATCCCAAAGATCAGCGTAATGAAAATTTTCAATCGGTCGAAAAGATAATCCACCTGCGCCATTCGCAAAGTATTCGCTCCTAACGACCACACCGATCAAAAACCTTTCTTCATTCGGTATCAACGAAATAATATGCGCGTGAATGTCGCGCATTGCTGCCTCCATCCAAACAAGGGGATTATCGCAATCGGTAGGCGGGTCTTTGATACGCAGTTTAATACAGCGCCCGACCACTCTAAATCGCTGCACATGGTTTTCGGTTTCGTCTGCCACAATAAATCTTACTCCGGGCGGTCTTATGTCGAGATTATTCGCCTCCTCATCCTTCTCCTCCTCCTCCTCCTCCTCCTCCTCCTCTGCAGCATCAGCACTGGCTCTGTTCTCCTCCTCTTCGTCGCCTCCGCCGTAATCGTCGGCCATGCCATCATCGTTGTGGCCGTATCCCACTTGCAGAGGTTCTCCGCTCTCTCTTATGCATGAATTTGCGTCTACTGTAGGCGATGGTGGGAGCGATGGCCATACTGAGCTTGTAGACAACGAGTCGTCCGCTGTAATGTTTATTAAAAAACGATTAATAAAAAATAAATGTTTTTTGTTTTCACAATTATAATACCAAAAAGTTAATCTTCAGGTTTTCCGTTGAAACTATCGCGCACGCGCTCCAACAAATCTTGTAGTTCGTTCGACGTATATAATGGAGAATCTTCATGTTCGACCTGGTCGTGAAACCATCGCAATTCTTGCGCACGCCGAACATGCAAAATTCTCCTCGCGTAAATCAATAGAAATGGTACTATGTCGAAACCCGGAGTGGCCAATCCGTCGCCGCTATTGTTTCTTTTCCGAATAACTTTTTTGAAAAAATAAAAAGTTGTAAAAACAGCCTTTTACATGAAAAAAAATAAATATTCAAATTAAAAAAATTCTTACATTCGTTGACTCGTCTATCATATTCGTTGATCTAGAGGACTAGTTTCGTCAAAACTGTTCCAAACGAGACGATGGCTATCCTCGATATTATGAAAACTCCGCTCCGACGGGGGTGCTCTAGTTGAATAAAAATTATGAAGCATCCCTGCGCGAGGTTGGCCGCTGTTTCCACTAGTCGACGGCTGCGGGTTTTCGCTCATTATGGCTCTCTCCACTGCGACCCGTGGTGGCGTACGCAATGCAGGGTTTTATAATGCTTACGGATATTAGCTCCAGACAAAAAAATATAATTCAAATGATCCACGCATCTCACCCTTCTTATCTCTCGCTTAGAGGACACAGCGTAAGAACAGAAAACCGTTACGTTTCGGCGAAATAATGAAAACATGAGAAGCACACGAGGCAGGGATTCATATCCCATACACCTACAAATTTTGATCGAAGCTCGAGATATAAATATCATTTTTTCGAATTCAATTTCATTTTGGTGATGTGTACGCAGGGTCAGATTTGATAATGCTTACGGATATTAGCTCCAGACAAAATATAATCAAAATGATCCACTCATAATTGTCATCCCTCGCTCAAAGTACACAGCGTAAGAACAGGAAACCGTTATGTTTCGAAGAAATAATAAAACATGAGAAGCACACGAGGCAGGGTTTCATATTGCACAGAGCGATAAATTTTTATCAAAGGGCCAGATGTACACATAAAGATATATATGTACGTAACTAATACCCTAACGTACTATCGCGAAAAAACATCCTGCGCACGTGTTTAAATTATAAGACGAAAACTGATATAACGTGAGCAGATTCATTTAGGCGGTGCGCTTTTGGAGTATTCTCTTACACACCTTATTGATGCGGGCTTTTTATAATGGCAAAAACGATAAGGCTGTGGCCAGGCATCGCGCTGGACCCGAAATCGTGCATCTGACACCGTCTCCGCTCGCTATCGCGCTATATTTTTTACCAAAGGTTAAACAGCGGAGGGTACACTCTAGTGAAGTCAGCATTCGTCAAAGAGCCACAGTCAAGATGACATGGATCAAGAAAGCGTCTGCAGTAACAGACTGGATAGATAATTTAAAGAAAAAAGAACAGGAAATATATTTTTGTATCTTGAATAAAAAACGCGAAATAACAGTGCTCCAAAATACAATCAAGAGCGAAGTTCTACTACTGGAAAGCATACGTAAAGAGATTGCGGACTTTTCAAGACACAGTAATCATGCTCCATCAAACTATAATCAATTTAACATACTAGCGAAATGCTTAGTATGCGATGAAGTATTAGTTAAAAAACAGAAAAATTGTGCGTGGAGAAAGTATGAAGGGTGTAATATGTGGCTGTGTGGTGTGTGCGTTCGAAATCGGAAGCACACATGCTTCAACGAGATTCACCAGTTCCCGCAGCAGCAGCAGCAGCAGCAGCACCAGCAGCAGCAGCAGCAGCAGCACCAGCAGCAGCAGCAGCAAGAACCCGAGGTGGACACAAATACACATGCAGGTGACTTTGAGTACCACGGGTTATATGCAGTAAATGACGAAGAAGAAATATGTGTTATAGATTAATACGGTATGTTGTATACTTAATGTATAAAACTGTGAAAAATAATTTTTTGTAATTTTTTTAAGTTTGTGTTTTAACGTAAAAATGAAATTAATATAATATGTAGAACTATAATGTTTTTATATAAAATAATTTTTTGTAATTTTTTGTAATTGTTTAAGTCAATTTTTTAACATAAAAAACAAAAAAATGATGTAATTTTTTTATTCTCCTATCTTTAATTGCCATTCCAGTCTTCCACTCTGCGCGCACACACACGCACACACACACACACGCACACACACACGCACGCACACATATTTCATTTATCTTAATTGATGTTTTTATTGTTTATTATGTTTAGACAATAAGAATATTGATTAATTAAAATTATTAATCAGTATACTTTCTACTATGGCGTAGGCTCGTGACGTCATCGATCCCGATACGGGACAAATACACGCACGCACACATATTTCATTTATCTTAATTGATGTTTTTATTGTTTATTATGTTTAAACAATAAGAATATTAATTAATTAAATTTATAAATCAGTATACTTTCTACTATGGCGTAGGCTCGCGACGTCATCGATCCCGATACGGAACAATCTCTTATCTATTGTTTAGCAACATTAATTTAAATATCTTAATCGGTGTTTTATTAATTGTTTTGTAAAAACATTTTTATGTTTGTTCATGTAATTAAGATATCTTAATTGCTTGTTTATATAAACAATCAATAAAGAGACATTAATTACTATATTGTTGAACACCAATAATAAGAGGGGCAGCATCACTGCCTCCCGAGAACACCATTCTACTATGGAGAGAGACGAAAATGTGTCACCGATTCCCGTACGGGATCCCTCTGCTTATATTTACACCTATTATGATATCTTAATTGCTTCTTTATTGCTTGTTTATGTAAACAAACCATAACAACAGGCTATTAAGATATCTTAATTACTGTTTATGTAAACAAAGATAAGATAGCCCGGGCAGGGCACGATGACTCACCGTCTCTCCATCGTAAAATGTATACTACTGCTAACGATATGAAAAAAATTGTTAATATTTACATTGCTGACATTTGTTTCTGCAGTAATCATTTCTTTTAAATTACTTAAGATATCTGATAAAAAATTATTAGTTTCAATCACAACATTATTTACGTATTTTCTAGGAACGACTTTGTTACTGTATAAACTAGCTGTGAATTTCAACGAAATCTCATTTAATTTTTTATGAAACATCTTTAATGAATCATTAACCTGGTCATCGATATCTTCAATTTCCAATACATTTTCATACTCCGTAAATTCATCGCTATCGGTATCACTATCGCTAAGAATTCTAACACTACTATCCCGAGGAGATTCACAAGTCAAATCAGTTAAAGTGCTTTGCTCTACATATACATCTTCATTTTTAGAATTAGAATCATTTAAAGAAAGTTTTTGCGAATTATTCTGTTTAAAAATATGTTTTTGAGAAACATGTTTTTTGAAAGATTTGATTTGTGAATACACTCTATTACAATCACTAAAAATACATCTAAAACTATTTTCTGAATTATGCAACGATATAATATGTTCGTACAACAAAAATGCGTTCGCAAATTCATGTAAACAATATAAGCAGGAAACAAACATCTTAAGTAGATTTTAAGCTTGTTTCAATTTCTTGATATGTCCTAAAATAACGTTTGATTGTATATTTAATACGTCCGTTGGTAACTCAATATTCGCTAGTATGCGTTGCATAAATACCCAAATGGTTTCGGTATTTTCTGGATACTTGCAGTCGAGACTGAAGAAAAATGCTAAAGCTAACTTGATTGCTTCAATAATCGTCTCAACATCGTATAGTTGATTATTCACAACTACATAAAATTTTGAAATATTTGTATGCGAACCAACAGCTATTATAAGAGGTTGAAAAGTTTTCTTAGATTTTCTTAATTCTTCTTTATAGCTAGCTAACTTTGGTTCAATGTCACTAGCCGTCTAAAGCATATTGATTATTATTTTTTAATATAACTTATTGTAAAAAATACATTAAAAATAATTATCATACCTGTACTCTTAAAATAAACGACGCACGCCTTTCTTCTATAATTAATCAATGAGGTCTCTGTTCTACTTCATTTTTTTTTCTTTTTCCATTTCGTTTTTGAGGAATAACGTAGGTGAGTAAGTAGAATACTAAAAAATCTTGCTTTTCTGAAAATTATATAACGTTAAAGTTAAAAATTTTTTATGAACATAATACAAGTACAACGTCATCAACTTTCTCTTTGAAGGCGATTTAAAATAAAAAAAAAATAATAATTTATAATTATTGAAATATATAATGTAACAACAATGGGAATTAGTTGAGAACGCTGTTCTTTCAATTATATGAGCTGCTGTCTGACTTGTGGGTGGTAAACCTGTTCGTTCACACTAGAAGTGCAGCAGCGATACTATAGTAAAAGGTAAGTATATTAACTATAGTGCGTTGTACAGATGTCAGTGTCTGTAGCGCAGCACTTCATGTTACTGATAGGCACTACGGTCCTAACGCTAGCGAGCTGTTGTACCAATCTCAAAAAAGTCGTAATTCTTAAAGCACATAAATATAACAGTAATATTACCTTCAGACAATTCACGAGATTCCAATACTTTTAATAGCGCAACATCTTCCACATTTTGTATTCTTGATTCAGTGAGGTGCTGAATTAGACAGTCTTTGATTTTTCTCCATGAAGTTAGGTCCAAAAATGTCTTACCAGGATTAATTTTTGCAAAATCTATAAAAACCTATAATAAACATTTCTTAATATTAATTTAATAGACGTTAAAGAAGTAATATTAATAGCGGTAGTATACAATATAGTGTATATTACTAATTGTTTGGCATTTTGGACTCTCAAGCAAGGAAACTTTTGAAGATATTCATCAATTGAAGAATCTTTGTTTCCTAAAATTTCCTTTCTCGCTTCAAATGATTCCGCCCACCTTTTTTCTACTTCTTGCCACGGTTCTAAGTGAGAGGAAAGCCACTCAATATTACTGAAATCTAAATAAATACCGAATAAAATAATAAAGTTTTTTAATCTAATAATTTTAATTATAAATTGTAAAATAAAAACGTTACCATTTTCAGTAACAACGTAGGAAACCGTTTCTCGCTTTCTACTCCTCAAAAGATCTGCTTCTCGCAAACATCCTTTCGTATAATTATAGTGGTCCCTGAGCTTTCCTGAAGCAAAATTTTTATGGCTGTTTTCTACAGTAAAAGGAATATAATAAACTGATGGATTTTCGCCTTCAGAAATAGTTGCAATTTCATTTGCAAGTACGATAAATCTTTCCCTTTTTATGCTGTAAAGAAAAAAATTCTTGTTTAATAACAATGTGTTATGAGTTAATAAAAATATATTATAATAAATAATCACCAAACTTACACAAATTTGTCTAATTGTTCAGTCTCACTAATGTCCTTTAATAGCCAATCTTTCTCCCGTTCAATGACAACCCTAACTAATTTAGATCTCAATTTTCCTGGGAACACCTTTCTATTTTCCTTGCATTTCGCATATGCTTTTAAAACCTCCTTTCCTTTACTCTTCTTTTGTAAATATTGGAGTAATCCCTAAACAGTAACTGTTTAGTTAGAAATATTACAGTATATGTGTAGGCACGCATAAAATAATTGTTGCATGATAGACCAATAATTCCAATAACAAATCAATAGAATATAACTAAAACATTATCAAAAGTATATTCGACTTAGAATAAAAAAAATAATCATTTATATACTAATATTATTATGAAAAAGAGTCATTTATTACAGTCATAAAAGTTTATTATTCACATGTGTTTTAATAAGGTCTTTTAATACCTAGATATGTTTGTTAAATAGTAACCACAGGCCCAATGATTCTATAAAGCTGTTTTTTGGAAGGTACCGCAGCTACCACATAAAAAAATTCTTTGTTTTGAAAAAGTATATTTGACCAAATATAAAAGAATTAAACCTTATAACTCAGTATTAGTGTAAGTATACAATATGTTTGTTATTTAATAACAACAACATTTTTCAAAAATCAGTTTTTTAGAATGTCATTTGGACCGGTGATTCCTATCCAACTTATGTATTTCAGTAAGGCATAGAATCGTTTGTTTACATGCCTATTAAAATACATTTTACTGAATAAACTAACAAGAGTTTATTATAGTATTCACTTATGAAAAATTCTTAAATACTTACAGTTGTTATTTGTTCACTTCTATGAAATGGTGCTTCTAGTTGCTGGTTGATCACCGGCTCCTTAATTGACTGTGATAATCCCGTTTGAGCTACTGCAGTGGCGTTATTGTCACGATTCTCCTCATTTGAGTTCTCGTCAGATTCAGTAGCTTCTGTAGGGTCTTCCTCAGACTGTTCATCAGGATCTGAAGGTAATGATGGTACCTCGTTGAGCTGCAATAATATATTTAATTAGTATATAATAATATAAAATCTAAATAAAAATCAAAAGAACATTTTTAGTATAGGCTTGTTATAATAGACCTTTTTATAGGAAAATAGATGGCATTGTAATTTAAAAGAAATAAAAGGAAAAAAGAATATTGTAGGAAGATTTAGATAATTAAAGAGGATACCTCAGTCGAAAACACACACAATCAGTCAAGTCGAGCACAGAAACTGCTTACCTCTTGCTGCTGATCATCCATGATTCATTCTATGAAATACATTAAAATTTCATACTTAAAATCTTGATTAATTAATAAAAACTTACGAAAAGTTAATATCGTTAATGATAACTTTTACACAAAAAAAAGGAAAAAAAAACAAACCAATTTTTTTACAGAAAAATGACTGAAGAGTAAGGTTAGTTTGACCATCTATAGATTACGGAAATTCAGTACAAGACAATTAGAAACTTTTCTTTTAAACTAACTGTAAATGATAAAATAATAATGTTAAATACTAACCAGTAATGTTATTGGTTTTTTTAGTGATTCAGCAGCTCCGTTTTGGCAATTCCGTTTTTTGCAGCCTCGTGCTCAAAAATTCACGACGTGCGTTTTAGCGGGAAAGAGACTTCCTTCTCTGTGCTATGGTGAGAAGTCACATGACGTAGGTTAGGTTAGAGTTAGGTTAGATCTTACGTACTCTTACGTATAAAATTAATATATATATATAAGTACGTTAAGAATATACTTACACAAAGCGTAATTCTCCAACAAATTTAAATGTTATTACGATGAGTTGTCTGGCGATACACAAAATACTATACATGAGAAATAAGAACGCGAGGTCGCCGGTATACCGCATACCGAACTGTGTACATACGCCTTCCGTATAAGGTCACGTGATGTATATGCGGCTGATATTCTATGTTTACTACCGACATCTGTAATACTTAACTTTTACTATACCTTCTCGTAAAACTTTTAAAAGCTTCTAACATTATTTAAAGATGTTCAATTTTACTATATTGGGCAGCAAAATTTTAATGAAAATTGGAGTTATATTTAAGCTTATTTATGCTGAAATTTGCAAATCCACATTTTAATTTTTAATAATGATATTTTTCCTATACGACATTGTAATATTTACAGAATAAAACTTGTACATTTTAATAGCGACTGTACTAAAGTTTACTTTATATATATATATTAATTATGCTGTATAAGTAGAGTCTGTCCCCCCATTTCTAGAGAATATAGTAATTTTTCATAGAACTTTTTTCTCCGTGTAGAAGAAAATATTGCTGAGTGACATGTGAGGTTATAAATATACAATATAATTTATGATGCCGATTTGAAATATTGGTCTGAGCCATGGTTTAAAAAGCATCTGTCATCTTCAAAAAACTTAGTCGATATCAGTGCTGTGCTGTTGTACATATTTATTCAAGTGCCAATAAAAAGATTATACCTAATGAACATGGGAATACTGAAAAAAGTAAAAATGATATGTTATTGTGAAAATTTCAACGAATAAAAGTGCTCTCAGTTAATCTAATATGATTTCTCACCATGGGAGACGTCAAAATGTTTCAGAGTTCTTAGTAAATATTTTTCTAGACAAGATTCAGGTAATAATTTCAAAAAGTTTTATCTATACAAGAATGTCAAGAAAGCTTTTATTCTCAGTGATTCTTAGTTCATAAACTGGTTGCATTTTTAATTTTACAAGATTATGTGTGGTAATGATGGGCTATTAATTTAAGAAGTTTCAATAATAATTTCAAGAACTTATATCTCTACTAAAAAAGAATATCGAGAAAGCTTTTTTTCTCACATTTTACAAGTCGTGTAGCAATGATGGGTTATTAATACAAGTGGTCTAATCTAATCTACTGAAATCTGTGTAAATCCACCCGGATCCAGCTGGATTTCCGATGTGACATGGATCCAACTGGGTTTCCTAGCTAGATATTTTTGACCAGATTCTAGTGATAATTTCAACAAATCCAAGTGTTGAGAATAATATAATTAATTATTGGCTCATGGTGCCAATAATTAATTGCGAAGCTACAAAAATAATTTATGATATTATCATATAGCAGTCTTATAGTAAAACTAATTTAAGGCTTTAATAATCAATTTCTAGTACCAAAAAATGAAAATACTTACAATATACTCTGAAAAAAAATTATAAAAATATGAACTTAAAGCTTCGTTTTAAGATCTAATTTGTTCAAAAAAATATCGATCCCTTTAGTATTTATGTAATTTGTCTTCTTAATAATAATCTTTGAAAGTATAAAATAAGGTATGTATATCTAAGTTTTTCCTACAAATTGAAAACATAAAAAGAATGATATTTTCATATGACTTTACAATAATTAATAGTATTGTTAAATTATCATCATACCTAATAATATACGCATTTGATTATATTATTTCAAAAAATTTTACTAATGTAATCATTTTATCGAGCTCCTTGAAGAAACATTCAAATTTAAAACTTTTGTGAACAACAATACTATTATTTACTAATGATATTAAAAATATACTATACTATAATAAACCCTCATAATTTTATCATACTATGTAATTATTATTTTCTCTTAAAAAGTTGTGGAATATATCTAAAAGACATTTTACAAAAGTTTAAACTAAGACAAGTCTCTCCCGCCCTCCTTCCCTTTATCTCTCTCTCTCTCTCTCTCTCTCTCTCTCTCTCTCTCTCTCTCTCTCTCTCTCTCTCTCTCTCTCTCTCTCTCTCTCTCTCTCTCTTCCCCTCCCCTCTTTCTCCCTCTCTCTCAACATCTGTGAAACTGAGTACCAAAACCTTTAATGAGAGCTTAAATATTTTTTTATAACAATCAACACGTTTTTTAAAAGCTATTTTTTAAGTATACGTTAAATTCTAACAACACAATTTGTCTAGTCCTTTTATTTCTTTTAGTCTCATCTATTCAATAAGGACTCTCTACAAATGGTAATAATTTTTTTCATGACCGTATAAACTCCCTCCTCCCTCTCTCTCAACATCAGTCAACCTGAGTACCAACAACTTTAATGAGAGCTTAAATATTTTTTTTAAAACAATCAACACGTTTTTTAAAAGCTAATTTTTTAAGTACGTTCTATAACAACATAATTTGTCTAGTCCTTTTAATTCTTCTACTCTCTTGTATTCAATAAGCACTCTTTACAAATGGTAATAATTGTTTTCATGACTGTATAAATAATCATATTGCTAATATAAAACTTTCTACGAAAGTATAAAATAAGGCAAGTATAGACGTTTTTTCTGGATAATCTATAAAAAAAAAACACAATTTGTCTAGTCCTTTTATTTCTTCGAATCTCATCTATTTAATAAGCACTCTCTACAAATGATAATAGCTTTTTTCATGACTGTACAAATAATCTATAAAATAATAATATTTATGATTTTGTAAAAGAAATCAAATAAATACGAATGAAAAAGTCTTAATTCTTTGAGTCATTGTATGCTGAACAAATTATATGTAAGTAAGTACATTCAAATTGTTCACTGCAAATCAAAGAAACGAAAGTTGTGAAATCAATTATCGATAGTCAAGTAATGCAAAATACTCTCGGAAACTACTGTATGACTGTTCTCAGACATGTATTCAAATTTGTTCATCTTTCTGAACTACACAAATTAAACACAAGAAAGTACTGAAATCAATTTATTGTAGTCAAGTACCGGCCATAAGTTAACTTGACTGACATAATAGAACTTTTCGTATCTCGCGTGTAAAATTGCATTTTACGCCCACGTTGTAACTTCAAAATTATTCAGCCAGCGGGCATAAAATACTACTTAGCGCCCAACAGGCCCAATAGCTCACATACTCTTACAAAACTTTATAGAACCTACGCACTTTACGCCCGTGTTGGCGAAAATTATTTTAATTATATAACTATAATGCCTTCTCTTTATTTCTAAAATTCATAAGAATTTTTTCAGATATTTACCAAAAGTCAAAGCCTATATAAAAAAATTACATAGTTACCAACACATCACTATTTTTCATTATTCTTTCTCAGTTTCGAACTTTCTATAATATTACGCACCTTGGGAGGAAAAGAGAAGTCTAGAGCTGCTCTAGCAGGGGTGGTCCTCCGATTTCCCATACATACTTGGCGGGCCCGACGATTTGCAGTTCAAGGTGTAAGACATGGTCATTTTCATATTAATATTCATATGTTTAAAGATCAGATAAAATGTATAAATGCGTTGCTTCTACATATTAACTATATAATCCCATAATATATAAAATTGCAGACGACATCGCATATGAGATCTGATACGAGATATGCGATGCCTGAAATTCTCATATGAGATCTTATATGATATTTACACGCGGGAAAAGGATACACAATAGGTTGCTTATAAAACGATTAGTAAAATGAAAAGCAATTTTAAGTAGACTATAAATTTATATGAATTTTTTATTTTATTCTCGTTTAAAAAGGACGGACATAAAGAAAAATATTGTGAGTAATAAAAGTAAATCATGATTCTGCACATATAGGGATGTTATACTTAACGGTACCAATTAAAAATTAAAGCCAATGTAATTATTTATAGTGGACTTATAGGTATAAATATTGTTAATGAATTTATGCAAAAAGTTTGTATTCTATATTTAAGTAGCCCACCGGTAAACTGCAAATCGTCGGGCCCGCCAAGTATGTATGGGAAAACGGAGGACCACCCCTGCTAGAGCAGCTCTAGACTTCTCTTTTCCTTCCAAGGTGCGTAATATTATAGAAAGTTCGAAATTGAGAAAGAATAATGAAAAATAGTGATGTGTTGGTAACTATGTAATTTTTTTATATAGGCTTTGACTTTTCGTAAATATATGAAAAAATTCTTATGAATTTTAGAAATAAAGAGAAGGCATTATAGTTATATAATTAAAATAATTTTCGCCAACACGAGCGTAAAGTGCGTAGGTTCTATAAAGTTTTGTAAAAGTATGTGAGCTATTGCGCCTGTTGGGCGCTAAGTAGTATTTTATGCCAGCTGGCTGAATAATTTTGAAGTTACAACGTGGGCGTATAATGTAATTTTACACGCGAGATACGAAAAGTTCTATTATGTCAGTCAAGTTAACTTATGGCCGGTACTTGACTACAATAAATTGATTTCAGTACTTTCTTGTGTTTAATTTGTTTAGTTCAGAAAGATGAACAAACTTGAATACATGTCTGAGAACAGTCATACAGTAGTTTCCGAGAGTTGTTTGCATTACTTGACTATCGATAATTGATTTCACAACTTTCGTTTGTTTGATTTGCAGTGAACAATTCGAATGTACTTACTTACATATAATTTGTTCAGCATACAATGACTCAAAGAATTAAAAGACTTTTTCATTCGTATTTATTTGATTTCTTTTACAAAAACATAAATATTATTATTTTATAGATTATTTGTACAGTCATGAAAAAAGCTATTATCATTTGTAGAGAGTGCTTATTAAATAGATGAGATTCAGAGAAATAAAAGGACTAGACAAAATGAGTTGTTTTTTATAGATTATCCAGAAAAAACGTCTATACTTGCCTTATTTTATACTTTCGTAAAAAGTTTTATATTAGCAATATTATTATTTATACAGTCATGAAAACAATTATTACCATTTGTAAAGAGTGCTTATTGAATACAAGAGAGTAGAAGAATTAAAAGGACTAGACAAATTATGTTGTTATAGAACGTACTTAAAAAATTAGCTTATAAAAAATGTGCTGATTGTTTTAAAAAAAATATTTAAGCTCTCATTAGAGTTTTTGGTACTCAGGTTGACTGATGTTGAGAGAGAGGGAGGGAGGGAGAGAGAGTGGGGTGGGAAAGAGAAGCAGGGGGAGAGTTTATACAGTCATGAAAAAAATTATTACCATTTGTAAAGAGTTCTTATTGAATAGATGAAACTAAAAGAAATAAAAGGACTAGACAAATTGTGTTGTTAGAATTTAACGTATACTTAAAAAATAGCTTTTAAAAGACGTGTTGATTGTTTTAAAAAAATATTTAAGCTCTCATTAAAGGTTTTGGTACTCAGTTTCACAGATGTTGAGAGAGAGGGAGAAAGAGGGGAGGGGAAGAGAGAGAGAGAGAGAGAGAGAGAGAGAGAGAGAGAGAGATAGAGAGAGAGAGAGAGAGAGAGAGAGAGAGAGAGAGAGAGAGAGAGAGAGAGAGAGAGAGAGACAGAGAGAGAGACAGAGAGAGAGAGAGAGAGAGAGAGAGAGAGAGAGAGAGAGAGAGAGAAAGGGAAGGAGGGTGGGAGAGACTTGTCTTAGTTTAAACTTTTGTAAAATGTTTTTTAGATATATTTCACAACTTTTTAAGAGAAAATAATAATTACATAGTGTGATAACATTATGAGGGTTTATTATAGTATAGTATATTTTTAACCTTTAGAGGACGGGATGGCCCCTATACGGGCCATGCCCATGATCGACCCTTTACATGTGTTAGTTTTGAGATGTGAGACATCACAAAAACTCGATTTCTATAGAAAAGTGAGAGAAAACAGTAAACCCAAATCCCCGTCCTCTAAAGGTTAATATCATTAGTAATTGATAGTATTGTTATTCACAAAAGTTTTAAATTTGAATGTTTCTTCAAGGAGCTCGATAAAATGATTACATTAGTAAAATTTTTTGAAATAACATAATCAAATGCGTATATTATTAGGTATGATGATAATTGAACAATACTATTAATTATTTTAAAGTCATATGAAAATATCATTCTTTTTATGTTTTCAGATTGCAGGAAAAACTTATATATACATACCTTATTTTATACTTTCAAAGATTTCATATTCTACACTTAAAATGAGCACTCGCCACATAAATTGAAATTTTATGAAGTATATTAAATTTAATTAAATTTTATATTGATTTTCATGTCTACGTATATATGAAAATGCAAAGACAAAATTCTTAATTTTTGTAGCAATACATTAAATTTCCGTAATAAGTCATTAAAATTAAGTTTTTTTGCATTAAAATACTTTCATATACAAAAAAAAAACTTGAATTAAATGTGCAACTGTACATTAAAAGTGTATTAAATTTAAATATTTTTAACAGTGTAGGAACTATTACATTGTATAAGTACTAATTTAGAATTATTGAGAAATTTTGAAAACTAATATAAAGTAAAACCCTTTCACATTTTTGTATATTATAAATAATTTTAACATTAAGAATAAGTTGTGCAAGTACCAAAAACGTGATAAAAGCTAGAAAAAGGATATTTTATTCTGTTTCATAATAGCGGTTGTAATTATGAAACATAGGTGCCAGCAGGAAAATCGTGCTTCATAATAGGCACTAAAATCACTGTCACTATGTTGATAATAACACAGGCCCACAAAAAAAAAATCTGTCGGTTCTGGTATGGAGACTATACTTTTCTTTTGTATTTTTTCCCGCTGAATCCGAATCCGGCGTTAAAAGTAGGGGGTTGGCCGCATATTTTGAACATAACCTCAAAAAACTGTCGAAAAGCCGTGTTTCTGTGGAAAAACTTGAGAAGAAAAAAAACATTGTTTCCATCACATCAAAAACACTTTATTTTTATGTATTTTGGCTTGCTGAATCCGAATTTGTTATGGCAAAAGAGATTTGACCGGCTAATTTCGGAGATAACCTCAAAAAACTACTAAGTCAATTTGCACAAGAACTAAATTGGCTTACACTTACGTATACGCTTGTCATCGAACGACCTATGCAAAGGATTTCTACGCCGCTTTTTGTTATTAGATTGTACATCTCTTTTTAGCATCCAGCAATAGTACCCAATCATGTTCACACCATATTTTCCTTGCCACCTACGTTCAACTTCCTTCATATTCTGATCTTTTACCATGCTCTTCACTGTAGTCACCTAGGTCTGGTGGAAATTCATCAATGTGCGAATCGAGAAAGTGGAGTTTTACATTCATTAAGCAACCTAATTTTTTGAAGTTTTGTACCATAGTTTATACGATGCTCTTATAGTTCTCATCTTTATTGTTACCAAGAAGTTTTGTTGCAACATCTTTGAAGCTCAATCAGGCTGCCTTCTCGGTATCATTCATACTTTTGACGAATTCTTCGTTCCTGAACATTTTGCGAATTTGAGGTCCGTCAAAGATACCTTCCTTCAATTTAACCACAGTTATATTTGTAAAGATGGTTTCTAAGTATTTGAAGCATAGCCCTTCTTTATCGAGATCTTTAACAAATTGTTTCATCAGCTCTAATTTGATATGTAAAGGAGGTAAAAGGACTTTGCTAGGATCGACAAGAGGACGATTGATGACATTGCTGGAACCTGGGGTAAGTGATGGCCGCGCTGGCCATCCTTTTGTATTATAGTGTTTTGCTCTATCTCGACTGTCAAACATGTATAAATAGCATGGGTACTTGATAAAACCTGATTGTTGACCTAGTATCATGGACAATATTTTCAGGTCTCCGCAAATTAACCATTCGTGCTCACTATACTTTATTTTATTTAAAACCTTTTCGATGTTACAGTATTCTTCTTTGAGTACAGTTGAATGAGCCAATGGTAACGGAGCATACACGTTCGTATTGTGAAGAAGAACTGCCTTCAGGCTTCGTTTGGATGAATCGATGAATAACCTCCATTCTTCTGGCTTGTATAAATTTGGTTTGAACCCATTAATAAGTCCTCGTACATCGGTGCAGTACACTAAATCAGATTCGCCAGTGAAGTATGTTCGAAACGCTTCTTCTCGGTTTCGATAAAATGTGACGTTTACGTCCTTTTCTAATACATTGTAAGACTTTAATTGTGAAGTCATTAATTCAGCTGCGTCTTTTGCTAATCCAGCATTCCTAAACATGTCATTAAGTTGAGCTTGAAAGATCTATTTTGGGTTTTCTCTTTACCAATGGGAACATACTCCTCATCACTGTCCGAAGACAGTTCTTCTTCACTTTCGACGGATTCACTTTCTGCTTCCGTCAATGATTCATTTTCGTCAGTATCGTCGTCTGTATGGTGGTTAAGATTTTCTACGTCTTCTTCTGTACCACAAGCACCTTGCATACCATCCATTCCTTGTATAAAGCTGTCTCGTAAAGCCTCATCTATAAAACTTTCGACTATTTGCTTCTGTGGACGAAAGACACCAGAAACTGCCGCATACAATATTTTATCTGGTCGCACCTTATTTACCCCAGTTACATTTGTCATGCAAAAGTAACAGTCACTTTTATCTAATGGTTTTTTCCAAATAGCTGGTTTCAGAAACTTTATTTTACTTTTACCGCCAGATTTGCATCACTGTCCGAAGACAGTCCTTCTTTACTTTCGACAGATTCACTTTCTCCTTCCATCTATGATTTATTTTTAATTTTGTCAATGATTTATATTTTATTTATGAAACTGAATCTTCAGTTTTCTTCGAATTTATCTGACATTTTGCAAAATAATATATTCTTGGGAATACAGAATATAAAAATAACTTGAAACAACAATAGGCTCAAGATAAATCTGAAGATTGCTATATCTTAAAAAGAAGAAAACTGGGAGTATTCGAATTTCACGTATTTGTAGTGTTATCTCGTGTACATTATTTCCCTTACTGACTAACTTAAACATTTACTAACAGGATTTTTAATGTAGTTCCTTTGATCCGGCTGCCACGGAAGACACTGGAACGATAACAACTGCCCGAAAGAGATGTGTAGAACGATTCGCTTCCAATCTTCCGTGGTAACGAAACCAGCGAGGCGCGCTGTCCTGCAGGGGAACACTAGAACGTGAGGATGATGCCGTAGTGTGTCCGACGACGAGTTGACATTGTCCTCGTCAAAGTCGGAAAGCCCTCGTACTTAGGCCTGGAGAGGTACGAGGGTTATCACCCTAGGGCGGCTGGCTCACCTGCGATCGGAACAGGAATTCTAGCGTGCGGGTTTTTCAATAAATTTATGGGTACTAAAACTAACTTTAATAACATTGAGATTGCTTCGGGATCTAACGAACAAGTTGATCACGACTGTGAAGGTGATTTTGACAGTTATTGCTATATTTGTGCGGAATATGTATGGAAAAAACATAAGAAGCATATAACTGAAAGAATAAAAGATTTATTCAAAGCATGCTTTGAAGTAGAAATTTCCCTGCAAAACTCGACGTGTGTTCCGCATATTATATGTGCTAAATGTTACAAAATGTTAGATAAATACGACAAAACTGGAGGTAAAAGTAAAATAAAGTTTCTGAAACCAGCTATTTTGAAAAAACCATTAGATAAAAGTGACTGTCACTTTTGCATGACAAATGTAACTGGGGTAAATAAGGTGCAACCAGATATAATATTGTATGCGACAGTTTCTAGTGTCGTTCGTCCACAGAAGCAAATAGTCGAAAGTTTGATAGATAGGCTTCACGAGACAGCTTTATACAAGGAATGGATGGTATGCAAGTTGCTTGTGGTACAGAAGAAGACATAGAAAATCTTAACCACCAGACAGACGACGATACTGACGAAAATGAATCATTGACGGAAGCAGAAAGTGAATCCGTCGAATGTGAAGAAGAACTGTCTTCGGACAGTGATGAGGAGTATGTTCCCATTGGTAAAGAGAAAAGCCAAAAAATGATCTCTCAAGCTCTACTTAATGACATGTTTAGGAATGCTGGATTAGCAAAAGACCCATCTGAATTAATGACTTCACAATTAAAGTCTTACAATGTATTAGAAAAGGACATAAACGTCACATTTTATCGAAACCGAGAAGAAGCGTTTCGAACATACTTCACTGGCGAATCTGATCTAGTGTACTGCACGGATGTACGAGGACTTATTAATGAGTTCAAACCAAATTTATACAAGCCAGAAGAATGGAGGTTATTCGTCGATTCATCCAAGCGAAGCCTGAAGGCAGTTCTTCTTCACAATACGAACGTGTATGCTCCGTTACCATTGGCTCATTCTACTGTACTCAAAGAAGAATACTGTAACATCGAAAAGGTTTTAAATAAAATAAAGTATAGTGAGCACGAATGGTTAATTTGCGGAGACCTGAAAATATTGTCCATGATACTAGGTCAACAATCAGGTTTTTCCAAGTACCCATACTATTTATGCATGTTTGACAGTCGAGATAGAGCAAAACACTATAATACAAAAGTATGGCCAGCGAGGCCATCACTTACCCCAGGTTCCAGCAATGTCATCAATCGTCCTCTTGTCGATCCTAGCAAAGTCCTTTTACCTCCTTTACATATCAAATTAGAGTTGATGAAACAATTTGTTAAAGATCTCGATAAAGAAGGGCTATGCTTCAAATACTTAGAAACCATCTTTACGAATATAACTGTGGTTAAATTGAATGAAGGTATCTTTGACGGACCTCAAATTCGCAAAATGTTCAGGAACGAAGAATTCGTCAAAAGTATGAATGATACCGAGAAGGCAACCTGGTTGAGCTTCAAAGATGCTGCAACAAAACTTCTTGGTGACAATAACGATGAGAACTATAAGAGCATCGTAGAAACTATGGTACAAAACTTCAAAAAATTAGGTTACTTAATGAATTTAAAACTCCACTTTCTCGATTCACACATTGATGAATTTCCACCAGTCCTAGGTGACTACAGTGAAGAGCATGGTGAAAGATTTCATCAGGATATGAAGGAATTTGAACGCAGGTGGCAAGGAAAATATGGCGTGAACATGATGGCGGACTATTGCTGGATGCTAAAAAGAGATGTACAATATAATAACAAAAAGCGGCGTAGAAATCCTTTGCATAGGTCGTTCGATGACAAGCGTATACGCAAGCGTAAGCCAATTTAGTGCTTGTGCAAATTGACTGAGTAGTTTTTTGAGGTTATCTCCGAAATTAGGCGGTCAAATCTCTTTTTCCATTACAAATTCGGATTCAGCAAGCCAAAATACATAAAAAGAAAGTGTTTTTGATGTGATGGAAATAATGTTTTTTTTTTCTTCTCAAGTTTTTCCACAGAAACACGACTTTTCGACAGTTTTTGAGGTTATCTCCGAAACTCGGCGGTCAAACCTCTTTTTCCATAACAAATTTGGATTCAGCAAGCCAAAATACATAAAAATAAAGTATTTTTGATGTGATGGAAACAATGTTTTTTTTTTATTCTCAAGTTTTTCCACAGAAACATGGCTTTTCGACAGTTTTTTGAGGTTATGTTCAAAATATGCGGCCAACCCCCTACTTTTAACGCCGGATTCGGATTCAGCGGGAAAAAATAGAAAAGAAAATTATAGTCTCCATCCCAGAACCGACAGATTTTTTTTTTGTGGGCCTGTGTAATCTATGAAATATAGCATTAATTTCAAATTTGAAAAAAAATATATTTATTCTAAGAGAATTAGTGCCTCGAATGAGCCATGATAGTATTCACTTTTATGTGATTTAATTATTTATTTTTTTTTTTAATTTAAAAGAGTCCCGAAAATCGTTTCTTAATTGGGTATTTTACCTTATATCGTCTTAAAAATATCTTTTTGAACATTTTTTTTCCCTTTTGAAATTTTTTTCACCGTTACAAAGCTTCCTCTATGAGAAAAAGAAAAGGGACAATTATAAGGGACCTTTGTAGCAAAATGACTTACTATGTGTACGAGATGATCCGGGCCAAGAGGGTTGGTCGGTGCAAATATACGAAATCCATTGCCGATCTCCACTGCCGAGAAGGGCGTTAATTGATCCTGCCGCAACCATGTCGTACACAGGGATATCACACGCGAGGAATAGTCAGACTTTCAAAGTTCTATATTAGGAAATAAATAATTTCCCTCACACCCACAAAGAAATAGTTTTGACACAAACGAAACTTCACTCGGAGAACACAAAAAAAGAATAGAATTCAGGGTTGCAGCACAACTACTCGGTGTGAAGTCAGAGTAAGCTCTGCAAGAAAGAGCTGAGAGGAGACTAAGGGGCCCATATCAATAATTAAACGAATGCGATAAGGGGCCCCAGAGGATACAAAAATGCCACTTATGCAAAATTACGCGAGCACAGGGTGAGATTACCACGTAATGGGACCCCGTCAGGGCTAGTAGACACACATAAGGAATTAAAAGACTAATATTAAAATATCGCGATTTATTCCAACACTTCATTAGCAACATATCACGAAAATGACGTCCACGAAAATCACAATTTGACGAAATTCGATAATTTGCATGCAAACATTAAAAGAAAACATCAAATTTGGCTTTAATCAAAAATAAAAATTGTCTTTTTGAGACACACAGATAAACATGCCATGGAAAGGACAAATAAGATGTTTTAAATTAAACCGCATCTTACCCGTAGAACTGTTGGAATAATGATACATTTGTATTACATAAAGTAAATATAGTATGTGGCACGCGAGCTCAAATATGCCGAGACGCGCGACACATACATATACGCACACATATATATCCCCTCCCTGGTTCGCCTCAAGAAGCGAGCGCGAGCGAACCTCACATAAAAGTACGTAGACTGAGTGTGACCGTCGTACGGGAAACACGTGCACACGAGCGTAGAGCATGAGGCTCCGCAGTTGTAAAATCCTTTTCGTTATTAAATACTATTGATAAGAAACATCTCCCTTTCATTTCTTCATACCTCTAAATTATTATTAGTTAACCAACATGATAGCTGAGCGTCGTTGCGTGATTTCATGCGGGAGTGTTTGTTTTTCTTGCCGTACGTCTACCTTTTGGTGACGTAAGACAAGCAGGAACTAAAAAAACCCATGAAGAGTGAAGAGAATGAGAAGTCAGTTGATTGTGAGCTTGATCAGAAAAAAGGTGAAGAGGAACAAAAGGTGAACAGTGAAACTTTCGAGTTAAACAAAGAAAAAAAGAATCGAAATAGAATTTGAAATGGCTAATCAAGTGAAGATTGACGACGTGCACATTCCAGTGTTTGATGGCAGTAATTATTCAAGTTGGGAATTTAGAATATTAAATATTCTCAAATACAAGGTGACACTGAAGCTACCTGGAATAAAAGCGATTTAAAAGCAAAAACAATTGTGATAAGTTCAATATCAGACAAGCAGTTAGAATATATTCGAGACTGTAAAACTACGTTCGAGATTATGGAGAAATTTAAAAGTATGTACTCCACAAAATCTACAGCTTTACAAATTGTATGTAGAGGAAAGCTGGAAGATGTAAAATTAAAAAATTATGACTTAGTAGAAGATTTTTTCGTGGATTTTGAGAAAAATTGTAATAAACTCAAAGCCGCTGGAGGATCTTTAAGCGAGCAAGAAAAAATGAGATATTTGATTAAAGCGTTACCACCTAATTATAGCTATATTGGTGATTTTATTGATTTAGTCCCCGAAAAAGATAAAACGGTAGACTACGTGAAATCGAAGATTCTTGAGAAAAATATGTCGAAATCAGAAACTGAAAATAAAAAAAACGCAAGTACGTTTAATACAAAAGTAAGAGGAAATTGTCATAACTGCGGCAGACTAGGTCATCATATAAAGGACTGTTGGAGACCTTCGCAGACACATCAAAATCAAAATATGGGCGAGAAGACAAATCAAAGTCAGTCCTACATGAGAGGCAGAGGCCAACAGGGATTTCGAGGCCAACAGCGAGGCAACTCATGGGGAATTCACCGTGGCAGAGGACGAGGCAGAGCAACAAATCAACAAGGCGAAGAAACAACAAGTCAAATCAACGATGATACATATGCGAGGACGTGGTTAGCAGAGGTTAAACACACAGAGGCAAATCAGGTAAACGCCGAAAATGAAATAAATACAAATCAAATAAACTGGCTATTGGACAGTGGTTGCACTGACCATATAATAAATAGTGAAAAATATTTTGAAAAATTTGTTGTACTATCAAAATCGATTGATGTAAAAATGCCAGATGGAAAAAACTTAAAAGCTACTAAGATAGGCAATATAAGAACTTATTTTAAAACTTATTACGGTGAAAATGAAATTATTTTAAAAAATGTTTATTATGTTAATGGAATAAATAAAAATTTACTAAGTTTTTCAAAAATAACCGAAAATAATACTATTATATCTAGAGATCAAAACGCAAAAATTTATGATAAAAATAGAAAATTAGTAGCAGTAGCTGATAAAGTAAATGATTTATATGTAATGAAAAGCTTTATTTATAAAATTTGTGATAAAGATATTTTTGCAAATACTGTGTAACTAACGAATAAAGAAAAATGGCACAGAGCTTTAGGTCATATAAATTTTCAATACTTAGATAAATTAGTCAATGAAAAGCTACTTGAAGGTTTACCAGAAAAGCTAGAAAATAATGTAATGAAATGCGCAAATTGTATACAAAGCAAAATGGCTAATGTACCATTTCAAAATAAGAGAAACCGTTCAAATGAAATTTTAGAAATAATTCACACAGATCTTAATGGTCCACATAAAACCAGAGGCTATAAAGGAGAAAAATATTTTTTAAGTTTTACAGATGATTACAGCAAAGTTAGTAGAATTTACTGTATAAAAAGCAAAGCCGATGTAGCTGATTGTTATGAAGATTATGTAAACTTAGTTGAGAATCAATTAAATAAAAAGGTTACAAAAATAAGTTGTGATAACGGAAAAGAATATTTAAATCATAGAATCTATAAATTCATAAGAGACAAAGGGATAGAATTATTACCCTGTCCACCATATGTCCATGAATTAAATGGAGTGGCTGAAAGATTTAATAGAGCCGCAATGGACATGGGGAGATGTTTACAAAGAGAAGCAAAAATCCATGCAAAATATTGGCCAGAAATAATGAAAACGGTGTCTTATTTAAAGAATCGTACAATAGCCAACTCAGGAGAAAATAAAACTCCTTTTGAAATATTCTTTTGCAAGAAACCAAATGCAAAAAATTTAAAAATTTATGGTAAATTAGTCTTTGTTAGAAATCCAGAAGTAAAAAGAAATAGTACATGGGATGATAAATCCAACATAGGAAAATTAGTAGGTTATAATCATGATAGCTATCGAGTGCTAATTGATAATAAAATAATTAATGCAAGACACGTAGATATAGTTGAAGAAGGTACAGAATTAATTTGTTTAGAGAAAGTTAATGATGATGAAATTATTGAATTAAATTTAGATTTAGACAGAAAAGAAGATAAAACAAATGAAATAATCGATAACGAAAGTAATGAAAATACAAATGAAACTACAAACGAAATTGAAAATATTGTAAACAACAATGATACAATTATTAAACATGAAATAAACAATGATTACGAAAATTTATCAGTAAAAAGGACGTCTAAAAGAAAGAAAAGTCCCGTTCAGAGGTACGGTGATCCTGTAACACATTTTATTTATGTAAATTATGTTAACGCAAATGTACCGAATACATTTGAGGAGGCGCTAGAGTCCAAAAATTATAAAAATTGGCAAAAAGCAATGAATTCTGAAATAGAAAGTTTAAATAAAAATAATACTTGGATCATTGTTGATAAACCCAAAGACAAGAAAATTATTGATGTTAAATGGGTCTATAAAAGAAAAAGTGATAACTCATATAAAGCGCGTTTAGTAGTAAGAGGCTTTCAACAAAGAGAGACTTTGGAAAATGTATACTCACCTGTAGGAAAAATGCAAACTTTAAACATTCTATTAAGTTACTGTTGTGTAAATGATTCGTACATAGAACAAATGGATGTCGAGACAGCATTTTTAAACGGTCCAGTAAAGTCTGAGGTGTATATACATGAACCAAAAGGTTATGAAACTGGCGAAAATAAAGTATGTAAATTAATAAAAGCGTTGAATGGTCTTAAAGAAAGTCCTAGAGCCTGGTACGAGACATTACATGAGTATTTAGAAAAATTAAATTTTATACGAAATAGATACGATTACTGTCTATATGTAAATAATTCAAGCAATGATACTATATATATTTTGGTATTTGTAGACGATATTCTAATTTGTTGCAAAAATTATGATAAAATTAAAAATATAAAAATAAAACTAATGGAAAAATTTACAATGAAAGATATGGGAAAGTTGAAATTATATATAGGAATAGAGATTGAACATGATAAAAAAAAGGTATTATGACTTTATGTCAACAAAAATATATAGAATCATTGGCTATAAAATATAATCTAGAAAACTCGAAAACATGTAACACCCCAATGGAAACCAATTTGAAGCTTGATCAAGCAACAGAAATTGACGAAAACAAAAAATATCGAAATTTAATCGGAGAACTTTTATACATAAGCACATGCACAAGACCTGATATAGCATTAAGTGTAAACTACTTAAGTAGATATCAAAATTGTTATGATTCCACACATTTTAAATATGCATTAAGAGTACTAAAATACTTATATAAAACAAAAGATTTAAAATTAACTTTTACTAACAAAAATAAAATTGAACATCTTGACTGCATGGTTGATTCAGATTTTGCAGGAGATCATGTCGATCGAATATCCACAACAGGATTTATTATTAGAGTATATGGAAATGTAGTTTATTGGAAAGCACAAAAACAAAAAATAGTAACAAAAAATTCAACATTTGCGGAATATATTGCGTTATCCGACGCAGTAACTGAAGTTATATTTGTTAAGGATCTATTGAAAGATAAATTTAATGTAAACATCGACAAGCAAATTAAAATATACGAAGATAATTCAGGCGCAGTAGCTATAGGTAAATTTGGAAACTTTACAAAAAGCTCTAAGCACATTGAAGTGCAACATCACTATGTAAATGAAAATTATGAGAAAGGCGTGATCGATATTATTAAAATTGAAACTGATAAAAATATTGCGGATATACTAACAAAAAGTTTATGTAAAGAAAAGTTTGTCAAAATAAGAAAATTATTAAATGTAAAATGAAAAAATAAATGGAGTACAAATGTAAGGAGGCGTGTTGGAATAATGATACATTTGTATTACATAAAGTAAATATAGTATGTGGCACGCGAGCTCAAATATGCCGAGACGCGCGACACATACATATACGCACACATATATATCCCCTCCCTGGTTCGCCTCAAGAAGCGAGCGCGAGCGAACCTCACATAAAAGTACGTAGACTGAGTGTGACCGTCGTACGTGAAACACGTGCACACGAGCGTAGAGCATGAGGCCCCGCAGTTGTAAAATCCTTTTCGTTATTAAATACTATTGTTAAGAAACATCTCTCTCTCATTGCTTCATACCTCTAAATTATTATTAGTTAACCAACAAGAACGATTTTATTTATGCGAAAATTGTTAAGAAAACTCAAAAAATATTACTTACCTCCCAAGCAGGATTTTTTCTTTTCTTTCTCTCTCCTTGTTTGGAATCACATACAAAAGAAAAAGGAAAAAATCATATTCATTTAATAATCACCTGTATAAAATAAGCGCGGTCACACAGACATAGCAGAGAAAATCCAGCGTGTGCGCAAAGATAAAACACACCACTACAACTACCGGCAGCCGCTCTTGTAAAAAGATACTCGTATACGGCTGAGCATATGCACGGCAGTAGCGAACAAACACCTACGTTGCACACATGGGAAAGCGCGAGATAAAACGCACCACTACAACTATCGGCAACCGCTCTTGTAGGTGAGCATCCCCACGCTGTACAACGAAGCGTAAAATATATATATATGGGAGCGTCCAGCAGAAACGGGCCACCGAGCGCGCGCGGTGCCTTTTTTCGCGTAAAAGGCGCTCTGTTTAACTAGTTCATAATCGTATGCTGCGTCTTTGAAAAAAAAACCAAGGACCTATATCGATAGATTTTTTCCTGCTCTTTCCAATGGTGCCATTGTTTTTATTGCAAAACGCTTTCTTCCAGACGAAAACTCGAGTTGAATATTGAAAGCCATTTTTCTCAAAGTATATCATGCTTTTTTTCAAAAAAAAAAATACACTGATATGAAATGATGATTTAGGTTTTATTGGCGATCTGTGATATGGCCATTGCATTTCATCATTTTTAGATCATCTTTAAACCTCTATATCTCGTAACAGGTTCCACATTTTTGAACTCACTAGGTCTCATTTTTTTTGTCTCAACGGGACCTTTAATTTCTTTTTTTGAGGACCTAAATTGATTGAATAGGCTTCATGATACAGTCTTTTGAAGTTGACGTTTTTATCAAAAATCGCGAAAATCAACCGTGTTCATGGTCACAGTGTCAACCGAATTTTAATTAAAAATCATTAACAAAAGTATTTTTCATTAGAATATGATGTTATCTAACTATACTCTTTTCCTATCATAGGAAAAAGTCAAAAAATAATTTTTTGTCTAGCATTATAATATCTAATTTTTCGATACCTAAAATAATCAAAAATGGCTCTCTACTGACATGAATTCTACCATCTTGTAATTATTTTTGACACGTATACGTAACATAGATACAAAGGTGATTCCTAGACCTTTAAAGACCGTAGTCGCTGATTTTTCTAGGACCACTAGAGCCAAAGTTATAACCGTTTTTATAAAAAAATATTTTTCAAGTGGTAAAATTAGAGCTTGTGAAATATAGGAAAAGTTTTATTTACAAGATCAACCATAAGTTTGGCATAATTGTCCTAAAAAAAGTGCTGAGGCTGCATATTTTGAAGATTTTAGGCCGTGTCTACACTATGCGAGAAGCACGTGCGATCAGCCCAAGCGATGCGAGCAAGCAATGCGTGTTGGACAAAATATTTAAAATACTTAAAATGATAAATAACATCATTTCACTACGATATTATTGACGATATTATTTATCGCTAAATATAGATCTACTAACTGATCTACTATGATTGTTCGGGATTGAAGTATCCAAAGTGCCCGCTAGATGGCAAGCATCCGATGCGCTTCCACTATGAAAAACATCACCCAGCGGGCTTAAATAGAGTCCTGCGGCGCCTAGTCGCTACGTGCTTTATGCACATTCCTTTTACCTTACTACTTTCCGTTTTACCTATACAATGCCTTATTGCCTGTTTACACGTACGCATAAGCGTTCATACCTTTTTCTGCAATCAACTTTCACTTTCGAGTAGAGTTGGATGCATAGACTCTTGAAGTCTAATTTTCCCGTTTATTTCTTCTCGCTGACAAACCCTAATAATATAAACTCACGTTTACGTTCAATCGTATATAACGATATTATTTATCATTTTAAGTATTTCAAGTACTTTGTGCAAAACGTATGGCTTGTCGCATGCGCGCACCGGTTGCGCTTCTCGCATACCTAGTATAGACATGGTCATAAATGCAGGTTTTCTATAGTTTTACGTGCGTTATACGTATAAGCTCAGGTTAAATGAAACATACATAGATAGTTTCATTTAACCTGTGTTGACGTAAGTTAATAGATGACAGACATCCATTTTTCTGTACGAGACACCCGTGAACCCGTCATCCGTTACACGACACACGGCACGGAATGTCCTTAAACAATGAGTACAAGTTACAATAAAAAATGAAATGAATATTTCTAAGTAGAATTGTGAAGGTAGTTGAGCAGAACTATTACCAAGTATATCAGTATTGGTTCGGTTGAGTTTTATAAACTGTACAATTGTGTTTTGTAAGTGTTATCTTCTCAGGAATTGAAAGAAAATGATGTGCTATATTGGTGAATTGCATGAGGATGATAAATGTCATTTAGAGCATTACACAAGAAATAAATCTCTTAATCTAATTAGTAATCTTAGTAATGAATTAAAGCTGTATTTATCATTTAGGATTAAAAATTTTGATATTAATGTAGAAAATAAATTTATTTGCGACCATCATCTTCATAAATATGATACTCGATATACAAGTAGACAAAGGAAGTGTTGCAATTGTTTTAATAATCATTCAAAATCCATTGAGAATAATTTAGTAATGATTAGTGCTGATAAATGTGATAAATTTCGTAACATTTGTAATATAAATTTAGATCCAGGCAATAAGTACTGTAAAACTGTGAGTTCAAAATTACATCAATAATAACAAAAAATGCAGAAAAAGATGAAAACACTGGGAATGATGGTTTAAACGTAAATAATAATGAGCAGCTTTCTTCAAGTAGTCAAGTTTCTTCAAGTAGCCAAGTGTGTACATCAGAAAGTTCAGAAGATATATTATTGACCCAAGGATTTCAACGTTTAAATAAAATGCTCGATGGATTTGATGAACCTCCTCTTAAACGAGAGAAACTTAATGATTATCGCTTGGAAAATAAAACATACAGTGTTTTAGAATCAATGAATACGAAATTTTGTACAACAGTTAATAAAACATTGAATCTTAATTTGCCAACTCAATGCAATCTTAAACAGCTACAAGAGGATAGTATGTCATTTCACGGAATGATTGGAAACATAATTAAGTGTTATAATGAAGAAACTAATTTTGGTAAAAAAATATCGTTATTGACATTACTTCCAAATCATTGGAAATTTTAACAAGCAAAACATTATTTCCAATGTTCACGTTATATGTTTAATAAAGCAAAAGAACTTAAAATTATTGTAGGTAAGTTAAAAAATGGGTTGTAATATATTCTTAATATCTTGATTATAGACATAGTGTAAACATATAGAATCGATAATCCTTTATACATTAGGTTACATATATTATATTACACTTGAGAATTATTAATAGAAAATTTTAGTTTAATTTATTAAAATCTATGTAATTTTTGTTAAAGCAACTATAATGATAAAGGGTACCCCTATAAAATATTTAATTTAAAATCCTCATAATTATTTATTTATATTACTCATGTATTATTACTTACGTATTATTATTTATGTATTACTTACGTATTGCTTAAGTATTGTTTACGGATTAAGTAAAATAATACATGAATTGTAATTTAAACATTTAAATGAAATCCGATTTAATTAGAAAGAATCTATATTTGAGAAATCTCAATGTTCTCTCTGTTTACAAGCTGTAATCTCATATTTTTTTTTATTTTTTAACATTGAGGAACGGGAGAAAAAAATAATTTCCAAAAAATGCGATTTTTAGGCCTTACTGGTATAAGGAGGGGAGATAGGTCCTCGGAAAAATCGTAGAAAATTCTTTTTTTAGTATACTTCTATAAAATCACTGTCATTTTTCGCTTTCATTAATAGTGGCATTTTGCCTATCTTAACATGGGGTACCCTTCGTTATTCATTATTAGATAAAAAATAATAAAGTAATTATTGGATTTTAAAAGAACTATTAAAATTAATATAAAAAATAAAAATAAAAAAAATAAATTAATTCTGAACTATTTCTTTTCTTCCAATATAACAAGTCTTGATAATCGTTAAATTAAAAAAAATAATATTGTTATTATGATTTTATTTTGTGATTAATTATACACTATTTGAAATTAATTTCAAAATATATTTTTCCAGGTGTCTTAGGAACTATTAAGCGTAAAGTGTACAGCATTCATTCTAATGAAGTTAGAGAATCTGTAACTCAGTATTATAGAGATGAAAACAATAGTAGAATATGTAGCGGCATTAAAGATTGCATCAGTGTTAAAAATCCTATTACTAATATCACAGAGAAGTTACAAAAAAGACTGTTGATGTATGATTTGAAGGATCTATACAACAATTGCGTGGAAGAAGAATATGAACAGCATTTTAAAGATCAGCGCAAACCAGGTTTCAGTATATTTGCTTCTTTAAGGCCAAAAGAATGTATTAGTGCTGGAGCACCTGGTACACATATAATTTGTGTATGTCCTATACACCAAAATGACAAATTAAAATTGTCTGCCATCAACAAAAATTTAACCTACCGAGTAATTATAAATGTTTGTGTTTGTTCAACAGATTGGAGCGATTGTATGCTACATCTTTGTGAAAACTGTCCTGATAAAGCAGAAATTCTGAAAATATTGGAATCAAGCTCATGCGAAGATGTTTCAGAGATTGAATATCATAATTGGGTAAATAATGCTGAATCACAATCTAATAATAGAGTCAGTCTTATTATGGTAAAAGAACCTACAAGAAATTTTATTATAAATTTAGCCAATGACTTATGGGAGTTAACAAAGCATCATTATGTGACTGAAATGCAAAAATGTTATTTAAAACATTGCAAAACAATTATTACTCCAGATACATGTATTATACTTCAAGATTTTGCTGAAAATTTCTTATTTGTTTGTCAAGACTTGATCCAAGCATTTTATTTTAATAATACACAAGCAACTGTACACCCGTTTGTAGTGTATTATAAAGAAGACAATAACGACAAATTACAAACCTTATCTGTATGTGTTATTAGTGATTGTTTAAAACATGATGCTTGTGCAGTTAACACTTTTCAAAGGCAACTCATTGCACTTCTAAAACGAGATTTTCCGTTTATTGAGAATGTACATTATATGTCAGATGGAGCACCTACCCAATACAAAAACAAGTAAGTGTACTTTTATTGTAGTATATTAATACGTATTATATGAACAAAATAGACACCTTTAGATTTTTGTTCATTAAATGACCTGAAAAAATTTAATTTTAATTATTAAGAATATGTCAAAGTAATTTGAGTTTGTAATTGTATTCACAATTTTACTCCCCATTGTCAAATGTAAAAATTGTTGTTTTGGTCAATTCTGACCAGATCCGTTGGGAGCAGGAAAGAAAATAGACTACGATGTTAAGTAGTTGCAACGTTTCGTCGACGGGTTTGTCGACCTCTTCAGGCTTTATTAAAAAAAAAAATATATAATAATATAATTAACAGAATGAGCTCACGCTAGTCTTAACTTACAATGGTTGAAAAAATTAAAAAAAAATGCGAAACGAATTACCTAAGTTATCGCACAGCGATCCGTCGAGTAATGTGAAAGTACATAGCAACATGACTTATATATATATATATATAATGATTTATTATTCAAATACATAATCATTATATTTATACATAATGATTTATTATTCAAATACATAATCAAATAATATAGTCAAAAAATCTAAATTATATTATTTTTACCTTATTCCATCAATATTTTCACTAACGTAATCATACATGTCTTTTGGATTTAAAATTGGGTTTTCTGATGTTCTTTGTAAGGATGCCCTGCGTACTGTTCGTTTAGCCACTGCTCCACATCCATCACACGGACTTTTCCCATGGCTAGTAGAAAAAAAGTTGTGCGACTTAACTTTTAAGCCAAAATCCTCCTCATGATGGCAGATATTAATGAAATTGTACCTACAGTAAATAAATACTATCTTGAAGGTAAAAATTATAAAAAATAAAATAAATCTGTTTAATATTGTGTACATAATAATACAAATTATTTGAATTTGCATCGTAGAAGTTGTTGCTTTCTTTAGATTTGATATACAGAAAAAATAAAGAACTGTTTTAGTAATTTTATCTTTAAAGCTGTTTTCTACATAATGTAAAATTTTAACTCGGGTGTAACCTGCAAGTCCAGTATCTTTATGGATTTTGATGTTCTGGGTCTCAAAATAGTTTTTCACACAAATTAAATATACTTTCAGAATATTACTTTGACATGTAAAAATTGTTGTTTTGGTCAATTCTGACCAGATCCGTTGGGAGCAGGAAAGAAAATAGACTACGATGTTAAGTAGTTGCAACGTTTCGTCGACGGGTTTGTCGACCTCTTCAGGCTTTATTAAAAAAATATATAATAATATAATTAACAGAATGAGCTCACGCTAGTCTTAACTTACAATGGTTGAAAAAATTTAAAAAAAATGCGAAACGAATTACCTAAGTTATCGCACAGCGATCCGTCGAGTAATGTGAAAGTACATAGCAACATGACTTATATATATATATATATATATATATATATATATATATATATATATATATATATATATATATATATATATATATATATATATATATATATATATATATATATATATATATATATATATATATATATATATATATATATATATATATATATATATATATATATATATATATATATATATATATATATATATATATATATATATATATATATATATATATATATATATATATATATATATATATATATATATATATATATATATATATATATATATATATATATAAGTCATGTTGCTATGTACTTTACATATATATATATATATATATATATATATATATATATATATATATATATATATATATATATATATATATTTATTTCATACCAAAACGTAAACAATAACAAATTTTGAATTAGATCGAGAATATACTTTACTTTTTATGTAACAGCTTAAAGATAGATTTGTATTCTCTACTGAGATTCTGTGTATCTTCTTTTTTGTTTATTGTATTTGGTGTACTGTTAATAAATAACATTTCAGAAATAAGTCTTTTATTATAGTTATTTTCAATATCTCTAATTGTTACTGCTTCAAAATCAAATTCATGATTATATTCATTTTTATGTATATTGACAACCAACTCATCATTATTATTCTTGCGATGTTCGGCAATTCGTTTATTTAGGGCACGTTTTGTCTCGCCTATGTACCGTGCATTGCAATCTTTACAAGGGAACTCATAAACCACATTCGTTTGCTCGAGTTTGTTGGTTTTATCTTTGCCAAGAACAACTAGTTTTGAGAATTTATTAACTATATTTGGGATCGTTACAATATTGTATTTCCGTAAAAATTTTGAACAATTGTTGTAAAATTTTGAATAAAATGGAAGTGATAATTTAATGTTGTGTCGGTTAGTATTTACAGGACTGTTTCTTTTATTTTGAAAACGAATTTTAAATAGTCTAGATCTTATATGTTTGTCAATAAACTCTGGTGGATATGAGTTCTCTTTAAGTATATTTTTAACCCGCAATATATTTCTATTATGAAAACGTTTATCTGATAAAAGTATAGCTCTATCAATCAAGTTAAAAACTATATTCTTTTTTAATGATATCGGGTGGTTGCTGTAGTAGTTTAAAGTTCTATTAGATGACATCGATTTTGAATACCAGTCAGTGATAATATTACCATCCTGTTTAATGAGAGACACGTCCAAAAAGTTAATATTGTTATTAATTTCAATTTCATAAGTAAACTTAAGGTTGGGATCAAAATTGTTAAAACATTGATTCAATACATGAATATCGTCTTTTTTGATACAACAAATCGAATCATCAACATATCGAAAATAGAACATAGGTATTATGTTGAATTCTGTTTTTAGTTTCTTCCAACAAGCAATTTCTAAATCTTCCATGACTAGATCAGCAAAAAACGGAGAGATTGGAGAACCCATAGGTGTCCCAAAAATTTGTTGGTAATATTTGTTATTAAAAGTAAAAAATACATTTTCAAATAAAAATTTGGTACAGGAAATAATATCACCGAACGGTATTTTACAATTGTTGAGAATATACTGCGCTCGTTTTTCCAAACTCTGGATAACAAGGTCTACAGAGATATTTGTAAAAAGTGAAACCACATCTAAAGATATCAGTATGTAGTTATCTGGAATTTTTATATTCGTAATTTTATTAATTAGATCAAAACTGTTATCTATGTGTGATTTAGGAAGAGGGAAACATGTTTTGAGGTTTTCATAAATTATTTTTGCTAAGAAATGTGTAGGGCTGTTCACAGTTGAAATTATCGGTCTAAAGGATAGTTTTGGTTTATGGATTTTTGGTAATCCATAACATTTAGCAAGAGATGTGTTTGTCTGCGTAAGTTGTATATTATGATATTTTTGTTTTAGAAAGTTGTTATCATTCAGATTTTTCAGAATCCTATAGACATTATTTTGTAATGTATTTAACGGTTTTCTTTTTATTTCTCTGTACACCTTATTATCATTCAATAAACTATTCATTTTTTCCATATAGTCAGATTTCTCTAAGCACACGGTAACATTGCCTTTATCAGATTGTGTAAAGAATATATTTTTGTTATCGTTAATAAATTTTTGAGCGGTTTTGATTTTCTTAAGTAAAGATAAGTCACTATTTTTCGTTGGTTGTTTACAATTATTTTGAAACTTTATAGCTTTCACTATATCTTGTCTAATTTTATTTTTGTCATCGGTATTGAGTTGTGAAGAAATAAACATTGATTCTACGTTTTTTATGGTGTTAAAAACAACCGATTTCTGCATGTTGTGTTGTGTAAATGCGAAATTGCGACCCAGAGAAACGATTTCAGCGACATCGGTCGGAATATGTGTATTAGAAACATTTTTGAAACATTTTTCAATATTTACATGTATGCGGGAATCCTGGTAGTTACATCTCTTTTTGATCAAATTAAGTTTTTTGTTGAAACGGTGTTTAAGGTTTTTATCCAAAGTTTTGATATTAATATTGCTTAAATTAAAAAATTTTTTTAAAATGTGATAATCAATGTTTAAATTTTTAATCTCAATAAATACACGATGAGTAGCGAGTTCTAATGCATTTTTTTGAAAACTACTATCCCTAATTTCTAGTTTAAGCAATTTTTTGGCAATCTTTTCAGCGTCAATTGATAATTTAGTTATACAAGACTTACTTCGGAATGTAAAGTTTTTTAATTTCTGTATTCTGTTGTGTATGTGGCTAGGTGTTAAGTCGAATCCTTTGCAGCTTTTGAGGAAATTTCGTTGATGAGTAACTACTCTCTGCTTGCGACGTAAGATGAGCCATTCCTTTAATTTACTAGTTGAGCTCGATCCATAGGTAGTTGAGAGAAATTTAAAAAATGATGATTGGCCTGTCTCTGATCCTATTTTTATTTGAAAATGTATTTTTTACTTTTAATAACAAATATTACCAACAAATTTTTGGGACACCTATGGGTTCTCCAATCTCTCCGTTTTTTGCTGATCTAGTCATGGAAGATTTAGAAATTGCTTGTTGGAAGAAACTAAAAACAGAATTCAACATAATACCTATGTTCTATTTTCGATATGTTGATGATTCGATTTGTTGTATCAAAAAAGACGATATTCATGTATTGAATCAATGTTTTAACAATTTTGATCCCAACCTTAAGTTTACTTATGAAATTGAAATTAATAACAATATTAACTTTTTGGACGTGTCTCTCATTAAACAGGATGGTAATATTATCACTGACTGGTATTCAAAATCGATGTCATCTAATAGAACTTTAAACTACTACAGCAACCACCCGATATCATTAAAAAAGAATATAGTTTTTAACTTGATTGATAGAGCTATACTTTTATCAGATAAACGTTTTCATAATAGAAATATATTGCGGGTTAAAAATATACTTAAAGAGAACTCATATCCACCAGAGTTTATTGACAAACATATAAGATCTAGACTATTTAAAATTCGTTTTCAAAATAAAAGAAACAGTCCTGTAAATACTAACCGACACAACATTAAATTATCACTTCCATTTTATTCAAAATTTTACAACAATTGTTCAAAATTTTTACGGAAATACAATATTGTAACGATCCCAAATATAGTTAATAAATTCTCAAAACTAGTTGTTCTTGGCAAAGATAAAACCAACAAACTCGAGCAAACGAATGTGGTTTATGAGTTCCCTTGTAAAGATTGCAATGCACGGTACATAGGCGAGACAAAACGTGCCCTAAATAAACGAATTGCCGAACATCGCAAGAATAATAATGATGAGTTGGTTGTCAATATACATAAAAATGAATATAATCATGAATTTGATTTTGAAGCAGTAACAATTAGAGATATTGAAAATAACTATAATAAAAGACTTATTTCTGAAATGTTATTTATTAACAGTACACCAAATACAATAAACAAAAAAGAAGATACACAGAATCTCAGTAGAGAATACAAATCTATCTTTAAGCTGTTACATAAAAAGTAAAGTATATTCTCGATCTAATTCAAAATTTGTTATTGTTTACGTTTTGGTATGAAGCCAATATATATATATATATATATATATATATATATATATATATATATATATATATATATATATATATATATATATATATATATATATATATATATATATATATATATATATATATATATATATATATATATATATATATATATATATATATATATATATATATATATATATATATATATATATATATATATATATATATATATATATATATATATATATATATATATATATATATATATATATATATATATATGTAAAGTACATAGCAACATGACTTATATATATATATATATATATATATATATATATATATATATATATATATATATATATATATATATATATATATATATATATATATATATATATATATATATATATATATATATATATATATATATATATATATATATATATATATATATATATATATAAGTCATGTTGCTATGTACTTTCACATTACTCGACGGATCGCTGTGCGATAACTTAGGTAATTCGTTTCGCATTTTTTTTAAATTTTTTCAACCATTGTAAGTTAAGACTAGCGTGAGCTCATTCTGTTAATTATATTATTATATATTTTTTTTAATAAAGCCTGAAGAGGTCGACAAACCCGTCGACGAAACGTTGCAACTACTTAACATCGTAGTCTATTTTCTTTCCTGCTCCCAACGGATCTGGTCAGAATTGACCAAAACAACAATTTTTACATGTCAAAGTAATATTCTGAAAGTATATTTAATTTGTGTGAAAAACTATTTTGAGACCCAGAACATCAAAATCCATAAAGATACTGGACTTGCAGGTTACACCCGAGTTAAAATTTTACATTATGTAGAAAACAGCTTTAAAGATAAAATTACTAAAACAGTTCTTTATTTTTTCTGTATATCAAATCTAAAGAAAGCAACAACTTCTACGATGCAAATTCAAATAATTTGTATTATTATGTACACAATATTAAACAGATTTATTTTATTTTTTATAATTTTTACCTTCAAGATAGTATTTATTTACTGTAGGTACAATTTCATTAATATCTGCCATCATGAGGAGGATTTTGGCTTAAAAGTTAAGTCGCACAACTTTTTTTCTACTAGCCATGGGAAAAGTCCGTGTGATGGATGTGGAGCAGTGGCTAAACGAACAGTACGCAGGGCATCCTTACAAAGAACATCAGAAAACCCAATTTTAAATCCAAAAGACATGTATGATTACGTTAGTGAAAATATTGATGGAATAAGGTAAAAATAATATAATTTAGATTTTTTGACTATATTATTTGATTATGTATTTGAATAATAAATCATTATGTATAAATAAATAATTATAAAAATATAGAATATTTGGTTTTTAGATCTATTTGGGTGAGTCAAGAAACAATTGAGAAAAGGCGTAAAGTACTAGAATGCCGTTTTAAATTGACCCGAACTATACAGAATACAAGAAAATATCACTGCTTTATACCCATTGATGATTCAACATTAAAAGCAAAACTTACTTCGTTTGATAATGATTATAAAATAGTTAAAATAAAATGAATATTACAAAAAAAATTCTTATTTTCAACTTTAATTATCTATAAAGTCTGCATCGGTAATTTAATCAACTTAAAGCCATTACTATCGCTTGCTCCCGTCGCATGCGCGCATGGCTTGCTCGCATCGCTTGGGCTGATCGCACGTGCTTCTCGCATCGTATAGACACGGCCTAAGATCTTCAAAATATGCAGCCTCAGCCCTTCTTTTAGGACAATTATGCCAAACTTATGGTTGATCTTGTAAATAAAACTTTTCCTATATTTCACAAGCTCTAATTTTACCACTTGAAAAATATTTTTTTATAAAAACAGCTATAACTTTGGCTCTAGTGGTCCTAGAAAAATCAGCGACTACGGATTTTAAAGGTCTAGGAATCACCATTGTATCTATGTTACGTATACGTGTCAAAAATAATTACAAGATGGTAGAATTCATGTCAGTAGAAAGCCATTTTTTATTATTTTAGGTATCGAAAAATTAGATATTATAATGCTCGACAAAAAATTATTTTTTGACTTTTTCCTATGATTGGAAAAGAGTATAGTTAGATAACATCATATTCTAATGAAAAATGCTTTTGTTAATGATTTTTAATTAAAATTCGGTTGACACTGTGACCATGAACACGGTTGATTTTCGCGATTTTTGATAAAAACGTCAACTTCAAAAGACTGTATCTTGAAGTCTATTCAATCAATTTAGGTCCTCAAAAAAAGAAATTAAATGTCTCGTTGAGACAAAAAAAAATGAGACCTAGTGAGCTCAAAAATGTGGAACCAGTTACGAGATATAGAGGTTTAAAGATGATCTAAAAATGATGAAATGCAATGGCCATATCACAGATCGCCAATAAAATCGAAATCATCATTTGATATCAGTGTATTTTTTTTTCTTAAAATTTGAAGAAAGACAAAAAAAATGAGACCTCACCGACCTCATTTTGTTAAAATTTCAGCCTTTTAGAATTTTTTGAAAACTGGCTAAAAACATGTCAAAATCAGGGTTTAAAAAAATTCCAGCAGGAATTAGGAATGAGATAAGGGGCTGAAATTTTGCACAAGCTATTTTTTTATATGTACTTTCATAAAAAAAATCGTCGACAAAATCGACGATCCCCCCGCGCACACTTTTTAAAAAAAGTACAGGAACGACCCATATATTATTTAAAATATAAATTTTTTTACATTTTTGATTCCACAAATCAATATTTTAATTAAATTATTGAAATAAATAATAAAATGAAGTTTAAAAATAATAAAATTTAAGAGAATCCAATGTAAAATTATTAATAATCCACCATTAATATTAAGTTTATAGAAATTTTAGATTATAATTTAAAGATATTTCTACTTATATCAATAATAAAACTTTCTACGAAAGTATAAAATAAGGCAAGAATCAGTTTTTTCTGTATAATCTATAAAATAATAATATTTATGATTTTGTAAAAGAAATCAAATAAATACTAGCGAAAAAGTCTTTTACTTCTTCGAGCCAATTATATGCTCAACAAATCGTATGTAAATACATTCACATTGTTCACTGCAAATTAATCAATCGAAAGTTGTGAAATCTATTATCCATAGTCAAGTAATGCCAACAACTCTCCGAAATATGACTATTCTCAGAAATGCATTAAACTTTCTTTATCCTTCTATACAAATTAAACACAAGAAAGTACTGAAATCAATTTATTGTAGTCAAGTATCCGTAAGTTAACTTGACAAACATAGGTATAATAGTAGAAGTTGACTTCAGGGATTATTTATCAAATAAGTCTGTAAAATCTTACACCCGTCGTACAAACATTATTTTTCTTCGTCGTGAGCACAATGTATCTCCATAAAACCTTTCTTTTGCAAACACATTGTGGACCCTTTACGAAACAATGGTACATAGTTACCATCCCTTATATTATTCCTTATTCTTTCTCAATTTAGAAGTCTTTATAGTACAATATTACGCATCTTGGGAGGATAAGAGAAGAGAAGTCTAGAGCTGCTCTAGCAGGGGTGGTCCTCGGCCGTTCTCCAATACATACTTGGCGGGCCCGACGGTTTGCAGTTTACAGATGGACTATTTTTTCCATAAATGTAGAATACTAAATGAGCACTATAAATAATTACGGTCGCTCTAATTTTTAAAATTGATTCCGTTTAAGTACAATAATTCTACAATAACTGGCCCGCCAAGTATGTATTGGAGAACGGCCGAGGACCACCCCTGCTAGAGCAGCTCTAGATTTCTCTTCTCTTGTCCTCCCAAGATGCGTAATATTGTACTATAAAGAGTTCTAAATTGAGAAAGAATAAGGAAAAATATAAGGGATGGTAACTATGTACCATTGTTTCGTAAAGGGTCCACAATGTGTTTGCAAAAGAAAGGTTTTATGGAGATACATTGTGCTCATGACGAAGAAAAATAATGTTTATACGGCGGGTGTAAGATTTTACAGTCTTATTTGATAAATAATCCCTGAAGCTAACTTCTACTATTATACCTATGTTCGTCAAGTTAACTTACGGATACATGACTACAATAAATTGATTTCAGTACTTTCTTGTGTATAATTTGTATAGAAGGATAAAGAAAGTTTAATGCATTTCTGAGAATAGTCATATTTCGGAGAGTTGTTGGCATTACTTGACTATGGATAATAGATTTCACAACTTTCGATTGTTTAATTTGCAGTGAACAATGTGAATGTATTTACATACAATTTGTTGAGCATATTATTGGCTCGAAGAAGTGAAAGACTTTTTCGCTAGTATTTATTTGATTTCTTTTACAAAATCATAAATATTATTATTTTATCAAGGAGCGCGGGAGCGCTCCGAAGGCAAGTATAAAGTATAGAAGAAGCCTAAAGGAGCGACCCGTGCTACTTATACATTGAAATGGGTGTGCACGAAATCAATGCGCCTATATATATATATACGTTTTGCTTTAGTTTTTTTAACATTACTCTGAATGAAAGCCATTCCATTGTTCTACTTAAAACAGAAGATTTTATTAGAAAGTTTATCTCGTTCAAAAGATATAAAGAACTGAATTTTTTTATGTCGATTTTCAGATTCTTAACTTTCTCCATGGGATTCAGCCTTACATCCGGTTTTCCCGACTTCCTGTGACGTTATATATATATTTTATGGTATGCGCATGCCTGTTGGACGAACTGTCTGCTACTCTATATATATTATATACATATAGTATATATATATTATTATCTATTTATATTAATTAAGTATATACATTGTCATAAGATGAAAATTTTTTATCATTGACAAGTAGATCATGATGATAGTTGGCGTATAAATTATTATTTCATTTTGAATTTTGGAGTTAATTTGGAAAAATATAACCTATATAAGCAGCTGTGACATTCAATGGACAATAGCAATATTATAATCAGATAAGTAGTAAACTTTTATTATAAAGTTATAAATCTCAATAATGTTTATAAGTATTGATACTTTGTGAAATCTTGTTCTTATTTATAGCATAATATAAGTAGCAAACTTTTATTAGAAAATAAATATCGTGAGTTAGTTTTAAATTATTAGTTAATTTATATAAATTTCATAGATCTCAAGCAGTCAACTGGTGATAAGAAGAATTCATCTATTCATGTTTCAATCAACGGAGGAATAACTTTTATTAGATAAGTACTTACTGGCTAAATGTTAAATTGCTAAAATCATCTTTTAAAAATTGATATTTTGTGTGATTTTTTACTTTTACAGATACAAATATTACACAAGAAGATTTATGAAGGCATTTTGGAGATATAGCCAATAATTGTTTGGATATCAAATTTTTACAGATATTACATAAGAAGATTGTTTGGAGTTATTTTGGAGATATAGCCACTAATGTTAAGGAGTTTTATGTATATCTTAGAAAAGATTATGCCATATGAAAAAAACAAAAAGGACGTGTTATTGTGAAAATGTCAACAAATAAAAGTGCTCAGTTATTCTCATATGATTTTCCCAGTATAGGAGACGTTAAAAGTTTAATCTATACAAGAATATCATCAAGAAACCTTTGATTCTCACCCCTATAGCACCGAATATTTGACGAATATTCGCTCAATATTTATTTGCCATTTTCGCAATTTTCGCTAATATTCCCTCAACGTTAATAAACATGAAAGAAACCCTGAGGGAATATCCCTGCAAACCTTGATGACCGTTTTTCCATTCCTTTTCTAAAACGATCAGGTAGGCTACCTATTATTGTAATATTGCAGTAATATTCGTACAAGATTAATTAATACTAGATGAATATATATATATATATATATATATATATATATATATATATATATATATATATATATATATATATATATATATATATATATATATATATATAAAATTAAGTTTCATTAATATTTCCTCGATTAGGCAGTATGGCAGCAATATTCGTACAAAATTCATCGACACGAGAGGAGCATTCAATATGTATATTCCCCTATAACACTCATTATTAGAGCAATATTGCTTCCATATTGCTTCGACATATTCGCTAATGTTCCCTGAATGTTAGTATACAGGTAACGTTAGTATATTCAAGTTATTTATTTCACATAGATAAGGCGTAAAATTTTAAGTCCCCATTGTAAACGAGATATCAAAAACAAGGCAAGCCTTGTAATTCGGACTCTTCGTAAAGAGTCATTTGAACTGTTGAATTATACATGTTAGAATATGAGTACATTTATATAAGTGAGATGGAAGATGCACGCGCAGCGCCATCACGCGGTTAAGAGCAAGCGAGCTAGCGAGAGCGAGTGGGAGCGCTCACTCGTCCGTCATCCTCCGCAGAGAGCGGTTGTAAGAGAGAGAGCTGTACACAGAGTCAAGTAATAAAGTTCACTGCATGTTACTGTTCATGAGTGTGTGCTTATTAGAAGAAGCCCTGTCCCATCCATACCTCAAATATTAACATGGTAGCGGAGCGCCGTGGTTGTTGTTTTATTATCCTCTGCATGCACTCTCGAGTCATGTAGGGATAATCTAAAAGTGAAAAAGTGCTTTTGAGTTGAGCGTGTGGTAAGCGCAAGAACAAAGAAAAACATATATGGAAGAAGAATCGAAGTTTAAAATCGAGCAAGAAGAAAAGTCCGAACACGAAGGAACGTTCGAGATATCCAGTGAAGAAGAGTTTTACGAAACGGAGAATAAGGAAGTTAAAAAGGAAATTCCTGTTGAAAGCGAGATGGCATCGGAAAATAAAGGATTCACGTTACAAGTATTTGATGGGACACACTATGATAAATGGAAGTATAAGTTGAAATTGTTCTTGGAATTTAAAGAGTGCAATGAAGTTATAGAAAATGATGCAAGACCGACAACGATAACAGAAGTTGAGTGGAAGAAAAAAGAGATAAAAGCAAAAAATTATATAGTGAACAGTATGACGAATACGCAATTGGAATTGATTATTTCAGAAGAAACTGCAAAGAAAATGGTTGCTAAGTTGGATGAAAATTACTTAGTTAAAAGTAGTGCTGTGAAATTATTATGTAAAAGAAGACTGCTTGATTTGAAAATGGAAGAAAGTGAGAACCCGACAGACTTTTATAATAATTTTGAGAAATTGGTGAATGAATTAAAAAATGCAGGAGAAAATGTGACAAAAGAAGATAAATTGAATTACTTCCTATTAACGCTACCAGAAAGTATGTCACACATGGTCGATATTGTGGACGCATTAGCTGAAAAGGACAAAACAGTGGAATTTGTGAAATCGAAACTGGAATTTGAATTTAAGAAAAGACATGGTGAAAGTGAAAATTCAAAATCAAACGCATTTACGTTTGAAAAGAATAAACACCAGGACAAAAGGACATGTTATGTATGTGGAAATACAGGGCATATACAGTACGATTGCCCGAAGAAAAACATTTCGTGGAATCAAGGAACGCCGCAGCAAGGAGGCGGCAGAGGAAGCCGTGCGCCACACAGAGGAGGGGGCAACGGTAGAGGCTACACACAGCAGCGAGGAACGAGTTCAAACCGGCGTGGAAGGAGCGGTTACCGACAGTGCGGCCGAGGCGCGCGAGGCAATGATGACAACAGTGGAGGTCATCAGAGCGCGGAGAATAAGACAGCGTTCAACACGTCAATAGAAATAAGGTCTGCGAATATAGGAAATGGTAATGTAAATGAGAACAATGTAGAGTGGATTTTAGATAGCGGGTGTACAGACCACGTGATTAATAACGAAAGTTATTTTAGTGACGCGATTATATTGAAAGAGCCTATAAATGTTAAAGTAGGTGACGGAAGAATTTTGAAAGCGACAAAAGTTGGTCATGTAATTAGTAAATTCAAAACACTTAACGAAGAGACAGAAATTGAATTAAAAAATGTATTTTACGTGAAAGATATGGATAGAAATTTAATAAGTTTTGCTAAAGTGACTGATAATCATAAAGTAGTATCTATCGGAGATAGTTCGAAAATATATAATAGAAATAATAAATTGATTGCTATAGCTTGGAAAAAAGATAGAATTTATAAAATGACAAGTTATTTAGAAAAGAATATAGAATCAAATTTAATAAGAAAAGATAATGGAAAAATTTCTTTAAAAGAGAAGTGGCATAGAACTTTAAGACACGTCAACTTTAATTATTTGAATACTATGTGTAAAAATCATGTATTGGAAGGTTTGCCAAATGAAGTAGAGTCTGATTATTTTAAGTGTGCTACATGTATTATGAATAAAATGCACAACATTGCATTTGAAAATAACAGGAAAAGAGCGAAAGATATTTTAGAGATAGTAGTACATACAGTTTTAAATGGGCCACACTCTGAAGGTTATAAAGGGGAAAAGTATTTCTTAACCTTTATTGATGATTTTAGTAAATTAGCAAAAATTTATGCAATTAAGTCTAAAGACGAAGTTTATGATCGTTTTATTGAGTATATAAATTTAGTTGAGAATAAGACTGGAAAGAAAATAAAGAAATTAAGATGTGATAATGGCACTGAATATTTGAATAGAGATATGTATAGGTTATTTAGAAATAAGGGAATCGAGGTAGAACCATGTCCACCATATGTACACGAGTTAAATGGTACCGCTGAGAGGTACAATAGGACGATTATGGACAGTGCTAGGTGCTTATTAGCAGAATCTAAATTAGAAAAAAGGTACTGGCCAGAAGTAGTTTGTGCCGCGGCATATCTTAAGAATAGAACAATTGCAAACACATTAGTAAAAAACAAATCTCCTTATGAGATATTTTTCAATGAAAAACCAGATGCAAAGTATTTGAAATTATACGGGAGTAAAGTATTTGTTAGAGTACCTGAGAGTAAAAGAAATTCGAAATGGGATAAAAAAGCTGATTTAGGAATTTTGATAGGTTATGATGTAGTAGGTTACAGAGTTTTGATAGGAAAGAGAGTCATTGTTGCTAGACACGTTGATGTTATAGAAGAAGATATAAAATGCATTGGATTTGATGATATTGATGAAGGAATTGAAAACAAAATTGACTTAATCCTTCCGCCTACTTCGACTCTCGAGTCAAGTAGGGGAAGTAAAACTAATTCGGAAACACAAGCTATAAATGAAAATGAAAATGAAAACTGTAATCAAGGGTTTAATGAAAATTTAGAAAATGTTGAAAATGAAGTTAAAGTAGTACCTGATTTAAGAAGGTCACAAAGAACGATTAAAAAGCCTAGTAGATTTGATGATAATTATGTATATCACGGTTGTATTTATGTAAGTTATTGCAGTGCAGATAGTTTTGAAAATTTTGATAAGGCTATTAAATGTGATGAGTCTAGTTTTTGGGTAGATGATAGGAATAAAAGGATGAATAGTTTAAAGAAAAATAAAAACTTAGGAATTAGTTGAGAAACCAAAGAATGAAAAGGTATTAGATTTAAAGTGGATTTATACTAAGAAAGCTGAAAATGTGTATGTTAAATAAAGCATTGTATGGTTTACGCGAGAGTCCAAGAGATTAGTATGAGTGTCTCGATAGTTATTTAAGATTATTAGGATTTGAAAGAAGTGAACATGATAATTGTTTGTATACGCTTAGAGTAAGAAATGAGATTATTTACTTCATTATATTTGTAGACGACATTTTGATTTGTTGTAAAAGAAGAGAAAACTTGAATTTTATGAAAAGTATATCAATAGAAAAATTTAATTTGAAGACTATTATAATTGCGAGAAATATAAATGTAAGGAGGCGTGTTAGAATATGAGTACATTTATATAAGTGAGATGGAAGATGCACGCGCAGCGCCATCACGCGGTTAAGAGCAAGCGAGCTAGCGAGAGCGAGCGGGAGCGCTCACTCGTCCGTCATCCTCCGCAGAGAGCGGTTGTAAGAGAGAGAGAGCTGTACACAGAGTCAAGTAATAAAGTTCACTGCATGTTACTGTTCACGAGTGTGTGCTTATTAGAAGAAGCCCTGTCCCATCCATACCTCAAATATTAACAATACAGCTTATATATTCTCGGTCATCCAGTGTACAGAAAGTGCTACCAGCGTGCCGCGTGGTGGATAAATAGCCGAAGTTTGCTTATCGAGAGCTATCCATCACAAGTTTCCCTTTATCACCGCTATGGGGCGCGCCGATAGCGCTTTCTGTAGATACACTGAATGGCCGAGAATATATAAGCCGTGTAATTTAACCGTTCAAATGACTCTTTACGAAGAGTCCGAATTACAAGGCTTGCCTTGTTTTTGATATGCCGTTTACAATGGGGGAATGGGCACCCAAAATTTTACGCCTTAACTATGTGAAATAAATAACTTAAATACTATCGTTACCTTTATACTAACGTTAAGGGAACATTAGCGAATATGGCGAATATGTCTAAACAACATTGAAGCAATATTCCTCCAATATTGAGTGTTATATGGGAATATATTGAATGCTCCTCTCATGTCGACGAATCTTGTATGAATATTGCTGCAATACTGCTTAATCGAGGAATCTTAAGGTAAAACTTAATTATATATTCGTCTAGTATTAATTAATCTTGTACGAATATTGCTGCAATATTACAACAATAGGTAGCCTACCTGATCATTTTAGAAAAGGAATGGGAAAACGGTCATCAAGGTTTGCAGGAATATTCCCTCAGGGTTTCTTCCATGTTTATAAACGTTGAGGTAATATTAGCGAAAATTGTGAAAATGGCAAATAAATATTGAGGAAATATTCGTCAAATATTCGGTGCTATAGGGGCAGTGATTCCCAGTTCATAAACTGGTAGTGTTTTCTTACAAGATTATGTGTAGATAATGAGGCATCATTAATTAACATACTTTCAACTGAAGAACTTATATCTAACATATCTCACCAAAGATTATGTCAAACGAAAAAAGGAAAAAGGATGTGTTATTATTGTGAAAATGTTAACAAATAAAAGTGCTCAGTTATTCTCATGTATGATTTTCCCTGGGTGGAAGACGTTAAAAGTTTAATCTATGCTGACACGAAACTGAGCTGTTGTAAAAGCAACATTCACATTTCACTTATGTTTTTAAGAAAAAAAACAAGCAGCAATACTTGCTTGTAAAGAATTGTGCAGCTGGGATCTACTGATCCAACGACATACCTGCGTTAAGATCTTTTTTAATTTGACAAAATACAATAGTAAATGGACTGGAACGAGTATTTTGTGAAAAAACTTTGCACCACCTGCCTTCATGGATATTGTAGTTGGCATAAGAAATAGAAATGGCATAAATTGAATCGAGCCTCACTCTTACATAAAACAGATAATACACCAATTCGAATGAAATTTGAAAGGAAGAAAAACATGTGATACTATATAAAAGTACATTAGAATCTTTGTTTATACCGGAAAGCTATACTATCATCAAACATCGACTGCACTCACTATGATACAACTGACATTTTATTTTCTGAAGTGGAAACAGTTATGCACTGCAATGAATTTATGAGTCGTGTGAAGTTTGCTGCTCTAAACATTTTTATGAAGCATTTGGCCATAGCGATATTGGTTTGGTAACATGCATTCTGAAGTTTAGATTGCTCAACATATTCTACATTTATCTCTGTATATACAGGGATCGAGAAAAAACGTGTAGGAAAAATTACAATTTTCTATAGTAACCGTGGGACAAATGTAAATTTTTAAGAAAAATTTGACTACAATTTATAGTGAAAATTGGTATTTTTGTAGTAAAATTTACAAAATCATTCGAATTTTTATTGGTATTCTTCCTATCGGAAATATTTTTGTTCAGAAAAGTTGAAAACTGTTAATAAGATTTATATATAAATATATATAAAAGTATGTAATAACTCTTTCTATCTCCTCCTCTCTCTCGACATCCGTCAAACTGTAACAAAAACTTTAACGAGAGCTTAAATCTTTTTTTAAAACAATCAACACGTTGTTAAAAAACCTAATTTATTAAGTACGTTCTCATAACATAGTTTGTCTAGTCCTTTTATTCGTCTAATCTCATCTATTCAATAAGCACTCTCTACAAATAGTAATAATTTTTTTCATGACTATATAAATAATAATATAAAACTTTCTACGAAAGTATAAAATAAGGCAAGTATAAAAGTTTTTTCTGTATAATCTACTTTACCTTCCTCTCTTTTCCCTCTCCCCTCTCTCTCCCTCCTTCTCTCTCTCTCTCTCTCTCTCTCTCTCTCTCTCTCTCTCTCTCTCTCTCTCTCTCTCTCTCTCTCTCTCTCTCTCTCTCTCTCTCTCTCTCTCTCTCTCTCTCTCTCTCTCTCTCTCTCTCTCTCTCTCTCTCTCTCTCTCTCAACATTCGTCAAACTCTGTATACCAGAAACTTTAATGAGAGCTTAAATATTTTTTGAAAACAAAACGTTTTTAAAAAAACTAATTTTTTAAGTACGTTTTAACAACAGAATTTGTCTAGTCCTTTTATTTCTTCTAATCTCATCTATGTATTCAATAAGCACTTTCTAAAAATGGTAATAGTTTTTTATATGACAGTACAAATAATAATATTATTAATATAAAACTTTCTACGAAAGTATAAAATAAGACAAGTATAGAAGTTTTTTAGTCTATAAAATAATAATATTTATGATTTTTTAAAAGAAATCAAATAAATACTAGTGAAAAAGTCTTTTACTTTTTTGAGTCAATGTATGCTGATGCTGAACAAATTATATGTAACTAAATATATTCAAATTATTCACTGCAAATCACACAAACGAAAGTTGTGAAATCAGTTATCGATAGTCAAGTAAAGCAAACAACTCTCCGAAACCACTGTTTGACTATTCTCAGAAATGTATTCAAATTTGTTCCACTTTCTATATAAGTTAAACACAAGAAAGTACTGAAATCCATTTATTGTAGTCAAGTACCCATAAGTTAACTTGACTGATATAATAGAACTTTTCGTATCTACTCAAAATTATTCAGCCAGCAGGCATAAAGTACCTACTACTTAACGCCCAAGAGGCTTAATAGTTCACATACTCCTACAAAATTTTACAGAACCTACGTACTTTACGCCCGTGTGAGCGAAAATTATTTAATTATATAACTATGTCTTATTAATTATATAACTAGTGTCTTCTTTTTACGTCTAAAATTCATAAGAATTTGTTCAGATATTTACAACAAGTCAAAGCCTATATAAAAAATTACACAATTACCAACACATCCCTATTTTTCATTATTCTTTCTCAATTTTGAACTTTCTATAATAATACGCATCTTGGAAGGACAAAATAAGTCTAGAGCTGCTCCAGCAGGGTTGGTCCTCCTTTCTCCCATACATACTTGGCGGGCCCGACGCCATATTTATATAAATGTATAGTCTAGTCAAAAGTGCTTTAAATTTACTAACCATTTTATAAGCAACCTATTTTTCATCCTTTTCTCGGGTGTAAATATGAGATCTCATACGAGTATTTCAGACATCAGATCTCATATGAGATCTCATATATGAGATGTCATCTGCGATTTTATATATTATGGGATCTCAAATGATATTTTGACGATGGCTTACACCTTCTATTGAATGTGTACAAGCAATCGATTTATACATTTTATCTGATCTTTAAACATATGAATATTTATATGAAAATGACAATGTCTACTCCATCTTGAACTGCAAACCGTCGGGCCCGCCAAGTATGTATGGGAGGAAGGAGGACCACCCCTGCTGGAGCAGCTCTAGACTTCTTGTGTCCTTCCAAGATGCGATATAATATTATAGAAAGTTCAAAATTGACAAAGAATAATGAAAAATAGGGATGTGTTGGTAATTGTGTAATTTTTTATGTAAGCTTTGACTTGTTGTAGATATCTGAACAAATTCTTATGAATTTTAGACGTAAAAAGAAGACATTATAGTTATATAATTAAATAATTTTCGCTCACACGGGCGTAGTACGTAGGTTCTGTAAAATTTTGTAGGAGTATGTGAATTATTAAGCCTCTTGGGCATTAAGTAGTAGGTAGTAAGAAACATTCTAAGTGCGCTACACTGCTCTCGCGTCTCACGCAACTCTCATACAGACATACTGGAGTGGGAACACTCATGTGTGTGTTTTGTCCGCCGTCGCTTGGCAGACGCGCATACCATTGTACCTCTCCTCGCGTACAGCGCGCTGCATGCTGAAACATTCACATATTCCAACATAACCTATAATAATAATAATAATAATTCTTATTTTAGGAAAACAAAATATATTATTTTATAAAATTTACTGTATCTATATCAAATGAAAAATACAACACATTTAAAAATCAATACCAGATAGTATTAAACAACAATACAACCCTCAAAAAATTTTTGGGTAAATTAGATTTTGATTTTAAAATTGAGAGAAAATTTACAGAAGTAAGGGATATTTCCAATAAACAAGAAAATGATATAATTAGTAAATATAATTTTTTTCTGTATTACTAAACAATATATATAATTTTCATATTAAAATATTTTTATAATCATCAGATGTTGTGGCAATAGTCGACAAAATTAATGATGTTCAAAATATACAAACCAGAAAAGGTAATATAATTACAAAAAGAGAATGTATATTAAAAGACAATGAAAATTTTCAGGTAATGAAATACAAATTATAAAATTTATGATTCCATTATAATTTGTTGTATTGTTTAATTTTATAGATAAATTTAACTCTATGGAGCGATCATGCTGAAGATATTTTAGAAGAAAATAATATTCTTTGTTTTTTAAATATGAGAATTTCAAAAGGAAATTATGTAATAGGGATTAATTCAATAGAAGAAACAAAAATAGAAATAAATAATGATGTGGATATTTCTAAAAAGTAATATATAATTAATACACATTTATATAAACATTTTCTAAAATATCGTTTAAAATATATTATAGCACGTTTACCTAATTTCGCTGATACGCCTATCTGTAACTTAAGTAGTCGATTATTGCACGGTGTTTATCGCACTCGCTACGCTCTCGCGCTAGGCACAAATAGGCGTTACAGCTGAAATAGTTAAACGTGCTATTAAATAGTATACGATACTTATCACTTCAGTGGCCCACCTCACGACGTAAATAATCACCCTCGCTACGCCCGGGCTATAACTTCATGCCGTGCAATAATGGGCCCCTTAAGTCACACGTATCGTAATTTACTATTTTAGATATTAATTTTACACACACATAATGTTTGCTTAGATTATTAGAATTTCAACAACAAAATAATAACAATGAAGATCGTGACATTCCTAAAGATGCATTAATTGAAGCATTATATAAATTAGAAATTTTGGAAATAATATACGGGATTTTGGATAATATAGATTATAACGATTGCTGTACACATGTAGCAAAAAGAATTAAACTAATATGAAAAATTCCAAATACAAGAAAGAAATGTTGATAACTTACAAAAAGAAAATTTTAAGTAAGTATTTATTAATATTAATAATTAAGGTCATGTGAAAATCAAAAATCAAATTGATGGTTACAAAAACTAACTTACGAATAAGTATTAAAATAGATTATTCAATTCTTGACTACATACATGATGTACTCTTTCTAAAATTTTTTCAATTTTTCAAAAAATCTTAAAATATAAATTAGTATTTCCAAAATTTATGTAATATAATTAATAACACTTGTTCAATTTTTCAAATTATATCAGTATTTCACAACAACTTGAACTATAAATTCTGATTTTAAAAATTTATGAGATCTAATTAATATTACTTTTTTAATTTATCAAATTATGTCTTTATTTCACATCACCTTAAAATACAAAGTTTTATTTCTAAATTTTATATGACAAAATTAATAGTACTTGTTTAACAGCAACTTGAACTATAAATTCTGATTTTAAAAATTTATGAGATCTAATTAATATCACTTTTCCAATTTATCAAATTATGTCTTTATTTCACATCACCTTAAAATACATAGTTCTATTTCTAAATTTTATGTGACAAAATTAATAGTACTTGTTTAACAGCACCGTGGATTAGACCTACTGGGGATACCACTTGAAAATAAAACGCACCTTGATATTTACCGCTAGGTGGTGTGGAAAAAATGTCAATGTTTTAATATTTTCATTTATCATGTTTTTTTCTTTCTATTTTTGTTAATTCTATTTTTGCGTATTTATAACTTAAATTAAAAATTAAAAAAAAATGTATCGATAATTAGATCGATTTCGAACAAATTAATCGAGTTCTAATAATTCTATGATTTCGAACAATTCAATAAAGTTATAACTAATCGATGGTGTTAATACAAAAAACGTACAATTAACCTCAAAAAATGAGTCAAATTATCGTCTGTATAGAACTCTTAATTGATAATAAGGCTAAATAAAATTGTACAATTGAAATGAATAATCTTTATTTCGTGTAAGTTCATCTACACATTTTCTTTGATGCAATACAACTCGCAAATGAACCGTAAATAAAAAGTGCACTCAATTTAACTAGTGGAGTATCGGTATAACCTCCTTAAGCATGTTCGAGTAAGAAATTACTAGCGTTAATTTTGCGATCTACGCGATCAATCTCTTCACTGTTCTATCTTTCTTTCGATTTTTTGAGAACGATTCGTTATTTCGATATAACTCTCAAAAACGATTGAAAAACGAACGAATATCGAACGCTTAACTCCTACTTACCGACAGTACGGTTTTTCTTTAATTAAATAAATTCTCAAATTTTTTTTTGAAGAAAACGTTTGTCAAGCGCTCCGTATATGTAAATACTACATGCAGATTTTTTTCTAGATGATTCTATTTGTATTTTCGTGAGTTATACTTGTTTGAAAAATAACGTCGGTACTCACATCCCCTTAATATAAAATATCTTTGAAGTTCATAAACAAATTCTTTTACCATAATAACACATAATAATTATAATAAATAATAAGAACTTTACATCTCCAACAAATTTTGAATAAATTGAAACCATTTCTCTAGTTATGATGTAAAAAACAATGACTTTGTAAATAGTATATGGGAGAATATAGGAAAAAATGGCGGCCGTTTCCAAGATGGCGCTTGGAGGAATATAGGAAATCCTTCGGGTCGTTTCGTCGGATTTCGGCGGTGGTCGGGCGCGGTCCCTAATGAGCGTCGCCAGGGGTAATTAGTGGGGGTAATTAGTGACGGTTCCTCGGTGAGCTGGGGCGGTGAGAGGTTGCAATGTGGCGAGCGGTCGGTGGGTGGTGAGCGGTCGGGTGGGTGGTGAGCGGGTTGTGAGACGTTGCATGGTGCGAGCGGGTGGTGGATGGTGAGCGGTCGGGTGGTGAGAGATTACATTGGGCGAGCGGGTGGTGGCTGGTGAGCGGCAGGGTGGTTGGTAAGCGGGCTGTGACAGGTTGCATGGGGCAAGGGGGTGGTGGGTGGTGAGTGGGTGGTGAGTGATCGAAGGGTAGTGAGTGGTCGGAGGGTGGTTGCATGAGGCGAGCGGTAGGTGAGCGATCGGTGGGTGGCGAGCGGGCGTCATGGGTAATTAGTGAGGGTCATTAGCGTGGATGTGAGGTTCAGCTAAAAGAAATATATACTTCGAGAAAATACATTTAAATTATTTGTTTTATTGAAAATTTAAATATTACATATAGTTAAGAACAACATAATTTTGATTTACATGATTGCACATAAAGTTGTTTATTTTTTCTACAGCCGTTACCTATATGAGAATTAAATTTATTTTTACAATTTTTTCTACATGATATGCCGCGAATGCGCTTATAAAAACGATCTGGAATTCTGTCGTTTCTTGAATAGTTTGATGTAAATAATTTACAAAATTTTTCTAGCGAATATCCTCTTTTCATATAATCTAAAAACATTATACAAAACTGTCCACATACTTTAGAATTTAAACTTTGTAATTGTTGTGTATTCCATCTGTATGAGATAGTATTTCGTTGTAAAGATTTTAAATGTTGAGGAACCACTGGTGGCATACCGTAGCTGTCGAAAAAAACTCCTCGTCCTCGTTTGTCTATGAACATAGCGACCCAATGCGATCCTGGTTGTGTGTGTATATCTGTGTTAAATACGCAGCTCGTCGGTCTCGTCAATACCTTCGGAATCTTGTCCGCTGGAAATACACCTGGTGATTGTACTTTTAATAGCTGAAGAGCAGCCCGTATTTGAATGGTGTTCATTTTGTTGTTTATACGGTGATTTGATGGTTCTTGGAATATAATATGTACTTTCGTCGATGTTCTCGTATATGTGCTCGCCTGCTTTGTTGTGAGGTGTAGAAGGTCTGGTCTTTATTTTTCTGCTTGGCTTTGTGGGTTTATTAGATAAATCCTGAGGCTCATCAGAGTCAGGCTCTGCATATGTACTGTACGATGCACAGTCGACAACTGTTCTGTAAACAGATGTTGCCCCTGTATTCTCGTAGTGATGTCTATAATGATTACTATTCAATGTTGTCATGAGAGTGATGTTTTTATTAATCCAGGTTTTTATTCTTACTGCATTATTTAATGCGCACATAAATGCTTCTGTACATTGAGCACCGTGAAAACAACAAAAAATATCGCTTTTATTTAATTGATGCAATGGAGGGCAGTTATAATTTTCCAAGTTTTCAACATATCGTGTAGTAATACTCTGAATGAGCGCGCTTTCTTGTGCACCTTTTACAAAAATTTGTCTTGCTGAACGTGTTAGCTCACGTAAATTTGCATGAAGCTGTCGATGAGGTAAGTCTCCATCAAACCATTCTATACCGTGATGATTACCAGTGAGCCAATTATTGTAGACTTGAATTTTAATTGGTAAGTCAGAGAATGAATGAGGCGCTGCCGCTATCCAGCGTGCTATGTACTCTTTTCCTAGAGCTACGACGGCTACTTCCTTTAGGACGAACTTATTATGACTGTCGCGGAAGCCTAGAACCTCGATAATATAATCCATTTTCGTGAGTGGGTTCTTCGAACGAGGTGAATACGTTGAAAGCTGAATGCGTACTACATTGCATGGGCTCGAGATATTTTCATTTTATAGGATAGACTCAGAACTTTCTAACGTTTTTTTTTTTGAAGGTAATTAACAGTAATTTGATAATATGAAAAATAGCTTAAACTATGAATCACGTAACTTTCAAAAATATTTAAGCTGAAAATCCATAATAATTTGACGTGATGAGTCTATTTCGAGCACGTTATCATATTCTGTATAAACAACACAATTAACAGAGTGTGATAAAACTTTACCAAATCGTAATTCTAAACGTACAGAGCCAGTTTTTACCAAATTCCAATGTGCATTACTATTTGCCGAAAGATCAGGTGTTAAATCAAAAGCATATAGGCAATAACCATGTGGGTATGATTCTCTTGAAATATTGTTTCCTTCGTTTGCAAAATGAATACCTGTTCCACTAAATAAAGTCTGGAATGCATCGGAATACGTAGTCGGGTATTCAGGTTGAATGGGTTTACTGGGAACTTGCATACCATCGACAGTTAATGCAAGGTAAGTAAGGTCAAAATGTTGAAAATTAAATGGATTCTCTTTTTTATCTCCGTTAAAAGCCTTATTCGATACAAAACCAATTATAATTCGTTTAGGTAACTGTCCCAAAATTATATTATCTAGCGTTTCACCACTCGAGTTAGTGTGTAGTGTAAATGATTTAACTTCTACACGCGTTAAAGGGTATTTAGCGGTCCCTCTCGTAAGTGCTTTAGAATGAGCTAGGAGAACTCCTGGGTTAATCTTAGCTCGTCGTACCCTTAATGATACTTCTAAAAGGCGTACCTTTACATTCTCATTTTCATAATCGATTAGGCAGAACACATCTTTTGAACGAATAAGCCTGACTCTCATTTCTACACCGTTAAGCAGAAATTTTTCTTGATTAAAAATATCACAATGTAGATGGCCTAGCAAATCCAGAGTTTTCCCTCCTTTTATAAAGCTATTACGTTTTTTAGCTTCCATATTAGCGGATAAATTTGGAGAAGTTGCGGTTACTTTCGTCAAAGGTGCGTTCATCTGCCCGGGTGTGTCTTCGTACCATAAAGATGAAGTTAAATGTGATTTTTTAGCCTCATTGCTGTAATTTAATAATGTCTCAATATATGCGCGATACGCATAAGCATTACTTGGAGGAGATACTGCTTTTTGATTGAAAAATACGTCGACTTGGTTAAATAAACTGTGTAAAAAATTGTTTACTGGAGCAACTAAAGTATCGTCTTCTATTTCTTCACCATTTTTCTCAAGTCGTAGACGAACACTAATCATTGTGTGTGCTAAATCAATGTAATCCTCAGAATTTTCAGGTATAAGAAATTCTAAATACGAGTCCTCTGAAATTGTAGTAACAGGTTTGTATTCAATCCATTGAGTAGATTCTATAGATGTTTGTGTCGGTGGTAGTGTGAATAAATCCAATTCGGGCTTTGTACACTCACACGAGTGAGTGTGTAAAAAAGCCATTTTTGATATTATGCCGGTCCGAAAATATCGCTAACTGAGCGTTTCTTTTTATTTTTCTTTGATTTTATTTTCTTCGATTTTTTTATTTTTCGATTTACGCGCTCATGCACGCTAGACGTTAGTCTCTTACGACGTTTGGTTTTTGACTGATTCTTACGCTTGCGTGCCTGTCTTTTATAGCCAGATCCCTTCATAAGACTTTCCATTTTCTCTTCAGCTTTGCGTTTCAGCTTATTACCAGACTCATGAACTCGACTTCGTAATGACTCTTTAAAAGGAATTTGATGAGAACTAACATCATCAATAATATTCATACCAGCTCGGAGAGCTTCTTTACCCACTGCTCGCGCTCCACGTTTTAAAAAAGGGAGTGCCTTACGAAAAAGACCACCGAGAAATCTACCTATTCCACCGTGCCCTCTCTGAAATGGAGACCCTGCGTAAACTTGTTCAATGCCTCCATTTCCAACCTGCGCATCGTAATATTCTATGTAGTGACTCATTTTTTAATTTTTAATTTTTATTTTATTTTTATTGATACTTTAATGAGCCCGTCTAAAATGAAGCGTCACTGTTGAAGTTCCACACTCGAATGGTACAACACGACCAAGGTGATCTCTTATATCTATTACAACAGTTCTAAAACTATTTCTTATGACGGGGACGTAGCTCACAGGTGTAAAAGTGTGATGCTGATTGGAACCAAAAACGTAATCTTTGTAATTTACAGGTGCTATGCGTAATAGAGGTGAGTGTACATCTCCAACTATACAAGGTTCACAAATATCCGAATAAATAAATAGTTGACGTGGCATAGCATTTAAAACATTTGCAGGGCGAGTAGCTACAGCCGGATTGGAATCTACATTTAAATAACTTTCCACATCGACAAAACCTAGAATATCTAAAATGCCTCGGCTTATTTTTAACGAATGTTCATATCTACATGTTTCAGGTGTGCACGTTCTCTCGGCAAATACAAAAGTATTATTATGTTCTACTGAAAATCTAAAAACAATATGAATACCATCTATTGCAATGTTTAGTACTTGTAGAAATTCCACAATGTTTATGTATATCCCATAAGGAATTTTACATTTTTCACAATAATGTCATTATTTGTGGCTTTATGTGTATCTCTAAATATTGGTGATAAATTATACGTAGCTGCAATGTCTCTTTCTTCTTCACGGATATGTAGAAATGAGCGAGGAAAATGAATTTCTGTTATACCCACTTCCCAATTACCATGTAAATTAACTTCTAGAGGTAGTTCGGTTGTATAACATGCAGTAGTATTATCGGGAAATGTGTTCATGCTACTGTTACTCGGTAGAATCATATAAAATTGATTTTTCATTTTTTAGATATTTTGCACGTTTGAAGCCAGTATCCAGGAATTAAATGTACTCGGGTATCCCACCCAACTTACAAAATATTTTTTTCTCGAAGCAGTTCCACTCGTTTTTAGAATCTTATCAATTTTATAACTTGCATCCGATATATTTTTATCAATGACTGATAGTTCTTCTTCATAAAATATACCATCTACAGTTTCACCGTTCAAGTCTTCTATTTCATAAACAGGTGGTTTTCTATGTTTTAAAACACGGATTATTTTAAAAATTTCTTCGGACCAATTAGCCATATAACCTTTCTCAAAGGTTCCTTTCGTTCGACTGATACGAACTAGATTACCTACAACGTATTTAGCCTTTCTCTCGATTGTTTTGTAACGAGAATCCATATTTTTCTTGGCTGTAGAGGCATTAAAAACTGTCACACATGACGGCGCCATCTTTATAGTAGAATGATAAGCATTGTTGTATCCTGTAACAAGATCTTGTAAAACATCTATGTAACGTCTTGAATTTTTGTATGTAAAATATCGCCACATTTTTTCTTTGAGTGTACGATTAAATCTTTCAACAATCGCCGCCTTAATATCGGGGTTACGGATCACGCGGTGAAGAATATTTTGCGATTTTAAAAACTGCTGCATAACTGTACCTGTGAATTCTTTTCCTTTATCAGTTTGAAATAACCGAGGAACTCGTCCACTACTTCTAGAAAGTATGTTTTTGAATGCCTTAGTAACTTGTGAGCATGACTTATCTTTTAACGGCTCCACCCATACGTATTTACTTAAAATGTCAATAACAACGAGTATGTATGAAAATTTATCATTATATGATTTCAGTGAACAAAGTTCTATAAGATCACCTTCCCACACAGAGTCGATTTCATTGACTCTATAATGAAGTCTTTGAAATTTTCGATGTACTGGTTTATGTAATGTATAAGCATCTTGAGCACGTAACCATTTATAAATTTTATTTTTGTCGACCTTGTTTCTTATTTTATGTACAATACGTCGTGCACCTGCAAATCCGACCTCGTTCGACGGTTCATAGTAGATTTTACAAAGTTCTCCATTTTCGTCATCAGCCATTTTCTTTTTTATTTTATTTTTTTATTTTTGATTTATTTTTTATGTTTTATTTTTGATTTTTGATTTTTGATTTTTTTTTTATTTTATTAAAAAGATAAAGTTAACCATCCACCTTTTTGATTTGGATATTTTTTATTTTTATGTCTAGTTCTCCTTCTAGTCATTAGAAATGAACTATCCCCATCACTAGTAACCTCTCTATTTATAACAGTATTCTCGTCATCTGCTTCGCTTTCAAGAGATACATTGCTTATGAGCTTTCTAGGCAATGGCGTAGAGTTATGTATGTATGCAGAAGATGTATGTAAACGCGAATCTGAAAAACTCACATGAGGTGATGAAGATGATCTATTATTAAAATTTTGTGCTTCCTTATACAAACTCATATTTCCAATAAATTCTAGTGGCATTCCAATGTCTCGTAAAAACCATGAAAAATGATCTCTACCAATGGCTTTTACACCTTTTCTACTACGAACAACATCATTTATAAGATCTATAATATTTGAACCATCGAGTACTTTATTGTCTATAGAAACTATTCCTTTATTGTTCCATGTAATGCGTGAGTATATGCCTGGATTTCTTAAGTACTGCATCAACAACTCAGCCTTACGCCTGTACGTAACGGGTACAGATGATGTTATTGTATCAATACTTACACCGGTTAACGTTTCTTGTTGAATTTTTGACTCAACGGTGTTAACACTATTTCTCAAATTTTCCAAATAAGTCAAATACCGTTGTAAAGTTTGTTGATATTTTGTCCACTTTGTACGTTCGTCAAATTCATTCGAATTCAAAATTTCACTCATTTCAGAATCCAATCTTGTCAAATGGCTGCCAGGTGTTTGAGTTGTTTCAATATTTTTACTGTTGTCATATTTTTTTTATTACCATTTTGTAAATTCCCAGTTTCACTTGTTCCAAAAAGTTTACCAATACTATCTTGCGGTACAAGAACCATTTTCCTGGCGTGTTCCATTATTATTATTAGTTATCAGAACGAGAAGGTAAAAGAACTGATAAAACAGTTGATAATACAGGGGCCAGCAAGGCCGTGAGAAAACCCTCACCTTTCTGCACAATCAAACGTTTTTTACTTTTCCAGGAACGACAGTTTTTATCACACAATCTTCTTAGTATGTGCCTATGTTTTATTAATTTTTTCTTTTGGGCTGATGTGAGAGTAATTGTACCTTTTAATGTATTTAATGCACACTCGCAAATACCTTTAATCATACGATGATTTGCCGATTTTAAAATAGTCTTTCTCTGCTGTTTGTTTAAATGATACAGTGCATGTATCTCATGCGCTGTTTTCCGATCGAGTGTCTTCCTTGTTCTTGACGACGCCATTATATACGCAATACTGGATATTCTGAGTCTCCGCTACCTCTTTTTATATTTTTAGGAACATAAACATATTGGTGAATATAATCGGGGAATATACTGGTGCGCACCCTACAACTTTCAGGTGTATTTTGTTTCAAGTCTAATAATAAATATCCATGTGGTTTAGATGTAGCATCGTGATAAGCTTCTTGTAAAAATTTTGAGTTTTCCGGATAAACTTGTCGAGCCATATGCTGTATTTGAGCACGATCTCTAGGATTTTTAAAAATAACAATATAGTTAGCATTAAGCGAAATATCTCTTTGTTTTGGACCTTGATGAAATAAGTTTTGTGTAATAAAGATAACACTAATATTTTTGTGATGACTTCCTTTCGTAAATAAATCAGCCACTGTATTATTGGACGATTCGCGCATTAAATCGTCAATTACAACCAGCTTTGGTCGCGGATCTGATGAAAAATCCTCATTTTGTGGTAAACCCTCGTGAAATTCTACATCTTTCCCATATTCTAAATAACTATCCTGCCACTCTGAATAGTACAACATTTTTCGGGTAAAAGCAGTGTCTGACATACGATCAATAAAACGAAAAAATCTTTTTACAAAATAAGTTTTCCCACAACCGGTAGGACCACAAATCATGGAAGTCCATGGATGTTTCCAAGCAAGGGCCATTTTAAATTTATCTACGTAGTTTAAGTGTACTGTGTGATAGGTAGTAAGAGACTGAATAATTTTACAGGAGGAGAAGCAATATAAAGGATGTGTAACTGTGTGAACAAAATAGATGAAAAATTTACATTTTTTTTTTTTTTTTTTTATTTTTACTAATATTTTACTTATTTCTAATACATTTTTTTCTCGAAGTAAAAACTCTAAATATACGCCTATCTAAACAAAATTATTGACTACCCAGTCATGGTTAATGTGACCGGTCCAAATTTCTCTACGAATAGGGCCACCGCGATTTTCTATATAATTGTACATTTGATCATTAACATGCTTTGGACAAACAGGGTTATCAGACTAACAGGCTAAATACCATGGTTTTGGTACGCTAAAATATATAGATTTTATTTTTTCCTGCGCTTTTAAGAAATATAATATTTTTGAAATTTTAATATTTTTATGGTATTCTACTGACTCATACCACATCGCATCTATAGGTCGATTACAATCTGTCTCGCAACAAATTATCGTCCTACACGTACCGCAAAACTCGTATTTTGACAAATACAGAACATGACAAGAAACCTTAATATCATTTATTCGTGCGTATATGATTACTTTTCCCCATAAATTGAGAAATTCTTCATGACTTTTTTTCTTTAATTCTACCAGCATGTGAATTATTTTGTGCCACGATAAACCTTGTAATGAGTTTTTATACGACGGGAAAAACTCGCAAGTTGGCACATTACAATTCACACATTCGTTTCCCGTCGTGCCTAGTTTCCAGGCGTCCTCATCTCTGACTACTGTAAACGAAAAAAGTATATACTAAATAAAAAGAAGAATATTTTTGTTTTATTTTTTATTTATTTTTGTAGTAATAATTTTATGAATAAATATTATTCGTTATAATTTAATACGCTATACTTGACATTATACGCACGGTATATTTACATTGTATTTACATTATATTTACATTATTCTTTATAAAAATATAATTATTTTTAATTTTTACGTTTTTTTTAAACCCATAAGGATAAGAGATATTTTCACTTATAAAATTTCTTTTCATACTAGTCGCTTTATATGATTTAGTTTCCTCACGAGTGACTATCGAGTGTAGGGCCGTACGTCGTATTGTTTTACAAGTATGTGTTATGACTTTATCTTTATTTAAAACTAACGATTTGATGCTATTATAATTTACCTTACTATCGGTTGAGGAGTTTAAAGTTAATCCTTTAACTTTACATATCTCATGTGTTTGACCGTTCGGTGTCTTAACAATATACGCATAAAATTTTGGTCCTGCACTCGTAAAATGTGATATATAACTACCTGACCCGTAGCATTCTAACTCATCTGTCATATCACCTAAAAATCTACCTGTTGGAATTTTGTACTCACCAGGGATGTTCTTACTTAAATAAATACATGAATCGGTATCATAATACAAAATCCTATCACCCAATTTTTCTAAATAACTGTATAATTTTAAGCGTGCTTGAGCAGTTGTATATGCTGCTATTGCCACGTTTGTGATAGAGGAGGGTGTAAAATCATCCCCTGAAAAACACCAATTCACGTAAAATACATCATCATTTACGGGTAAGATGCTTTTAACCTGGATTGCTGAATTTAAAATTAATGTCTGTAACCGATTTCCGTCACGAATGACCTCAGTCGTCCCCATATTATCGCGTTGATCAAACTTACCCCAAAATGAATTTAAACATAATTTTGAAAGTGAGCGTAAACCAGGGTTTTTTTCAATTTTAATTTCTTCCAAGTAAACGTTTTCTTTCTCAGCATATTCTCTGATATACTGTCTACGCGATTGCTCGTCAATGCAGTCACTAGGCCATCCACTAGCTTGCTGTTTAATTTTTAAAAAAGTATTAATATACTCTACAAATAACCCGTTCATTTGGTTAGAGCTATCTTCTGAGGGATCGTATCGGCATGTATTATATTGCCAAATTTCAAACATATTCGTTATAATGTACCCTAGTTCTACCGCTTTTTTTAACTCATCAGATACCCATGTACCTGTGAGTTCTCTCTCACAATCATTATCATGCATGCACTCACCAACGTTTAAGTTTTCACAACAAGACCGGCACAGCGGGAATATTAATTTGTTGTGTATTTTCACCGGTAACACAGGTAAAAATAAATGCATTGGTGGAAGCACTGTACATTTAACGAATCCTTCTACATTTTTCAAATTAAAAGTAGCGCCTGTTAATATTTTACATTCATCTCCAACATAAATTTGTGGATGCCCTATAGGGAATTTACCGGATTTACAAATATACGGATACAATGAACAGATATCAACGTAACTTATGCTTTCGCTACCATAAACCTCTATGTTCGCTACAATATTCTCCGTGCGCCCTCCGAAAAAAGCATCGCGGGGTTTTAAAATATCATTAAAAATCATTGCTGAAATCACATTCCCACATTTCTGTTAAAATATACCCTAAAGATCTAATTCGATTCGATAATTCTATTGTTTTATGAAACCGATCGTTATGAGAGTCACCATGACCATCGATTTGTCTATATCTTTTCTCACCTACAAAACACTTATCGCAACCATGCCAGAAACATCCATGAAATAAATATACATATTTCAAACCGTTTTCATTTTCATGATATCCGTCTACAAGAATATTTTCTTTTAGCCGGAATTCATGATTTTTCCCAGCGTGGATAATGTTGTGACCAGTTTCTTTTTCAACAATAAGTAACCATTCTAAAGATACCCTAGAATGGTTACTTGTTTTTCTATACCCGTCTGGCGGAATAATACCAATGACATTATCCTTTAAAAAATTTTTACGATATAATTTGGAGCACGCGCTGGCTATTGTAGAAGCCTCTGTAAACGGACACGTTTCTCCCACCTCTATAAAATTTTTTCGAAATGCCGAACACGCTTTTCTTAAAATATCCACGTCAGCTAAACAATATTTTAAAATTTCTGTTTCAAAATTAAAAATATAATTATTACCGAGGGCATCAAGATACCACTCTTCAAATTTTAATCTATCAGCATTATCCATGTTCTCTGGAGCATAAGACTCCCTAGAAGGTATAGGACCCGAATAATGTTGATTTTCAGATTTATTGAATAAATGTGGGAACCACCCTTTAGCATTTTGGCCTTCAAAACCAAAAGCTTTAGGCAGAGCCGAAAGTCTCATGTGAAAATAATTTAAACTGTCTAAAAATTTAATGTTTCTACCTATACTCATGACCATTATTTTTGTCCCATTTAAAATTATTTTCGGTGTTATCTGCATATTCTCTACTAAATATTTTAAAATAAACTGCCCGTCAAAACCTTTACTGTTATGAGCAATACAAATTAATTCTTTAATATTACTTGAACGTGATTTATCATCCAAAATAAAATCTATAAAATTTTTTAAGCAGTTATTTTTAAATAACAAATTTCTCCCACCGCCACAGAACTCACACCCCGACACCATATCAGGATCTATACATTTTTCACAACATAATTGTGCTACGCACAAATTAACATTGTGGAAAGTGCACGATTGAGCGCTGTCAACATGTTTTAAATCCTGCGTGGTTTCAAAATCATAGAAAAGAAAAGCGTGTTCGGGTACATCTTGAGACGGCTTATTTTTTTTTATGCTAGACATAAAACATTGGTGATTATAAGGCCGCTCACGCGCGCATGTTCGACAATACATAACCCCGCATGCATGTCTACTAACCTCTATCGATATAATTTTTCTACAAATACTACATTTTTTTAATGCATCGCAGACACTAACATTATTTTTAAAACTATCGCTTAATTCATGTTGGCGAAAACATTCGGCGCCATAAAACTCACGTAAACATTTCATACACTTAAGCAGCGAACTTTGCTTATCACATAAATTTGTGTGTAGGCATTTATCACAGCGCCCCGGACATTTATGTGTTGATACACGCTTTATACCAACGTTACAAATTTGACAATAATTATCACACGCCGTGATTCCTAGCATACTTGTTATTACATCGTAATGTTGGTCTTCAGGGATAAATAAAATGTTTAACGTAAAATTAATTTTAATTTTTTCGTTTATTAAAATTAATACCCCATTAAATAACGGGGGTTCACCATTACCGACACAACCGCGTTTATACACCATAATCGCGATTCCCTCTTTTTTAAAATAAAATTGAAACTTTTCTAAATCACTTATTCCCCAACCATTTTCATGAATGAAATTAATACGCGCTGATTTTATAAGAGCATCGGCTCTTTCGCGCTGAATTTTACTACCAGATTTTCGAATGTTACCCCAGTCGGTATATAATTCATGAGTGCAATTATCACCGGCAGCGAGTTTCCTCGCATGTACAAGGGCGACAACTAACGCGCGGGGTAAACATTTATTATCATGATTACTGATTTGGACTAATGACTTAGATTTTATTAAATTAATATTAGACGGTCTACTACTACGACCAAACCCCACGGGTGCTCTAACGCGTATCACTTTTATAATAAAACTATTATCAATTTTAAACTCGCGCGCTTTGCGAAACAGCGCTAATCAACTCCCACATTTCTTGAACAGAATAATTTTTTAATTTTTAAACGAATGAATTGGCCCCAACGGTAGTCTAACGGTGGATAAGGAAATCCCAATATAATCCTCAGGATCATATTCCCGTATTATGTAAAGAAATAAATTTTCAATACACGCGTTTAAGTCGGTAATGACGTCCCCTGTTATATTCTCATTTTTAAATTTTAAAACTATTTCACGCGCACTTGTTGAAAATCTACTATATTCCGTTTCCCTTTCATCGAGGACATTGAAAAACTCACCGTTAATACTTGATCCTCCTCCTCCTCCCTGCTGCTGCTCCTCGATCTGTTGCTCCTGCGGCTGCTGTTGTGGTTGCTCCAGTTGCTGCTGTTGTGGTTGTTCGGGTGCAGTCGAGTCAGGATGTTCCTCGATTTGTTGCTCCTGCGGCTGCTGTTGTGGTTGCTCCACTTGCTGCACCTCCTGGTGTTGAGGGCGCTCATCTGATTCTTGAAAAAGATTGTTGATCTCCATTGAGCGTTCTATAAAAAAGGAAAATTTTAAAATAATTTATATAAGTTAAAAATTAATATGTTAAAAATGTTGTTAGATAAATATCTTGATAAATTACCTCGCAACAGTTCCGCGTAAGCAGCTAATAAAGCTCGTGCCAGCTGCCTCTCAGCATTACATCGCCCTAGGAGATGCACTGCGACCATCTCGAGAAACTCACTATGCTCTCTAAAAATTCCTCTTAAAAATGCACGATTTAAAAATCGGGCAGTCCTTGTTTCCACAAACGCCATGAAGCTAGCCACTGCTTCATTTCTAAATGCACATATATAGTTTCTGACGCATCGATTTTCACGCCCGTAATCTCTCAACTGATATGTACGCCTTCTTAAAATACATGCCAGACGTCTTGCTTCTATAATATCATTCTCCCGAGAGCGATTAATTGCTGCTGCTGGTGATGCCATACGTGGTACTTCATCAAGCAGTGCATTGAAAACGACGAATACTCGCGGTACTAAATCCATTTTCACGTTTTTAAAAATAAAAAATTCTGCAACTAGTAAAATAAAGAATGGCAGAGTGCACGGATATAGACGAGTACACTGCTCGACAGAAAACTTGTGAATAATGAAAAAATCACGAGCTCCGGCTCATTTATGCCAAAGGTCCAACCACGCTTACCAAATTATTTTAGAACGGTATATGACTAAACCACTTTTCTGCATTCTTATAATGTGTATCAGCAATCATAGCCTACATCGATGCTATGTCTTGACATCATTGAAGAGCTTAGATACCGCTACAAGATCTTAGCAAATGATTTTACAATAGGGTAAATGAAAAACCGCTTATACGCATTCTCATAATTTTTTAGGCGATTTTAGGCGCCGCCGCCGTGTCACTGCCAATGAGTATACTTGCTAATACCACTTTTTAATTTTCTTTTAATGTAAACCATCATAGAAAAGTGATTATATGAATATAGTATATAGTTTTTCTAAATTCCACACACTAATAAAATCATTAGTTACCCCGTTATCGACATTCTTACATTTTCTCAAGTAGAGTAGAGAAAAAAATGTTATCAATGGCACGAGAGAAACCATATATTCATTTATTTTAAAAGCTATTACAAATAACAGTTTTCTATTTTCATTACTCACGTTTTTCTCTTTCTCTATTTCCCTTAATTAGTATAGCTCAGTATTTAAGGAGAAGTCAAAATCGTACAAGGTACATAATAGTTTGTGCTACGACTAACGTAACATCTATCCTTTGTTCAATCGTATACTTCAAGAAGACAACACGTACAATATTTCAGTTTTTCTACATAATGTCTCAAACAACGAATCTTAAACGCATAAAAATGTCTTCGTTCAACTCTAGAGAAGAGGCAGTGCATTATTTAATAAATGCACGAGTTCATCCTATAAATGCATCATGTACGAAGAAAATTTTAACCGGACTCATCTCTCAAGGAAACGGTGATTTTACAAGTGTTGTGAAAATTATAAATAATTCATTTTCTGGAATCACGTTTACAAAAGAAGCTTGGGATGCGTTCAAGTTTTGTTTTAAAGATATCAGTGAATATTTTAATACAAAAAGCTCTACTACTCCTCAGAAAAAAACATTTAACGGAATCAATTTAACATACACAGCAACGTTTGGTACAAAAACTATCGTCCTCGATAGAGAAGACTCACCGAGTACTAGTTTACTAGATTCAGATGATGAAAATTCAACATATTCTAAAAAGAGGAAACTTTATACACCAGCCATAGTTATGCAAAAAACATCGTTTGACGGAATCATCAGGCTGTCAAAGTGCATAGACAGCTGTATAAAAATGAACGAAAAACTGTTACCATTAGTTTCAAAGTGCAACAAAAATATTATTGCCGATGTGTGTAAAAAATTTAACGAGATTATATTTTTACCCGAAAAAGATGTGTTTGTAAAACAATATTTATCCTCTCACGATGAGAAAATAAAAAATAATATTACAACTCTATTTAATGATAATGAGTTTTCCACATATTATTTTGATATTGTATTTTATGAACTTATTAGTTTACACGCAAACTCAATAGTTAAAAATGTGATTTCTAAACTCACAACTTAAAAAGTACATGAAATGTATGTGTGTAAATAAATTTTCAATAAAACAAATAATTTAAATGTATTTTCTCGAAGTATATATTTCTTTTAGCTGAACCTCACATCCACGCTAATGACCCTCACTAATTACCCATGACGACGCTCTCCGAGGGACCGACCGCGCCCGAACCCAACCGAGGGGACTCGACCACACCCCAACCCGCGCGGCGTCCCCACACCCGCTCAGCACCCATGCATCCACCCGACGCCCGCTCGCCACCCACCGATCGCTCACCTACCGCTCGCCTCATGCAACCACCCTCCGACCACTCACTACCCTTCGATCACTCACCACCCACTCACCACCCACCACCCCCTCAACCCATGCAACCACCCTCCGACCACTCACTACCTTTCGATCACTCACCACCCACTCACCACCCACCACCCCCTCGACCCATGCAACCTGTCACAGCCCGCTTACCAACCACCCTGCCGCTCACCAGCCACCACCCGCTCGCCCAATGTAATCTTTCACCGCCCCGGCTCACCACCCACCGACCGCTCGCCACATTGCAACCTCTCACCGCCCCAGCTCACCGAGGAACCGTCACTAATTACCCCCACTAATTACCCCTGGCGACGCTCATTAGGGACCGCGCCCGACCACCGCCGAAACCCGACGAAACGACCCGAAGGATTTCCTATATTCCCCCAAGCGCCATCTTGGAAACGGCCGCCATTTTTTCCTATATTCCCCCATATACTACTTTTGTAAAATAAGAAAATTTTGAATATCAAATATCTCAAAAAGTAATTGTAAGGTCTTGATGAAAAATTTCATGTCGATTTTTAATTGGGCAATGACATAGTTCGTTCTTTAAAATTCCTCCAAGATAGGTAGTTCTTGAACCTAGCGAAGAGAAAATGCCTTTTTTCATCCATCCTATGATATACTTGTTTTGCTTAATTTCATATCATAATTTCGATAATAATACTTTATATCAATACCAAAGTATTCTTTAACTTTTAATAGATCTTTCATCTTAAATTTGACTAAAAAGACTCTTTTTAAGTTCTTAATTTTCTTTTTACTATTACTACAAATTAACAAATCAACATATTGTTACGAATAATCTCTCGCAACTTTTTAATAATAAAAAGTGACGGACCCTGTGCTTTTGAACTAGAGCCGCCGACTCGCGAGTCAGAAACCCTATCATCCTAGCCACTGCCGCCACCAGTCGTCATTCTGCTATTCGGCGTCATATTGGGATGCCTTGCTTATTTCGTTCTTCTATATTCGTATACGTGTATTCACACGTAACAATATATTAATAATTAAATTTGATTTATACCTCACCTTGATTATACAAATATTAATATACATTACTCCTTTTAAAATTTATTTTTGTAAAATATTCATCCAGAAATTTATACCATGCTCTTTGACTTTCTCTTAGTCCGTACAATGCTTTACGTAATTTACAAACGGTATTTGTTACATCGATATAGTAGATGGTGGGTATTACTGCGAAGTAAAATCATAAGCGAATCTCAAAATCATCAGGATATTAAACCATAATATACATAATACATTAAAAAAAAAGTAATATTTTTTAAATTCTATGTAATATTAAGTTGCGTCAAATAAAATTATTTCATTTCAAATAAAGTTGATTATCATTATGAACATATGAAAATTTGTTCAAAAAATTTTTATCAAAAGTAAAATATGAATATTTGTTCCTCCATTTTTCTCAAATGGAACATCTTCCAATTTAGATTATGTTGATATTTAATATTTTTCTTTTAAATTAATATTAATATTTAAATTATACTTTTTTCCTTTATCCTGTATAGGTAAAGCTGTATTTGGAATATTGTTTGGTGCAATATTAATGCTGTTGTGATTGCGAGATATTCCTTGCGATAGCTCATGTACCTTCCAGAAGTGACTTCAAAAAGATAAATAATTGTTTTTTACCATACACGGAAACTATATATGTTCGTATTTCAAAATTTATAACATGTCCTATCCTTTTTAATTTTAATCTTAAAAATGTTAAAATATTTTAATATATTATTCATTTTATAATATTAGTTTATTCAAAATATATACATTACCACATTCTAGATTTATCAATCGTGAAAGTCTATTTTAGATAAAATCATCAAGTGTACACACTCGCGCATAGTGTCGAATGTAATATCTTTATTCTTTAATAGCTATATCTTTATCACTTGTGTATACCTAGTCTAGAGCTTATCATCTTGAATAGTGTCTCATGTGATCGCTTTATTCGTTTATACATACAATTTTATTCTCGTACTTTCTACAGTTTCGCACGAAAAGTGTTACTTATCCATATTTGTAGAATGTAGCTAATTGTAGATTTATAGAATTTGATGAATCTTGAAGCTAACGGCCAATATTACTACCACTTTGGTGTTTTTAGGGTTTGAAATAAATTAAAACCTTTGTTCATTTAATGTTCGACGTTTCTGACGTTTATACGTCCCTCTTTAGGAATCTAATAAATACAAACACCTATTTTGTATTTATTATAAACCAACAATATAAAAAAGATGTACAACAATGATAAAATAAAACTTAAAAACTTACAATAAATTTCCTATACATGTCAGATATGTTATGCAGAAAACAGTCCGATCGTCAGTAACAAGAAGACAAAATTTTGCGGTATATAAGGTAAAGTACCCAGTAGTGGCACAGTTTTGACCATACTTTTTTTATGAACTGTTCTATTGCTGAAACTAAGCATAATACGTGAAAACTAATTACATCAGCAGATAGCTCGTGCCTCAAGGTTTATTTTAAGTACAAAAAAGTCTTCTGTTGTTGCTGATGTATTAAAATAACCGCGTTAGAAGAAAATAGCTATCGGCTGATGTAGCGGGACACTGTAACTTTTTTGGAACCCGAAGTGGGACGCCCGTTTGACGTACTAGTTGAACAATACATTTTATACGTGTCCCACTACTGTGATATGGGAACTAATAGGCACCTACAGTGGGACAAAGTTTTCGCTATGCGCACCCGTCAAACATAACCTCGAAAAATTTATATCGTGTTATACACTAATTTAAGAAGGAACTCAACACAATAAGGAAATGATTATATAGTTATCATCATAAAGAATGCTAATGAATCAATGCTATTATCATTTTTATCCTTTATTTTATTTTTTTACTGTTGTCCCACTACTGGTCCCAAAATCGGCGTTGTCCCAGTACTGGGTACTTTACCTTACACTATGATCAGTAAAAATGTGTGTAATCAAAATTCAATACATGTTTCGTGATATAAGTCTATAGTGCGGCTAGGTGGGGAGAGACAGACTACGAGAGTTTGATGACTTAGCAAAGTATTATGAGAACACGTCTAAGTGGTAGTGATGACTGTGTTGACAGCGTAAATGAGTGTAAGCTCAGCGTGTTATAGCTCCACTAATCATGTATTCCTAATACTTCTTCTTGTAATGTACGCGAATATTTTAATATAATAGTAACAGTACGAGTACAAAAATTCAAAATTATTAATCAGTATACTATATTCTTTAGTTAACTTTGCGATTTCAAATTGCTTGTTCATTAAATTTTTTTGAGTGTATATATATATAGATTCATAAAACAGTCTTTTTCCGTTGTTCCTTTCAGAGTCTATTATTTTAACTTTTTTTAAGTTTATGGTATCGTTATTCTCTGTTTTATGTATGAATAATAATGAATTTTTATCCTCTTCACAATATTTTCTATGATGTTCCTTAATTCTTACGCCCAAACGTCAACAAGTTTGTCCTACAAATGAGTCGTTACAATTATCGCAATTAATTTTATAGATAACATGTGAATTATTGAATTTAGTATTCTTATCCTTACCTAATACTATAATATTGTTTATCTTATTGTTCATGCTAAAAACAACATTCATATTGAGTCTTTTAAAGAAATTTTTAACAAAACCTTCTAACTCTTTGATAAATGGTAAGCATATAAATGTCTTGTTGTCGTTATTATGCGGAAGGTCAATAGTAGAATGAATCTTTTTTTCTTTATATAGAAATTTATTAGATCATGAGGATAATTATTGTATTTTAAAACGTGTTTTATGAAGCAAATATTTTGTTTATGTAATAATTTATCATACAATTTTATTTCACGATCAACAATACACTAAATTATATAAATTTTGTTGCTCAAAGAATGGTGTGAATTAAAATTTAAATATCTACCAGAGAATATTGGTTTTCTATAAAAATTAGTTATAATATATCTATCTTTGTTAATGATTATTTTAACATCCAAAAAGCTAATACTGTTATATCATTATAGTATATATACCATAAAATTATGTCTTCTTGTTACTGACGATCTGATTGTTTTCCGCATAACATATCTGACATGTATAGGAAATTTATTGTAAGTTTTTAAATTTTATTTTATCATTGTTGTACATCTTTTTTATATTGTTGGTTTATAATAAATAAAAGTCATGATTAGTGATTGCACAATAATTATCAACAGTATTTAAAATTTTTTTTTAGCAAAAACATGATAGAATATAAACATTTTGTGTCAAAAAGTTTCTTTTTCACACAAGCGGATCTTGAGTAGAACTGATTTTCCTTTTCATTCAAATAGACCTAATTTCGAGTACAAAATCAAGAGGAATATCCTTTTGTGTGAAAAAAATTACTTTTATTAAAAATGAAAATTTTTCTGAGTGTAGTAATGGGAAAACCATCTGTTAGGAAACAGTGATAAATTATTCAATGAGCAAATAACCCTTCACTTTTCTTGTCCCGTTGTCCGTCTGATTGTCTGGTCGCTTTCTCTCATCTCTGTCATGACTTAGTTTTTGAAGTAAATATTTCCTCTGTCATGATTTACGATTTCTTTCATTTTTTATACTGACGCACAAATTTATAATTACTGCTTCATTTGTGTACCATCTTTGTAGGGAGCCGAACTTTTTGCCGATTGCAAGCAATGGTAAAAGAAATATCAAAAAACGTCGACGTAATAGACCAGAAGATGTTGCGCCATTCAACTGGGAAAATCCTTCTTCCATTATAAGACGTGCTTTTGGACCAGCATACTCTTTAGCATGCTCCCCCCGTGATGGAGATCAGCGAGATGTTCGCGTACCCGGGTATCATACCCGTTGTCGCAAACAGGCTGATCTTGTCATAGATATATTACCTAATCACGTCGGCTTTCAGGAAGTCGTGCTAAGCGTAGCTGGTCCATTAATTCAACGTCACCGCGAACGTGATAATCAAAAAATTGAAAACGAATGTTTCCAACAATACACCATTGATAATGAAGAAGATTTTGTAGAGCCAGAAGGGTCATATGCGATATATTTATATTTAACATATGGCCCTACTAATTGTGAAGAAGATCAAAACAATCGTTTTTTCATTGAACGTTTAAACGTTCCAATGGGCAGAGAAGATGTTGATAGTGGTATTTATGGTTTCTGTGAAATTTGCACATTTCCTCTGCCCATATGGCGGGGATGTTCATGTCTAACGTATTCCTACTTCAATGGTATTGTTGACATTAATTATATATTAAGCTGCGACAGTGAACAACACCAGTTAAATCTTTGTTGTTTCATTTGCTCGGAATGCGAGTAGCATCAATTTATTTTATAATTATATATTGCACTTAATATAATAAAATTTTATAATTGTTATATTGATTTTTTTATTTATTTTCTTTAAGTGGGCGCCGAAGTTAATGTATTATTATATGAAAGTACTGTAGTATATTTTATTTTGTAAATAACAAAATATGACCATTTTCCGAAATTCAAGAGTTGTCCGCACTTGATATATAATTTTTGAAGTGTTTCTCAAAATTTCAGCTATATCAGTTAATTCTTTGCAGAGAAAACTTTGAAAAACTAATTATGTTACTCCGGCATCCCGTTAATGGGAGACCGAAGTACCATCAGATAGTTTTTCAAAGTTTTCTCTTCGAATAGTTAACCAATTCGACTGAAATTTTGAGAATACTTAAAATTTATATACGAAGTGCGCTCAAGTCTTGAAATTAAAAAAAAAAAATATCTTTCAATTTCGCAATTTATAGGTTATGTTACCCTCGCTAATTTTTTAAATGTTTTCTCGGCAACTAATTGATCGTTTGAGTTGCGATTTTGAGAAGTAACTAAACATTAATTTTTAAAGCACGCTCAAGTCTTCAAAATCAAAAAAAAAATAATCTTTTAATTTATGTAATAAAAACGTGTTATACTCCTTACAGCGCCACCCTCCATTTAAAATGCATTGACTTCGGCGTCCCCTTAATCAACATAATAAAAATTAATCTATGTGAAATGGCAAAGAAGTTAGAAAATATCTATTAAAAATGGATAATTAATGGTTATGATGAAATTATTTTTCGATCATTATTTAACCATTTTTTAGATTAAAGTCACAATAAAATATTTGTATTTACTTCCTAATTTTATTTTTTATAAAAGCTATTAAAATTCACTTGATGTCTTACCAAAATATAACTAAATAACATTAAGTAAAAACTCATTTGTTGTACTCCTTCTATGAATAATCCATCAAAAATTTGATTTCTTCATCTAATTTTGTCTCTCTCACTCCTTGTCATAACAGCAATCATTCTAATAGCCAATTTCTAAATAACAAAAATCGCCAAATTCAATATCTTTAAAATACTCAAGAGCAAGCTTGTGATTGTCTTCGAAAAAATCATTATATTTTTCAATATATTAAATCAACAAACCCATATATCATTAAAGAACACTATAAGCTTCATTGAATCTTTCATGAAAGTTTTACATTTTTGAATGTTTCCAAATTTTATGTTACATGAATTGTTTCAGATAATTTTCATTAACCCTTCGGGAAACTTCCATCAATTTATTATGAAGTTTTCAAAAATTTACTGGAGGCTTAATTTAGGTTGTATGAATTTTACAGTACGATTAATTATTATTTGTCGTCATAATAATCGTTATCTTATAAAAACGTTAGTGATGCACGATTACTCGACTCGGCCTGTTTGAACTTTATCGAACTTTTTCTTCGAACTCGAGAAGAGTACTCAGTACTTTGAACTACATCAGTCAGATCAAACTAATCGGATCAACTCGAACTAATCGAACCAACTCGAGTCACTCAGACAGGTCGAACTACTCTAATTAACTCGAACTACTCTGATTGGTTCAACATACTCGTACAGTCAAGTAAATCGAATGCTATTAAACTACTCAGACGTGAACTACTCCGACGATCTAAAAATCCTCAAAAAAGTATCATTAAATAATTTACTGTAACAACAAATTTCGTTCAAAAGTGCATATAATAAAAAAACCGATGCTAACTGCTTTAGCAGAATGGTTTCTCAAAGAGAATTGATAAAGTATATCAAGTAATTATTTTAAATGCATATTTTAATATAAAATGAAACGAGACTCTAGAAATCGTCAGCTGCTGGATGAAAACATACAACCTTAACATGTCTTGTTCGAAAAAGTTGCTACTTTTTCAAATTCTCAATTATAAATCAAAAATTGGATGTAAATAGTTTTGAAATCTATAATTCAGAAAAAGATAAAATTTACCTTAAAAATATCTGTCTATATTTTAGATGTTATTCCAAAAAATTTTTATAATTCATGAAATTATTTATTTTTATAAAAAATTGATATTTTTTCAAATCCGCTATTTTAACTCAAAAATAACTCTTAAGTAGTTTTGAAATACATAATTTAGAAGGAAATCAAATATACTACAAGAATATCAGTCTCCATTTGGCATATCTTCAAAAAATGAAAAAAATTTATTTTTAAATATAACCTTTAAGTCATCCATTTGTCTTCAAAATTCAATCAGTTCTATTCGATAAAGTTCGAGTAGTGCAATAAATCGAGTAAAAATTTTGACTCGAATCGAGTTCGTTGAGTAGAGTTTTTGAAGCAAATATTTCCGAGTACTCGTGCACCCATAACAAGCTTACATTATATTTTCCATTTTTTACTTTTCAATAATAATTAAAATTTTTAAAGTATATGAAATAAATATTTTTTCAAAACAATCAACACGTTATTAAAAAACCTAATTATTATGTACGTTCTCATAACATAGTTTGTCTAGTCTTTTTATTCGTCTAATCTCATCTATTCAATAAGCACTCTCTACAAATGGTAATAATTTTTTTCGTGACTATATAAATAATAATATTATTAATATAAAACTTTCTACGAAAGTATAAAATAAGGCAAGTATAAAAGTTTTTTCTGTATAATCTACTTTACCTTCCTCTCTTTCCACTCTCCCCTCTATCTCCATCACGCCATCTCTTTCTCTCCCTCCTTCTCTCTCTCTCTCTCTCTCTCTCAACATTCGTCAAACTCCGTATACCAGAAACTTTAATGAGAGCTTAAATATTTTTTGAAAACAAAACGTTTTTTAAAAAACTAATTTTTTAAGTACGTTTCAACAACAGAATTTGTCTAGTCCTTTTATATCTTCTAATCTCATCAATGTATTCAATAAGCACTTTCTAAGAATGGTAATACTTTTTTATATGACAGTACAAATAATAATATTATTAACATAAAACTTTCTAAAGTATAAAATAAGGCAAGTATAGAAGTTTTTTAGTCTATAAAATAATAATATTTATGATTTTTTAAAAGAAATAAAAAAAATACTAGTGAAAAAGTCTTTTACTTTTTTGAGTCAATGTATGCTGACGCTGATCAAATTATATGTAACTAAATATATTCAAATTATTCACTGCAAATTAAACAAACGAAAGTTGTGAAATCAGTTATCGATAGTCAAGTAAAGCAAACAACTCTCCGAAACCACTGTTTGACTATTCTCAGAAATGTATTCAAATTTGTTCAACTTTCTATATAAGTTAAACACAAAAAAGTACTGAAATCCATTTATTGTAGTCAAGTACCCATAAGTTAACTTGACTGACATAATAGAACTTTTCGTATCTACTCAAAATTATTCAGCCAGCATGCATAAAGTACCTACTACTTAACGCCCAAGAGGCTTAATAGTTCACATACTCCTACAAAATTTTACAGAACCTACGTACTTTACGCCCATGTGAGCGAAAATTATTTAATTATATAACTATATTGTCTTCTTTTTACGTCTAAAATTCATAAGAATTTGTTCAGATATTTACAACAAGTCAAATCCGACATAAAAAATTACACAATTACCAACACATCTCTATTTTTCATTATTCTTTCTCAATTTTGAACTTTCTATAATATTACGCATCTTGGAAGGACAAAAGAAGTCTAGAGCTGCTCCAGCAGGGGTGGTCCTCCTTTCTCCCATACATACTTGGCGGGCCCGACGGTTTGCAGTTCAAGGTGTAGTAGACATTGTCATTTTCATATAAATATTCATATGTTTAAAGATCAGATAAAATGTATAAATCGGTTGCTTGTACATATTCAATAGAAGGTGTAAGCCCTCGTGAAAATATTATTTGAGATCCCATAATATATAAAATCACAGATGACATCTCATATATGAGATCTCATATGAGATCTGGTGTCTGAAATATTCGTATGAGATCTCATATTTACACCCGGGAAAAGGAAGAAAAATAGGTTGCTTATAAAATGGTAGATTATACAGAAAAAACTGATACTTGCCTTATTTTATACTTTCGTAGAAAGTTTTATTATTGATATAAGTGGCAATATCTTTAAATTATTATCTAAAATTTCTATAAACTTAATATTAATGGTGGACAATGACTGCACATGTTGAAAATTCATAATGTATCGCCCATTTTTAATATTTTAAGATTTTTTATTATTATGAATTAAATTGTTCATTTTTTGCTATTTTAATTTTTAGAGAGAAGTAGCAGACTCTTATGCAAACAATGCAAGAATTATTGAAAAATAAATGGAATGCAAAGGTATAAATAAACCAAAGATTGCAGTACCACCACCAACAGATATTAAGAAAACAAGAGGAACATTACTAGATATTTAACTTATGAAAATAATATTGTTCCAACTTGCATATTGTATAATATGCAATAATTTTTAGAATATTTTTATTATTAAATTTAAGGTTTTTGTAAATTAAAAAACTTCTTTATTCTTAAACACTTTTTCAATTATTTATTTACATTACATAAAAGTATATATTTAAAATATATATCGCAATGACTAGATATAAATATTGCATAGAAATGTACGTTATTAAATATAGGTTAGGTATATAAATTTTGTAAATTAATAAAATAAACTAGATGTACAGCAAATATAAAAAAAAATTAAGTTGATAGTTGATATGGATGGCAACATTGTTACTATTAAGGAAAAGAATGTTTTCCCTTATAAGAAGATATATAGTCTCAAATGTTTGAAAAAAACCATCAATAGAACTAACGATTTCGATCTTCACCTAATGACTCACGTTCACTTATTTGTTTATCCTCCTATTTTGAAATATCTGGATTTATAATTTACATATTTCGTATGATAATTAAATTAATTTTTGATTGCATTAATGACCATCGTTCATCTCTTATAAATTTCAAATCTGCTCTTATATAAAAATTATATTTTATAATTTTGTAACAGCCACAGATTAAATATATGTAAATAATTTAAATTCAAGCACTTTATAACATTAATTTTTTACTTTAATAAAGTTTCAACAATAGATAATCAACTGATACTTCGTTATTAATGATAGAATAAAGAGGCATCAAGATTTCAGTTTCAACAAATAAAAAACATTATATGGTATTTAAATTTTTACTGTTCAGAATTAATTTAAAAAATATAAATTAAATAAAACTAATGAAATATAATAGCGTACAAAAACTTTTGTACTATATATTATCAGAAGTTGATATGCTTCTTTGAGCTACATCACGATGTATGATTTATGAGAATTGTAATTTTATAGAGGATCACTAATGCAATGTACAAATACATTATTAGCACTTTAAAGTTATTCGATTTTTAATTAGACATCGATGGCTGCTGTCTCAATATCTGATTTATTTAAAATTGTGGGCTCGTCTTTCAAAAATGGACCTGACCTCGAACTTTGATTAAGGAACTTGGGAGCATCTCAATCAGCGCCATTACTAGTCTAAGGCTTGCCTTTATTAGAGGATTTATCTTCAACTTTATTTGCCTTCTGTTTATTTGTAGCAATGCTAGATTTAGTTAATCTAGAATTAGCATTCAACTTAGGCGACCTTTTGCTTGCAGGACTCGAACTGGATCACTGATTATTTAGTGTTAAATGCGTCCTTTCTATCGCACTTTTCAGTTTTATACCTGCATAAGTTGATCGTACTGAGTGAGTACTTTGTCACAAATTCGTTCGTGTCATAGCTGCAGTACTCAGGACTGCTAGGTATGTCAGGTGCTTTTGCTGCATCTAAGAGACTTCTTCTTTAACTTAAAGAGCCCTGATATGTATTAACTGTTGCAGCTGCTCTACTTCTACTAGCTGCCGTTGAACTTTCTAAAGATCTAGCTGGTCTATGTACTGCAGAGGGAGTATTACGTTGTTGTGTTGATGGTGAAGATTTTTTCAATTTATCATAGTTTCTTGCCTGATTGATATTTATATTTCCGCTCGTTTTTCCTGAATTGGAGAAGACTTATTGGTTGCCATGGATTTTGGCATTGTTATTGTAGTAATATCAGTCATTAAACTATCCGTGGACATGGATGTATCCATTTTATTCATTTTCTTCACTAATGGCTTCTTCTTTGACTCAGCTAATGAATCTATGGATAAACCCGTTTCAAGACTCTCCTTTGCTTTTAATGAGGGCGACTCTGGCCTCGTAATTCCACAATTCTTACTTGCAACATCTTTCTTTATACTCAATTGGGATGATGACTCCGTAAGACTATCTGAAGAGAGAGCTTTACCATCTTTTTTCATCGGAACTTTACTCACTTTTAATAACGTTTTCTTTTCAGCAGCACGTTTCACTGCAAGGCTAGAAGTCCCAGATGAATCATTATATTTTGATGATGAGATCATTATTTTTTTTTCTCTGTTGAACTAAGTTCTTTTCCTGATTCTAGGCTCTAAATACCTTGATTTTACCTATAAATGATAAACAAGATATTACTTTAATGATATTATTTATAAAATAAGTTGAACTCTGCATAATGCAATTATTATATCTACCTCAATTTTATTTGGCCACGATTTTGGTCAAGAAACACTGTTAAAGTCAATGCTTAATTTATCATTTTGTAACTTTCTTTCTAGTGGATCAGTTTTAGATTTATTCATTACTTTTCTAGTTTGAAGAAGAGAAGTCTGTTTTGACGTTCTATCATTGTGTTCTGAAATTGCCATTTTTATTCTCTTTAAGTCTAAATTCCTATTAGGTGGAGTCCGACTAATAGCTATTTTTGGTTGTTCTAAACGTTCTTTTGGTTCCTAAAATAAAAATAAAATTGGAATCATAAAATCGGAAAAGTAAAATGAATTTATTCAATATCAAGTAAAATCTAATTACCTTTAAGAAATTAGAATGTCTTGATGGTCTTTTAGTTAGCACCTCATTAGGCAATATAACAAAGCAAGCAAGTTCTTGTATCTGTTGGCGAAGTTCCAAATCCATTTTCAACCACGCATTAGTCCTAGCTGCACGAGCAGCATCCCGCACGAGACATTTTTCTACATGTCCTCTTATCTTATTCATTAAATTGTTGAATATGGGACACCATTTGCATTGCGTACGTTGAATATCATCTAAAAGTGTACTATTAAACATTTTATCAAGTTTTAAATAAGCTCTACAAGCTTGTTCGGGTGGCACTCTTTCAGCAGCTACTAAAAGGGGATCTTCTAGACGACTGATATTCCAAGTTAATTCTCGGTCCAAACTTTGAAAACTTTCATTTCCAAGCATAGTCGAAAAATTATCCGTTAAATATTTCATAGAAGCATCAAGAAGATTTGAAACCAATCGGAATACTGGTTCAGCCCACCGAACGTTTGGCAATGTAGTCAAAAGTTTATCACAATCCATTATAGTTTGTAATACTTTATTATGTACAGACTGAAAAAAATAATAATTTTGACAAATAGGATACATGTGTTAGTATATTTATTTCGATTTCCAATTGATATTTATAAGAATTTATTTATTCTTTGTACCATGTGAACTATATGTTGATTATAGCATTTGTCCATGTTACAATAAATAACAAAAAAAAAGTTCTTGTATACTTATCTGATATCAGGAGATATCAGATCTCAGATATCACTTATCTGCTTATCAGATCTCCATAACCTACATTTATACGTATTATTATAAAAATGTATGCACATAACATAAAATCTCTCTCTCTCTCTCTCTCTCTCTCTCTCTCTCTCTCTCTCTCTCTCTCTCTCTCTTGGTTTTTTTACTTCCTCCTAGAGGAAGCTTTGTAATAGTGAAATTTTCAACTTCGCTAAAACTCTCTATAAACATCATTAGAGGTGTTAGAAGTTTGTTTCACATGATTTTAGAAAATGTCTGTATGGATGTGTGTGTGTGTATGTGTGTATACCGCTTTATCTCCGGATCTACGCGGTCGATTTTAACCATCAGGTACTCATTTTTTTGTTTTTTTATTCTGAATTCGGGAAGACAATAATTTTTACTGATTTGTTTTTGTTTTATTTCAAATTTTTGATTTTCGAAAAATTTATTTATTTATTTTTTTTAATGATCGGATTTAAATTTTTGAATCGGGTGGGTCGCATTCGAAAGAGCATAAAAAAACCCATAATTTCAAAAAAAAAAAATTATCTAGCCATCACGGTTCTCTTGTTATTAACAAAAATGTGTTTTTTTTTTAAAGCTAATAACTCCTAAACTAAACGGTCAATTTTTCGCAGAAAATTCACGATTATGCAGAATATAAATTGCTATAATCTGTGAAAATTTTAATCCATTCTGTTGGTTAGTTTTTGAGAAAAAAATTAAAAAATGGAAAAAATGTGTTCTCTATGTCGCACGTTTTATGGAGTAAACCTGGATTAATCGCTTTGTAATTTCTTATAGAGGTAGATTTTGGATAGATCTCGGCTAAGTTCTTTGGGCTACATAATCGATCTATAAATTTCTGAGATTTTTGAGGTTAAAATTTTTTTAACCTTTTTTTCAAATCGAAATTTCTCGAAAACGGCTCTATGTATCTGAATCGGATGGGCGGCATTCGAAAGCGAATTTAAATACCTATATTTTCTAAAAAAAGTTATTTTTCTAACTATCACGGTTCTTTTGTTATTAATAAAAACGTAAACATAGAAAAATAAAAAAAATGAGTTTGGTATGTCTAACCATTGCGGGAGTAAAAATTGACTTAATCGCTTCAAAATTCCTCGTAGAGGTGGATTTTGTGTAGTTTTCGGTGGAGTTATTTGGGCAAAATGATTGGTCCATAGATTTAAGAGATATTTGAGGTTAAAATATTTTTAACCTTTTTTCAAATTGTAATTTCTCGAGAAAGATCTATGTATTCGAAGGGTATGGGTAGCATTCGAAATAGAATTAAAATAGCTATATTTCCTAAAACGAAAAATTTCTTTTATATTTTTTATTTTTTTTATATCTTACAGCGATTTTTACATAATATAATAAACTTTTCTTGAAAGATATGTAAATTACCTATATTTTCTTTTTTTTAATATGTAAATTATCTTTACTATGTCATTTGTTATTAAAGAAAACGTTTTTATATTTCATAAACTAATTTCTAAAAAATATTTTATTTATCGACTTAAAATTTCAACCATTTATTAAACTCATTGAAGACTATATTTGGTTAAAATTTTAAGAGATTATCTTCATTCTGAATAAACACGATTCAAAAATTTTTTAAAAAGATTTTTAACCTCAAATATCTTTGGTCGTAATGGATCGATTTTTTGGGCAACGAACTCGAGCTGAAGATATATAAAAGCTACATATGTGCCAAATTTTATGACGATTGGATAATTTTTACTCTTGTTATCGTGCGACAACGAAAACGCAAATTTTTTATAAATAATTTTTTTTTTTAAGTAGAGTTTTAACATCGAATTTAAAATAGTTTCACCGTACAAAATAAAGTATTAAATTTTAAATATTGGAATTAAAAATTAATGAAGGTGATGTTATATACCGACATAATTTTAAAAAGAGTACATCTCATGAAAATACCAATAGAATCATCCACAAAAAATTCTGAATACAATGTTTACGTGTCCGGAGCGCCTGACAGTCGTCTTTTACCAAATAAACGTTTGAATGTTGATTTAAAAAATATTGAAATCAGAGTATCACATCACCTTAAAAGAATCAGTAAATTATGTTTGAGGAAGCTACGTGCCAATTAATTGGCAGCGGTTTTTTTATATATATATAAAAAAAGGTTAGCTCGATCGACCAGACGATAAAGTATATGGATAATATATATATATATATATATATATATATATATATATATATATATATATATATATATATATATATATATATATATATATATATATATATATATATATATATATATATATATATATATATATATATATATATATAAAACCGGAAGTGGGAAGAAAACCTATACCGGAAGTGGAATCTTATGGAAAATATGAAGAATTTTAGAAATCGGAAATCAGACATAAAATTTTTCACTATTTAATATCTTTAATATGAGAACATATTTTTACATGAAACTTTTTGTGCAACATAGTATAACAATAATACACATCGACGCCTCCTATTCATAAAGTCCCAACTCAGACGCCAATACAATAAGGTCCTAACTCGCCGTTCCGTGCAAAAAAGTCCTATCTCAACGATAATTCAACAAAGACCTATCTTAAAGCTCAGTGCAACAACGTTCTAACTCAAAAATCCAGTGCAACAAACTCCTAACTCGGAGGTGAGTGTAACAAAGTCCTAACTCGGAGGTAAGTGCAAAAAAGTCCCAATTTGAAGGTGAGTGCAAGAAGGTCCCGCTTCACAATATAAAGCAATGAGATAGTTATTGAAACGGGACGATTTTAATAAAATAATATCACAATACCCAAATGGGCAGGGAAACGAGATCCACGTAAATATATTCGCAACGAGCCAAAAAAAAAAAAATTTCACTGAAACAAAATGTCCAAAACACAAATAGGCGAGGCACTACTCTGCTTTTCTGATGTAATAGACATCATTTTGTTGCTATACAGGTATATGTCTAAACAGCTTGCAGTACTCTTAACAAAAAAATAATACATTAAATAGCAGAGAATAATGATATAAATTGAGTAGAATAAACGAATGAGAGTAAAAAGTCGCCTATTTTCGCAAAAACCCGCTAGTCGTATTTATAAATCACAAAGAGGCAGAGGAGGAAGCGATATTTACACAAATAAATATACGTATGCAGGCGGGCAAGCGAGAGATAACGGATTAAGCCCAATCCTGATAACCTTAATAAGCAGCGGGTTAAAGGTAGCTTAATCGTGCGAAAAGACGCACTCTCGAAGACGAGCTTCCCACGCGAATTTGTGCTTTAATAAATCGAAATCGGTGCTGAACATAATAATAGTTTAAACTTATCTGGAAGCAGGCTCGCGAGGATGAGGCGGCTTCTCGTAGACGAGCTACGTACGCGTGATTCCCTATTTCGTAAGCGGAAATACTGCTCCAGAATAAAAGTAGCTCGAACGGGCCAGGAGTCGCCCTCTCGAAGGCGAGCTTCCGACGCGAGTTTTTACTTTAATAAACAGAAATTCGTGCTGAAAATAAAAATAGGTTAGACTTACCTGGAAGTAGGCTCGAGAGGACGAGCTTAGGACGCGTGCTTTGCCTATACAGCGTGTCCAAAAAGTCTGGAAACACCCAAATAATTTCTCAGCTGAATTACTATTGGAAAATGTTAAGGTCGCCTTTGTAGTAATTTTTTACGAGGAATCCAATGGTGACCTTGGATTCGACCTTGGACCTCATTTTTGAGGTTATTTCAAGGTCAACCTCATTTTTTTAAATGGTAACCCCTATTTTTTATAGCGGAATCTGAAAGAGCGGAAAATTTTACGTCCGGATATGTAGTAAGGTATGAGGTTGAGGTTACCCCCAGAGGTCAAATTGAGGTCAAAGTATGATTTCTTAAAAATTTCGCGAGTTCAGTGGTAAAACAAAACAAACAAAGGTAAGGTTTGGTAAGTTCGAACGAAGACTTGAAGGTGACCTCTGATTCGACCTTGAACCTCATTTTGAGCCTCATTTTTGAGGTTATTTCGAGGTCAACCTCATCTTTTTAAATGGTAACCCCTATTTTTTTAGCGGAATCGGAAAGAGTGTGAAACTTTACGTCCAAACATGTACTCAGAACATAGTTCAAGAAGGACCTTGACGTTCATTTGAAGGTCACTTAAACTTAATGACGGTCTGATCTTGTGTAAACTTTTTATCACACTGAGCGAGGTTAATTCTTTAGTAGTTTTCAACGAGAAATCTAATGGTGACCTTGACATTGTCCTTAAAAGTCATGTCAAGTTCAATTTTTTTACATTTAGCGTTACCCAGGAACAACGACGTGGACGTAGTAAAATCTGTTCCCTTTGGGGTGCTTGATTTACGTGAGTCCCCTTGCCTCTCACGATGGGGTGCTTGATTTACGTGAGTCCCCTTGCCTCTCACGATGGGGCGCTTGATTTACGTGAGTCCCCTTGCCTCTCACATTTGATTTTTTAAACAGTATAACATCTTATTTCAAGTGCTCGAACTGTTCTCCATTCATTTCTTGACAGTAACCTAATCGATGATAGAAAGCACCAACAGCATTTTCAATCATTTCAGCAGGAATGAGAGCTGATTCATCAATGATCCTTTCACGTAATTCATCTAAGTTTAAGGGTTTTGTTTTGAATACACGATCCTTCAGATAACCCCAATAGAAATAATCTAGAGGCGTTAAATCGGGGGACCTAGCTGGCCATTCAATTGCACCTCTTCGTCCTATCCATCGATTAATGAATACTGTATCTAAGTATGTGCGAACGTTTCGTGCATAATGAGCTGCTGCACCGTCCTGTTGATACCATGTGTTATTAAAGTCCTCTCCAGCTATTTCTCTTATAGCAGGAACAATTTGATTCCGCAACATAGTTTCATACTTATCTGCATTTAAATTGCCATCAATAAAAAATGGTCCTATAATCCTATTATTTAATATTCCAGCCCAAACATTTAATTTTTGTGGATATTGTGACTTGGCTTCTCTTGCCCAATGAGGGTTTTCAACTGCCCAATATCTACAGTTATGCCTATTTACGCTTGAGTCAAGTTGAAATGTAGCTTCATCTGAGAAGACTATATTTGATGGAAAATTTGGATTTTGTACGATGCGTGCCATCATATCATCACAGAATTCAACGCGACGATCGAAATCATCTTCATTTAACTTGTGTATTAGCGTTACTTTAAATGGATGGAACTTCTCTCTCTTTAGTATGTTATGAATAGATGATTTACTTATTTCGTGCACTTGAGCAGCTCTACGAACGGAAGTATGCGGATCTTCGGTGAATGTTAACACGACATCTAAAGATTTCTCTTCGTTACCTGCTGACATTGGTCTGCCTGATCGAGGTAAATCGCTGATAGTGCCGGTATTTTCAAACCTTCTAACAGTTTTTGAACTGTTGAAAATGATAGTGGAGTTCCACCAACCCTAAATGAAGCATTAAAAATATCTCTTACGGCCCTATAAGATCGCTGCATGTGTCCCCAACCTCTCATCATGAGAATCGTTATTCTTTCTCTATCAGTGAGTTTGTTCATTTTTATTACTCTTCGTAGTAGACCTTATCCAAAAATACTTTTTGAGTTGAAAATAAAAAGAACTTTTAATTTTCCAAAAATATGTTTGAAAGATGACCAACCCTTTTCTGTGGTGGTTATGGAATGAATAATAGTTTATTGTCACTCTAACCATACGAAAAATAACAAGTAACAATGTTCAATATTTAAACGCTTCAAAAAATTTTACAATGAATCAGCTCTCATTCCTACTGAAATGATCAAAAATACTGTTGGTGTTTTCGATCATCGATTAGGTTACTATCAAAAAGTGGATGGAAAATAATTCGAGCACTTGAAATAAGATGTTAGACTGTTTAAAAAAATTAAAAAGTTTACACAAGATCAGACCGTCATTAAGTTTAAATGACCTTCAAATGAACGTCAAGGTCCTTCTTGAACTATGTTCTGAGTACATGTTTGGACGTAAAGTTTCACACTCTTTCCGATTCCGCTAAAAAATAGGGGTTACCATTTAAAAAATGAGGTTGACCTCGAAATAACCTCAAAAATGAGGCTCAAAATGAGGTTCAAGGTCGAATCAGAGGTCACCTTCAAGTCTTCGTTCGAACTTACCAAACCTTACCTTTGTTTGTTTTGTTTTACCACTGAACTCGCGAAATTTTTAAGAAATCATACTTTGACCTCAATTTGACCTCTGGGGGCAACCTCAACCTCATACCTTAATACATATCCGGACGTAAAATTTTCCGCTCTTTCAGATTCCGCTATAAAAAATAGGGGTTACCATTTAAAAAAATGAGGTTGACCTTGAAATAACCTCAAAAATGAGGTCCAAGGTCGAATCCAAGGTCACCATTGGATTCCTCGTAAAAAATTACTACAAAGGCGACCTTAACATTTTCCAATAGTAATTCAGCTGAGAAATTATTTGGGTGTTTCCAGACTTTTTGGACACGCTGTATAACGTGAAAACGCTGTTACAAATTGAAGGTAGCCTAATCGTGCGGGGAGGTGGATTCCCGTAGACGAACTACGTACGCGTGATTCCGTATTTAGTAAGCGAAAATACCGCTCCAGAATAAAAGTAGCTCGAACGGGACAGGAGCCGCGCTCTCGAAGATGAGCTTCGCACGCGAGTTTTTGCTTTAATAAATAGAAATTCGTGCTGAAAATAAAAATAGGTTAAACTTACCTGGAAGTGGGCTCAAAAGGACGAGCTTAGGGCGCGTGCTTTGCCTATATAACGTGAAAACGCTGTTACAAATTGAAGGCAGCCTAATCGTGCGAGGAGGTGGATTCTCGTAGACGAACTACGTACGCGTGATTCCGTATTTAGTAAGCGAAAATACCGCTCCAGAATAAAAGTAGCTCGAACGGGCCAGGAGTCGCCCTCTCGAAGGCGAGCTTCCGACGCGAGTTTTTGCTTTAATAAACAGAAATTCGTGCTGAAAATAAAAATAGGTTAGACTTACCTGGAAGTAGGCTCGAGAGGACGAGCTTAGGACGCGTGCTTTGCCTATATAACGTGAAAACGCTGTTACAAATTGAAGGTAGCCTAATCGTGCGGGGAGGTGGATTCCCGTAGACGAACTACGTACGCGTGATTCCGTATTTAGTAAGCGAAAATACCGCTCCAGAATAAAAGTAGCTCGAACGGGACAGGAGCCGCGCTCTCGAAGATGAGCTTCCCACGCGAGTTTTTGCTTTAATAAATAGAAATTCGTGCTGAAAATAAAAATAGGTTAAACTTACCTGGAAGTGGGCTCAAAAGGACGAGCTTAGGGCGCGTGCTTTGCCTATATAACGTGAAAACGCTGTTACAAATTGAAGGCAGCCTAATCGTGCGAGGAGGTGGATTCTCGTAGACGAACTACGTACGCGTGATTCCGTATTTAGTAAGCGAAAATACCGCTCCAGAATAAAAGTAGCTCGAACGGGACAGGAGCCGCGCTCTCGAAGATGAGCTTCCCACGCGAGTTTTTGCTTTAATAAATAGAAATTCGTGCTGAAAATAAAAATAGGTTAAACTTACCTGGAAGTGGGCTCGAAAGGACGAGCTTAGGGCGTGTGCTTTGCCTATATAACGTGGAAACGCTGTTACAAATTGAAGGCAGCCTAATCGTGCGAGGAGGTGGATTCTCGTAGACGAGCTACGTACGCGTGATTCTGTATTTAGTAAGCGAAAATACCGCACTAGAATAAAAGTAGCTCGAACGGGCCAGGAGCCGCGCTCTCAAAGAAGAGCTTCCCACGCGAGTTTTTGCTTTAATAAACAGAAATTCGTGCTGAAAATATAAATAGTTTATACTTACCTGGAAGCGGGCTTGCAAGGACGAGCTTAGGGCGCGTACTTTGACTATATAAAGTGAAAATGCTGCTACAAATTGAATGCAGCCTAATGGTGCGAAGAGGCGGCTTCTCGTAGACGAGCTACTTACGCGTGATTCAGTATTTACTAAGCGAAATGATCGCTCCAAAATAAAAGTTGCTTGAACGGACGAGGAGCCGCGTTTTCGAGTGAGCTTAACTTACTTAGTTAAAAATTTTTCGACAAGTATAAAAGTTTAAGTGACTTTAATTTTTTGATCCTTACGAATCACGTGAAATTACATATACTTAATTACATTCATTTAAGAAATAATATAATATAATTTTTTTTCAAGTGTTTATGGTAATTAATTGTTGTCTTCTTCTTGGGCACTGTCAGTATCGTTGTTAGATTTAACATCTAATAAATTATAATACGGATGGTATTGTGGCGGTATAATATTGCTTTTACATAAAGTTTTTTAAATCTTTGATTTTCGCTGCCTTGCCTCCTTGTACATTAGAATATGCCTTTTTTAAAATATATTTTTGGATATTGACGTCATTCTTTTCTGTACGCGTAATTAGTGTTTGATAATCTTCATCAAATGATTTTTTGTATAGGAGCTGATTGTATTGTCCTTTAATGGCTATTATCTGTTTAAATTTTGAATCTCCTGTGGGTACAATACTCTTTTTTCCTTTTTTTATTGTTATTTTATTCCAATTAAGCTTGAGAGAAAGTTTTTTAAAATCATATATCATATCATGGGTAACATTGATTACTTCGTACTTTGGATTTCTTATCTTTGCCCCTCGTATTATTTCGCACCATTCATCTGGTGTATAAATTTTTCGCCCTTTGGCATGCCTCTCTATTGCTGCATGTACTGCGTCACCTTCATTCTGAGTATGGCCTGTCTCAAGAAAGTTGTGTCGTATCGTTATGCTGTATTTTGCAGAGGCATATACAAGCATCGTAAAAACAATAGAATTCCTATTTTGACCGCCGCAGTTATCTGACCACAATATAAAGTTTTCTACACCATCTGCTACCTTTTTTTGTATATAATGTAGTAAACAAGATGATACTTCGTTCGCTCCTTTTCTTGCGTCATTTTCTGTCCATATGTAGCAAAACCCTTGGTGACGTACCACGTCGTAAATAGTAAAGTTGTATACACATAATTTTCTTTTATAATATAAGCAACTTGCTTCCGTCTTAGGCGTAAATAGTATTTTCTGGAAATCAAAACATATAACAGATGTAGTCGGGTTTTTGCTTGCATTCTTTTTATCTTCTTCTTTAATTGTTCGAGATTTTTCTTTATTGGAGCAATGATTTTTGTATTTTTCTTCAAGCTGGGCTTTGTCTACCTCTGTTGCATTTTCATATCCTTGGCATATATCACATTGGTCCTTCTTGGGCTTGAAAAAACTAATATGAAATTTATTATTAAAAACGTCCGAGTAGTGGTGTTTGGTTGCTACTTTTTTGTTGTTGTTTTTTGCCCACTCTACATATAAGTTGTACATCACGCTTAAAGATAAGTTTTCTTGAAGGTACTAGCGACTAGAATCTTTACGCGGGTAGTGCGATGGCACTCTCGGAAAAAGATTGATGTGCTCTATTACACTTTCCGCTTTAGATTCGTCAATCATTTTTGGTCTTGCTGCAGATTTTCCTCTTTTGTCAATTAAATGTCGTTCTCCATTCTTGATTTTTTCAAAGGCAGTACGAACCATTGACATGCTAATATCTAAGGTATTTAAGAACATGGTTTGACACACAGTAATGTTTTTCCTCCCATCCGAAATACTGTACACTCTTGCGTGAATTCGTTTACCTTTGGTTGGTTCTTTGGTTGACTTTTCGGTAACATGTCTTAAAATAAAATCATATTTTCTCTCATGATCTTGAATACTCCAAAATTCAGGAAAAAAATCTTTCCTTGTATCTTCTGTAATTTTCTCCTCGCATTTGAATCTGCAACCTGGGCCACAAGTTCGTTGTAAAGTACGTGCAGCTACAATTTTGTTAGTAGTAGTTGACTTATATTCGAGTCCTGCATTTACCGCTGCTTTTACTATATTTCTTTCCCACTTTTCCGGGTAACGCTGTCTTTCTTTTGTAATGTTCACTTTCTGTATATACTTCCTTTTCTTTTTATTTTCTTCTTGGAGATTGAAATCAACACAATCATCCTTTGAAATATTCTTCGTTCCTTGATTTTCATCGGAAGTTAAGTTACTTATTTCATCTTCAGAACTACAGAAAACTTCATTTAGTTCTATGAAACTTCCATTTGAAGTTTCTGTGTCACATCCATTAGGAGCTATGTTTTCATGATTATCATGAATACTGTTATTTACTTCATTATCAGAAATTTTAGGTACATCTAATGAAAATTCTGAGCTAATTAAATAACATGTAGTAATGGTTTCTCTATTGCATAATATGAGGATCTCTCTATAGGGATCTCAAATCTATCTTCATATTCAAACGAAGACTGCGAAATAAAGTTATGAAAATTCTCATCAATACTACTATCATTATTATCGCAAGAATAGTCAATTGAATTTTCGTTGCTCTCTTTGATAGTACTGTACTCATATCCACCAATATTCAGCAAAGTCTCATTTAAATTTCCTCGTTGCGATGGATCTATACGCAGGAGACAAAGAGAGATAAAGAGATAAATTATTTTTTAAATAGTTACGTAAATATAATTTAATATTTATTTTGTAGATTTTATTTTTTTAATTCATTCTAATTAAAATTAACTGATTTTCTATTTAACTATACGAAAAGAAGTTAGTACAATATAAAACTCTATACAATACCCTGGTAGAAACTTAACGGTATTTTATAGCTAACGTATTAATTAAATGTAAGCATTATTAGCATAAATAATTATATAAAAGTAATATGATTTATGTAAAAGTATTGCTGTAACTTAAAATATCAATTTTAAGTAATTTTAAGTTAATTTTTATTAAATGTAAATACCATGATTTTTTTCCGATTTGTACATAATTATGAAATAGAAACAATGTTCATTTTTAGCCATAAAATTAGCGAAAAGTATCTAATTTATGGTTAAGATTTCTACCAGGGCAATTATTAATTATTAAAAAATTAAAATAAAATTAAGTTTATAAAACTTTGTCGTTTACAACAAAGTGCTAAAATGGTATTTTAAAATCGGGCAGTTCTAAAAACTTTGATTCGGAAGTTCGGGTCAACGGTACACTTGGAGGGCTTCTAAAAGCTCAGAACCGCAGCTTTACCTGTGGATTCTCACCCGCAAGCTTGGGATCACCTTTACGGTAATCAGTCAGTGAGCTGAACGTCTCGTCCCTTTTCCATTTACAGAGTGCTCAATTGTGTTCCCAAATATTTCAAAATATAGTCACATGCTGCTGTACATAAGCGACAGTGCTATTATCAGGAGAAAAAAGCGTTCCCAACACACGATTGGAATGGATGTTTCTTTTCTGGCAGTCTTATCAAGCATAATTGTCACCCATATAGATATGTAAAATGCGCGTCAACTCTTAAATATTGATCACACACGATGTGTGAGATACTGTTCATATTCTGGAGTTAGCGGTGGGAAGACTAAAAGTCTTTTACGAGTATCTAGCGTGGAATGGCACACACGATCCTGACCTCGGCATAAACGCGAAATATTTCTCAATAAATCATACCTTGTGATGCTCTAGCTTCTGCATCCATAATAAAATATACTGTTCAAACTTATTTCCAATAAATTAACGAGTATCAATAAAATGATAAGTCATCTGGAATCCTTTTTATGTTTCTCTGAACTCTTTTTGAAAAATTGTAGAGGAAACACAATTCGAAATTGTTATGAACACCGCCAAAGCTTCACTAGTTCAAATAAAATGAATAAAAAAAGCAATTTATTAGTTTTCAATGCGATAGTAAAACAGTTAAAATACAAGTTATGTATCTGAATATTTTTATCATAAGTAATATCGATAATGGTACTTACAAAAATTTACAGGCAGCAATAAAAGTATAATATTATATCATACTGCAGAAAAATGTATTATACAGTGAATCCATATGAATAAATCCAATAATAAACAAAATAACTATTAAAAATCTTAAACTAATAGTAAAAGATTTACTGTAAAGAATATTTTAGGATTAATTTTAATAACCCAGAATTAGTTTCTATTCGTTGTAACCTTCCTTTTAGAATTAAAAATCTAGTCTGCATTTATGGTTATGCATTAGACAGTTTTATTTGAAACCGATGTTCTTCTTTTTCTCACTATATTCAATATTGTAAATATATAATGCGTTCTTTATTATACATTAAAATTATCAAAATTCATATAAATGGATAGAAATAAAAGATCAAAGGCATTTTAAATATTGACATTTTATAACGTACCGAAGTAATGACAGGTCTCAGATTTGAGTCTACACCTTAATAATTGAGTTGACTTGTATGAAACTAGATGTCGTTACTTGGTAGTTATTAACAATTTTTAAGAGTTCGTGTACTGGACTCGAGCGATTTATCGGTTTTGGGATTTTCCTCCGATCTCCGGGTAAGATACCGGCGCGCAGTGTGCCGGAGTCTGTGCCGTCGATACAGATAGAAGGTAGGTAGGTGATGCAGGTAAGTATTTAGCGCTGATTGGCTGCTACCGTGCTGCGTTGGAATCGGGTAAGTAGTTAGCGCTGATTGGCTACTACCGTGCCGATAGAAAGGATTGCCGGGTAAATAATCGGCGCCGAGGGCCAACTATCGTGCCGTAGGAGGTCGGTAACGTAGAGTTCCTTGGGTATGTTAAGGTTAGGTTTATAATTGACATTTTATTTAAGACAAATATGATATTAAATGAGTTTATTTTGATGATAAATAGGAACAAATTACAAGAGTATATTTACAATATTGTAACGAGCGCAAGGGGTCGCCAGCATCACTCAACTAAGCGCGATGCTTTTGGGAGAGTGTTCAAGGCAGTAGCTTGGACACACAAGTGCGTGCCGATTCTGAGAATCGTGGCCCTTTATATACTAGTCAGCTATCTACTCTTCTCTCTCACGCATGACAACAAAGGTGTTTACATTATGACGTCAGATGCGCCTTAATTACTCGTGAGAGAATACGAGTCTGCTTGGTTTGCACTGGGCGCTCGTGATCGGTGAGCCGGGCCTTTGTTGATGTTTCGCTTATGAATGTGTGTATGTATCTTACAGCCGGTCGTGTACGTCACAATTTAATAAAATTTAAATATTCAACATTAATATCTAATCTGATATATATCTATTAATATCTAATTTAAGATATTGATAAAAATCTAATAAAATCTGATATCTATCCTAAGCTCATCCTCGCAAGCCCGCTTCCAGGTTATTTTAAACTATTTTTATGCTCAGTACCGATTTCGATTTATTGAAGCAAAAACTCGCCTGGCAAGCTCTTCTTCGAGAGCGCGGCTCCTGGCCCATTCGACCTACTTTTATTCTGGACCGGTAATTTCGCTTACTAAATACGGAATCACGCGTACGTAGTTCGTCTACGAGAATCCACCTCCTCCCACGATTAGGCTGCCTTCAATTTGTAACAGTTTTTTCACGTTATATAGGCAAAGTACGGGCCCTAAGCTCGTCTTTTCGAGCCCACTTCCAGGTAAGTTTAACCTATTTTTATTTTCAGAACGAATTTCTGTTCATTAAAGCAAAAACTCGCGTGGGAAGCTCTTCTTCGAGAGCGCGGCTACTGTCCCTACTTTTATTCTGGAGCGGTATTTTCGCTTACTAAATACGGAATCACGCGTACGTAGTTCGTCTACGAGAATCCACCTCCGCGCACGATTAGGCTGCCTTCAATTTGTAACAGCGTTTTCACGTTATATAGGCAAAGCACGCGCCCTAAGCTCGTCCTCTCGAGCCCACTTCCAGGTAAGTTTAACCTATTTTTATTTTCAAACGAATTTCTGTTTATTAAAGCAAAAACTCGCGTGGCAAGCTCTTCTTCGAGAGCGCGGCTCCTGTCCCTACTTTTATTGTGGAGCGGTATTTTCACTTACTAAATACGGAATCACGCGTACGTAGTTCGTCTATGAGAATCCACCTTCTCGCACGATTAGGCTGCCATCAATTTGAAACAGCGTTTTCACGTTTATAGGCAAAGCACGTGCCCTAAGATCGTCCTCTCGAGCCTGCTTCCAGATAAGTATAAACTATTTTTATTTTCAGCACGAATTTCTATTTATTAAAGCAAAAACTCGCGTGGGAAGCTCTTCTTCGAGAGCGCGGCTCCTGTCCCTACTTTTATTCTGAAGCGGTATTTTCGCTTACTAAATACGGAATAACGCGTACGTAGTTCGTCTATGAGAATCCACCTTCTCGCACGATTAGGCTGCCTTCAATTTGTAACAGCGTTTTCACGTTATATAGGCAAAGCACGCGCCCTAAGCTTGTCGTCTCGAGCCCACTTCCAGGTAAGTTTAACCTATTTTTATTTTCAGAACGGATTTCTGTTTATTAAAGCAAAAACTCGCGTGGGAAGCTCGCCTTCGAGAGGGCGACTCCTGACCCGTCCGAGCTACTTTTATTCTGGAGCAGTATTTCCGCTTACGAAATATGGAACCACGCGTACGTAGCTCGTCTACGAGAAACCGCCTCGTCCTCGCGAGCCTGCTTCCAGGTAAGTTTAAACTATTTTTATGTTTTGCACCGATTTCGATTTATTAAAGCACAAATTCGCATGGGAAGCTCGTCTTCGACAGCGCGTCTTTCGAACGATTAAGCTACCTTTAACCCGCTGCTTATTAAGGTTATCAGGATTGGGCTTATTCCATCATCTCTCGCTTGCCCGCCTGCATACGTATATTTATTTGTGTAAATATCGCTTCCTCCTCTGCCTCTTTGTGATTTATAAAAACGACTAGCGGGTTTTTGCGAAAATAGGCGACTTTTTACTCTCAATCGTTTATTCTACTCAATTTATGTCATTATTCTCTACTATTTTATTTATTATTTTTTTTAAGAGTACTGCGAGCTGTTTAGTCATATACCTGTATAGCAACAAAATGATGTCTATTACATCAGAAAAGCAGAGTAGTGCCTCGCCTATTTGTGTTTTGGACATTTTGTTTCAGTGAAATTTTTTTTGTTGGCTCGTTTGCGTATATTTTTACGTGGATCTCGCTTCCCCTGCCCATTTGGGTCTTGTGAATTTATTTTATTAAAATCATCCCATTCCAATAACCATCTCATTGCTTTTTATTGTGAAGCGGGACCTTCTTGCACTCAACTTCAAATTGGGACTTTTTTGCACTTACCTCCGAGTTAGGACTTTGTTGCACTCACCTCGGAGTTAGGACTTTGTTGCACTGGATTTTCGAGTTAGAACGTTGTTGCACTGAGCTTTGAGATAGGTCTTTGTTGAATTATCGTTGAGATAGGTCTTTTTTGCACAGAACGTTGAGTTAGGACCTTATTGTATTGGCGTCTGAATTGGGACTTTATGAATAGGAGGCGTCGACATGTTGTTATTTTTTTAATTAATATAAAAGTCTTGAAAATTGTATAAAATCTTTCAATTTCTCGGGCACCCATTTCAAAGTATATGTAGCGCGGTCGACCCTCAGACTTTTTCTACATTGGACAGATACTTGTCTTCGGAACGCTCCCGTGTTTCTTGATTAATCATTAACACTTATAGCATTAAGTTTATATACACTTAAGGACTTTCTCCGAGAAAATGATTTTCTTGTGATTTTTCTGAAACTTGCAGAAAATGTTTGATTTTTAGTCCTTAGCACATGCTTCAAAGCCCCACATCCAAGCGGTATTAAAAAAAAAAAATATTTGATTTAAAGTTTCAGCGTTAACATGGGATCCCTATCTAAGCTCGTTGGAAAAACACATTTTAATTTACTCAAACAAAAGAAGTTTTCTTTGTGGTTTTTTCTCAACCGTGAGATATAAAACTAAAAATCGAGAGGAATAATATGGTATAATTTTCAATATGGCAAGCGGTATTAATTTCAGAGACATAGCGGCATAAAGAAAAACTAGTATGTTATTTGTATATCTATATATGGTCACACCGTGTAAGTGGTAGTTATTTCAAATATCGTATTAGCACCATTTTTCTTACACCGTCATTTTTTTATTATTTTTAGAGTAATGTATAGAGACTCATGAAGGGTTTCCATCATAAATAATATTTTTATATCACAATTTTTGCAATATTGATGAAGTTGAGCCGGAGAACGCCCTTAATCTAAGTCTAAATCTACCATGTTGAGTATAAGAAAGTAAAAATAATCTACAAACAGCCCTTATAAATATTCCTAATATTAAAATTAAAATAATATTAAATGACCAACTTAATAAAATATTAATAATTATTAATTCACTTATTAAATTTAATTCTAAGATTAATTATTATTAATATAGACCGTATAATTCCATATCCCCCTATAATCCAAACCAAAAATATTATAAATTCTAAATCAATCTCATATCAAATATGAAAAATCTAACCTAAAAAGAAAAAAACAATAATATTCTAAATATTATTTACTCATCATTAATTTCATTACCAACTCCAATAAACATCTCAATTTGATGACATTTCGGATCTATATTAGAGTTATGTTTAATAATTCAAATTATTTCAGGATTTTTTATCGATACATTATTGCCCTGAAATTAACTTAACATTTAATAGAATCACTCACATTGTTTGAGACACTAATTATGGATGATTAATTCAACTAACTCATATAAACGGAGCTTCAATATTTTTCACAAACTTATTCATTCATATTGGACGAGAAATATATTACAACTCATTTTTAATACAAAAAACATGATATATTGGAATTATAATTCTTTTAATCACTGTACGAGCTGCTTTTATAGGATAGGTACTACCATGAGAACAAATTACTAATTACTAAATTACTATAAACAATTCAATATGTAGGAGAACCTTTAGTTCAATGATTATGAGGAGGATATGATACCGACCTTATATACACTTATAGCCTTAACAGCATGAAAACCAAAATAAAGAAGTTATATAAAGTCACTTTAAAACTTTTTGCAAAAATAATCTGCAAATATATTCTCATAAAATCATTATCATTAAACTTATTGAACAATAATATGTGTATACCTAAATAATCGGAAAATTTCGAAGGTACATCAACTAGTAATTTCAAGCTATGACAAATATCAAAAGAAAGCATTAGCATAATATAGCAACATTATGCAGCGATAATACTAAATCACACTATTAAAATAACGTTAAAATCAAAGAAATAGGAGGTTCAAGTTGTGTCTTAAAATTCAGTTTCTTGTCACGGAATGAGAACCCAAATGTGGTACCATGAAAAAAAAAAAAAAATTTATAAGAAATCTAATGAATACGTACATAAGAGTATACAAAAGCGCATAAATAGGATATTATATTGAAGGGGTAATTTAGGCAATTCTATTATTTACTAAATACCATTGCACTCATAATATTTCACGCAAGAATATGCCGATGAACAATCGTCGCTGCCAGTGTGTACGTCATATCGTTGCTACGTCACACAGTGAGATAAGACGCACCACTACAACTACCGGCAGCCGCTCTTGTTAAAAGATACCATGTGACGTAGGCAAAACCGTGCCAAGTGATAGGAGCAAACTCGTTGCACTCACTATAGATTCTTTATTTTCGTATTAATTTTCTCTTAATAAACATAAATATAATATAAATAAAATCTAGAGCTTGTCATTTCATCCGCAATTTGTTAATAAGAAGATACCGAAACGTCACTATTATAATAAGGTATTGTTCATCAAACCCACTTGAATGTCTTCTTATTATAATAACATGATTGTTCATAGAAACTATATTGCAATTGCAAAAAAAAACCTGAATCTTTACAACCAACTTCTACCTTACCGACATCCCAAGGCACAGTAGCTAAGTTGCCTACGACTCGGCTACCTATTTGCCTTAAGTTCACCCCGCCAACAGCAGGGATCCTGGCACGGTTCGCGTCGGTATCTTATCCCGAGAGAAAAAAGAAAATACGGAAAATCCCCGAATAAGATTTACAAGTAACAAGAATCCCACTCTTCACCATAAATACACATGCCATATAACATAATAGGAGAAGCAATTTTAATAATCACATATCATAGTATTTTTATAACCGAAGCCATATCAAATGTAAAACAATGCGATAGACGCAATCGTAATTGTTAAAATTCGTGCAATTAATGTCAGTTATAAACACTAGAAAATTATCGTAAGGAAAAACTCACGACCCCAACCACTCTCAGGGCAATTGAAATGATCTGAACATCATAATTTCCGTTGGTCTTATCATTAGAGTTCTTTATTCCTGATCGCTGGGGAGCAGGGGTACACTAGTCGTAACTTTTTAAACGAGCTAATATGAGCAAAAATATCAGTCTACGTAAATCTCAACCGACCAATCGGAGCGCGACATTAAGATAAAAAGTAGAGTTAACTAACCAATGCAAGACCGGATAAAAATTGAAATCACAGAATCACCCAAAATACGCTGCGCCCCACACAGTATAGAAAAACAGGTGGAACATGATTTAGCGAACAGAAGCTCTTTGATTCGGGGCCGAATACTTAACTAATAGGCCGGCTTCCAGGATTAAGGCTAATATAAAATTAATTGACAAAACGTACAATTACAATGTGAACTCCGCCAGACAACTATATTATAAATTCCTTTTTAGACAATGACGTGTCAATAAGGTAGAACGCGAGGAAAAATTGGCAAGGAGGGTCTCGGTAAAACAGAATAAAAACAAAACCCAGAGTTGCGCCATACTGATACAAGGCAGCCAATAAACAAGTGCGTCAGTATACCATGCAGGCTGCACCGAGAAAATTTTTGTTTTATTTTTTTTACAATAAAATATCCGGACTTCCACACGTTCATGCGAGACACAGAGCGAAGCAACCCTACTAACGAGACTAACCCAATATCTATTACTAACCCGACGGTATAAGGGAGAAATCTGGACGCCTAAGCCCAGTAGAAATAATATTAAAAACCACACATCAGAGTACCCAATAAAACCGGCCAATCCTGTGTGCTTGCAGACTAACGTTGGAAGCAATAAACACAAGGAACCCGTTGATACAGCCTATTTCGGGGAGCCCAGGAGTCATCATCGAACAGCTGTTACCACTCGCAACATCCAGTACAACATGGAAGATAATACAGCAAATTAACTTGGAGCCATTGTTGTACCAAGGGGAGCGTCTGCTAGACGCATGGCGCTCCATAACGCAACACTGTAATAATATGGTAGCGTGCCGACATCAACAGCAGCTGAACAGCATCTATAAACAAGTTACGGATACAAACAAGGACATCGATAGGTCTCTAGAACTACTAGAAGGGCAGGGATCGCGAAGAGCTACCCGAATTCGGCGAGCATGGTTCTCTGCCGTCGGCAAGGTCAGCCGTTACTTATTTGGGACTCTGGATGAGGCAGCGGAAGAAGAAATAAAAGGGCTTATACATAGAGCACAAGATAAGACCAGGCAATTGTCAAACCTCTTGCTAAACCAAACGGAGGTCGTATACAAGGAGTTCAGAGCAGTACAAATGAAGGCGGAGGAGCTAGAGCGAAAAACACAGATCCTGGATCAACATCAACAAGATTTGCAAAAAGAAGCCACAATGATAGTAGCAACACAGCTTCTCGAAGAAAGTGTACTGCAGTATGAAATTGACGTACAAACTCTGACCGACGTTATTCTATTTACTCAACAAGGGTCCATTCACCCGCGGTTTCTGAACCTTACGCAGAGAGACGGCGGATTTGATATCTAAAACAATCACGGAAGCGGCTTTCCCAGCTTCAACAGAGGAGAATGCCATATTAGAGTTAGTAAAGATATCAGAGGTGACAATCCTATTACACAACTTCCAATTAGTCTACCATATCGCATTGCCCTTAATTGATTTTAATACCTATCAACTTTTTAAAGCCTCACCCTTGCCAGTTTTTCAAAGAACGGTTAATAAATCTAATAACTTTGCTTATATCTGGCCCAGTTCACAATACTTTGCGGTTAGTGTCAGTAAAAACACGTATATGAATATAGACTCAAAGTCGCTGGGCAATTGCAAAAAATTAAATAAGGGCTACATATGCCGGGAGATGGAGCCGGACCAAATCCTCAACGAACGCGCGGGATGTGAGGTAAAATTGGCCGCGCACATCCCAATTCAGAACTTTTCCCAGTGCGAAGTAAAAATAATAGAGTTGGACGCAACCTTTTAGGCGCGCTTGAACAACCCAAATACGTGGGTTTTTTCAGCCAAGGGGCAGGAAAAGATGACAGTCAATTGTAAAAGGGCAGCGGACGTTAACCTTGATATAAAAGGTTCGGGCATCTTGATCTTGTCCGTCGGATGTGTGGTGCGCTCCGACTCGGTGAGATTAGTAGCCACGCGGGAAATCGTAACGAATCTCACGATTCAAACATTTGATGAGATGCCCGTTTCAGCGATCTTGAATGACACTAATGCGTTAGTAGACAATTTAGTAAACGTGAGAATGGTCGGGATATCGCTAAAAGGCAGTACATCAACGCGTCTACTTAAAACAGGCAAGGACCTGCGGGAGATAATCGACAAAGCCCGTGCTCTCGGGCAATACAAAACGATATCTAATCAACTCTCTACCTTTAAGGATGCCGTGACCTATTCAGGCAGTACCATAATCCTAATAGTAATAATAATAGTAGTCGTATGGAAAATGCCAGCCAGGGGGGGGTATCCCGCTACTAAAAAGAAATAGACTGTTTTCAGAGCAACAAGAGGAGAACCGGCCTACCGTGCGACAAGAAATCGGAGGTCGCGTGTACTACTCCACCTTCTCAGGTCGAGTTCTGAGCCTACCCTCATTCCTCGATATCGGCGACGACTATCTCCGAATATCGAGTATGGTCAAAGATTCTGAGAGCACGAAGACACTAAAGAAGTGGACCCCAGAACGAACGGCGCAATGAATATGCAATTACACTGAGAACAATTTTGGGTCGAAACAATTCAATATAAAAAGAAAGTAAATGAATCGGACAATCGAAGCTCATTAAATATTGATTAACTAATTAAATTATAATTCTCCTGATTAAGACACGAGGATTGCATATCTCGTGGTGAGAACAAAATTTTTTTCAGAGTTCGCTTGCAAAAATGTATACATATAATAATGTTATATAATATTGATTTTTTATTACTTTATATTAAACTAGCGAGAGAAAGAGAGAGAGAGATGTCAGTTAGGTAGAATTGTAAACGTTAGCTACACATACACAGTCATAGCACTACACATCACACACTTTTATCTTACACTCCCACAACACCGCAAATTCGAGCCAACCTAAGCATCCGAAACAACCGAACAACCAGAACTCAATCAAAACTACTCAGCAAGTCAACAACAAGAACGACCTAGCAAACAGAACTTACGAGAAACAATCTAGCAGATCGAATAACCAGAACAACCGCTAATTCAAGCCAACCTAAGCAATCAAAACAAACCTAGCAAATCAAAAGTCATCAGAACAACCACTATTTTAAGCGAACCTGAGCAACCAAGGAAAAGAAGAAACAAGCCAAGTCAATGGCTGGATCAACCGTGACCAAGCAAGCCGAAAAATTTCCAAATTTTTTTTAGGGCCAGGGGTGCTTTTGATCGCCCAGAAGTGCGATCCCGCGGCCTCGGACGTGTTACGTGTGGAAGCATTCCACACGCGAGTTCGGTGGTACAAATAAAGCTGCGATTCAGCATTCGAGGCGTCGAGAACATCGGCACTGCGCCGCGACTATGGCGCGAGGAAACCGGAGTCGGTAAAATCGGTCAAAGCGGCCGAAACTGCAAAATCGGCACTAGGGGAAGAACGAAGCTCCAAGTGCAGCCGACCCTCACCTATGATTAATTAGGAAAGTGGGAGACACCGCATCGCGGGTATAAAAAGCGGCGCATCCGGCGCCCGCGCCTCTCACTCGACTCTACTCCTACTAGCCACGGAGAACCTATGAAAGAGATATAGACGACACGACGACTCCAGAACGAGATAGGACGACAACGGAGTCTTCAGCCATCAATCCACGAGGAAACCACGATCACAACAACTCATCCGCGCCGCGCACTCATACACTTACAACCAGTTAGGATACCTCTCTCGCGATTTTGAGTATTGAATAAATACCACCAGTTAATTATACTTCCTGTCTTCTTGACTTCTTATTTCACGTAAAATCAACCTCTCCGGATGCGTAACCCAGAGTGACCGGGAACAAAAGATACCCCTTCACACGTAACAATATTTAAAGTTAAAATTCTTTTACGGTTTTTTTCAAAATCGTAATTTCTCAATGACGACTTCATATATCAGCTTGTTTTTTTCAGGCTTTAACCCAGGTTTGCCCATTTATGTCATTGGATATATTTTTGTTATAGCGCAAACAATAGACAGAGGCAAAATACATTAAATAATGGTCAAATTTTCCCTTTTTTGGAAAATTATAATGGTTCTAACTTTTTTGAGGGTAGGCTGGGGTCTATAACTGTACAGAGTTCCATTTTGAGGTATTACCACCAACTTCTGCGAGTTTCAAGAAAATTGGGATTTCGCAATTCTGAGCCTCTCCTAGTGATCAGTTCTAATAAAAATAGATTAGTATAAGCTTACAAATTATGCGTTAGAAAATTAAAAAAATTGAACATCAGACGAACTATATATATATTGGATACACTAGTCTATTCCAGCCTAACACCAGGCTGGAATAAACTAGCGCATCCAAGATAGTTCGTCTAATGTCCAATTTTTACAATTTCCTTAATCATACTTCAACTAAAAATTCAAAACACAACGTATAAATTATGAAAAATCTTATAAACTCTAATTAACTTTTATTACTATATCTAAATATTTTTTCATCAATCATTCCCAATTAAAATATGTTAAGTTGAAATTCACCTTAGTAAGATACTCGGCGAAGTAAGAAAAATTTGATATTACTGGTTTACATGTTATTCGTTACACATAAGTATGGTATTGAAAGGACAGTAGCGATAGTGTTATCTAGATCGAAAGTCATATAAAATGTCATTGTTCTTTCATACTGCTAACAAAAACAGATTGAAAATCAGTTGATTTATTACAAGAAAATAAAAACCATATATTATTATGGCCAATTGACATATAGTAATAAAATAAATTCACATATTAAAGAGTATTGACACGTGTCTGTCTAAGTTATTCTTATATAACTTACAGCGAAAGAAGAAACTCATGCATTATTGCTAAATGCTACTTGAACGTTAAAATATAACTTACGGTTTGTACGTTAAATGCAACAGGAAATTAATACAATATCGTATTTATTACATAGTCTTTTATAGCAATACTGCATGGGTCATTTTTAGCAATACTGCATGCACGGAGAGAAAAATGAAGTAATTATCACTTGCACAACCCCTGTTAGAAAAGCGTAGAATCTTCGCATGTAATTTTCTCCAGCATTTTCAGCTAAAAATAACTTAAATACAAGATATAAAACAGTGAGTTACTTTATGTAATAATAAGATAGACTCTCAAGCGATTTACCTATAAAATGCATTTGAAAAACCCGTATATACTTCTGAAAATCACATGTCTCCCCGCCACCTTATATTCACTAGCGGCCCACGGGATTTTCCCGTGCGGCTCAAGTGATTCGACTGAGCGTTCAGCCGCGCGCTTCGTATGCGGACGCGTGGTGGGGGTAATACTAATCGAAATAAATTTTACATTCTTAAACATATAATTCTTAAACATATAATTATATCAAATGTAAATAATATGAAATGTGTATGAAAAATCCGTACTTTTATCTAAAAAACGCATGACTCCCCATCACCTTATATTCATTAGCGGCCCACGGGATTTTCCGATGAGGCTCCGAGTGATTGAACCGTACGCTCAGCCGAGTTCTTTGCGTGCTTTTACCCTGCGATGAAATCTGCATTACCGACCGAAAATCAGAACGGTTATATACTTATATACACTTTAACCAAATCGTTCGTTTTCCCTCTTTTTTTCTCATGCGGCAGTGGCAACTGGCAGTGAACAGTTTTCAAAAAATTTTCTACAGCTTTTTGAGAGAAAGTTTTTGCTTTCTTAAAGAGAAAACTCTGTATTTCAATACTCTTTTTGAAAAGGTAAGTAAAATAATTATAATAAATAATGATTCTAATATTGGAGAAATCTGTATAGTGTATATTATCTTATTAACCCTCAATAATACCAAAAGTGTAAAAGGAACATGGTTATTAAATATGGTTTTTAATATACTTTCATCAAGCAATAAAGAGTTGACCTAAATATTTTACATTAGTTATACATGCTTGATTATTAAGTTCTAGTATAAGGGATGTAGTCTAAATCTTATAGTTGCGTGTATACAAAGGTTATGAAAATTTTCAGACTATTCTAGCTCTGCTAAAAAAATCCTTGAGCATTATTAGATTGGAATTGACTTTTATAAATAAGTAAATATTAATGAATGAGTCGAGTAGCTTATTAGTGATGTACTACCTTTCACCATTATAAGATAAAGAGATTGTAAGTATGGTAAATATGAATAACTGTACTTCAAAAATAATAATTTAAGTTAACATCCAATTTCAAACTCACATGCTCGTTATATGTAATTGTAATAGTTGTTTTGGATATTAATAATAGTGTAATCTATTTGAAATTTTCAATATCAAAAGCCAAAATAAAAAAAAATACCTGCTACAATATGTATAATGAACATGGACTTTTGTATCTATAGAGGTAATTACATTTATAATTGAATTAAAATATCTCTAAATAGTTGGGTTTTTTTCAATATACTTTTATGGAACAAAAAGTATCCAAATAATTTTTTGGATCAATTGAATTAAAATGTCTCTCATTGACTGGTTTTCAATGTACTGTCAATGCAAGCAGTAAAGAGTTGATCTAAATATTTTATATTACTTGTATATGCTTAATTATTAAGTTCTAGTATAAGGGATGTAATCTAAACCTTATAGTTGCATATATTTACAAAGGTTATGAAATTTTTCAGACTATTCGGTTCTGCTAAAATAAATCCTTGAACATTATTAGGTTTGGAATTGAGTTTTATTTATGGAATTGAGTAAATAAGTAAAGGTGGTTAATCAATGAGTCGAGTAGAGCTATTAGAGGTGTACTTCCTTTCAGCATTAAAAGATAAAGTATAAAGAGACTATACATATGATGAATGTAAGTAATAATACTTCAAAAATAATTATTTAAAATAACAACCAATTTCAAACTCACATGCTTGTTATATGCAATTGTAATAGTTGTTTTAGATATTAAAAATAGTGCAATTAATTAATTTGAAATTTTCAATATCAAAATTCAAATCAAAATAAAAAAAGGTACAGAATGTACCCTGGCAGAAAATAGTTCTATTTTTTTCTGTTTTTTTTCTGTTTTTCTCTGTTTATTCTTATTTGTTTCGATTTTTAAAAATTTTTTTCTGTTTTATTCTGTCTTCTGTACGAATTGGAACATTGGATATAGAAAATAAACAGAAAAAAAAAAAAAAAAAAAATAAAAATGAACAGAAAAACAATAATATATAAAGAAAAACAAAAACAAACAGATAAAGACAATGACAAAATTACCAAACTCTATTTTATTAAATAATTAAATTAAACAGTAAAAAAAACAGAAAAAAACAATAACTTATAAAGAAAAACAAAAATAAATACATAAAGACAACGGGGAAATTTTTTTTAAAATCATATGTTTTAAGATATTAAATAGTGGCATATTTTGAATTTTGTTCGTTTCTTATTTTCTTTAAGGAGTGTCTACATAATGTGCCTTACGCCAAGGCACACGATTCAGTAGTTCGGTTTGTGAAATTCCTACTGAACAGGAACATAATATTGTCTGTCACTTTATGATTTATTAGTAGTTGCGCCACACAAGACCGTATACTCTTTCCATATCTATACAAATTGCTATAGAAGAGATTGGTTGGTTTCGAAAGCATTGCATATGTTTGTTTAAGTGTTCTTTCGGAGCTCGTGCTACTTTCTTCCCGCCGCGCCTGGACGTTAGCGCCGCGTATCTGCGCGGCCGTGTGGAGTACTAACGCCGTAATATCAACGCTCGGAGTTTCCGTGCGTGCGTGCCGTATACATAAACACATGTACCGTCCGATTCCCGGTGTTGACTGCGTTGTATGCCCTTCTCGGCGATGACAGCTTCGATTGAAGTAAATACGGTATTCCGGCAGGCGTATTTCTCCTCCTTGTGTCCGCTGGCTAGTGGCGATTCGGTTGGAACAGCACGGCAGCGGGGTCAACGACGAGAGCAGACCTGGTAAGCACCTCTGACGTTCCTAACCTCTGATAGGTATGCTGATGGTACTGATGTTTTCTTGCAGGTTGCTGGGGCAGCGAGAGGAGCGAACAACCACCACAGCTGTCAGCTGTACTCTCCAGTTGGCAATGTTGTTAGTGTCGATTATTTATTACCTATATGTGGTTTTTAGGTGCTCTACTCTCTCTGCGTGGCTCCCAGATAATCAGCTGCTCTGCGGTTTGGGCTATGTCAACTTCCCTGCTGTGGCTGTCCCAGACAATGATGTGACTTGAAGATCTTTGTCCGTTTTTTCTCCTAGTTGATGTAGCTGATCGCTTAACGGAGGGCTGCTAGCAGATTGATCATCGTAGTGAGCAGGCTGGTGTCCATGAGGTAGAGCCAGCCTAGACCATCCAACCCCACTGGGCTACTTCTGCAGCTTCCTCAATGATCTTCGAGTATCAGTGCTTTAGAATGTGAGGGGGTAGGTAGAGAAAGCAGGGGAAAACTTAAAAGGTGTAAGGTGTGTGTTTAGAGGTGATGCGGATAGGTAGATTCAACCCATCGCTTAGTTCGTTTTAGTAATTTCTAGTTTTCACCAGGGTATGGGAACTCGCCTCAGGGGATCTGTTGAATAATAATACATTATTGTGTATTCCGCAAACTTCCCAGCGAGACTTGCCTAGCTAAGGTTTTTCTGCCACGCTGTAAGTCTGACAAAGTCAGCTGGCATTTATTTTCTTTGGGACATGGCCATTTGCCATGTTATAAACCCTTGATTGATTTGATACCAATGTATAGTAATTGGTAACTTCATCAATTTGCAATCGAATGCTGTAGTTGTAAAATTGCTTGATTTTATTTAATACTGTATTGGCATAATTTTATTTAATACTGTATTTGCATGATTTTATTTAACCTTTTCGCTCCGGGGATTTTTCCTTTAAAATTGACCTCGCATTTTAGCTGAATTTCATGACTTAAGTGAATGAACTTCTTATGACAAGTCGCCACACGGAGTGCTGGTCCATATATGGACCAGTCCCGGAGCGAAAAGGTTAATATTGATAATTACTTTATCAATTTGCTATCGTAGATTGTATTCATAATTTTGCATGACATTATTTAATCTGCAGCAATTGATGAATTCTTTACTGATCTGCAATATAATATTATTTATGTATTATATCGCATTATTTATATAAGTATTTTTATATTTATCGACTTGCAATCAAATGCCATTATTATAATTTTGCATGCTATTATTTATCACCATAGTAATATGGATTCCTTTATGAATCTGCAATGGAAATAATGTTTTTATGATTTTGCATGTTTTAAAAAGTTGCAGTATATGTATACTGCAGTATTACTATCAGTATGTGTATTGCATTACATTATAGAATGTTTCTATACAGTTTTAATTGTAAAGTTTTGTTTGTAACCAAATTTCCAGTTTTGGGAATTTTAAAAAATATTAATTTTATAAAAAAACAATTATTTTGTATATACTCATTATTCAAAAGAGGCTAAGTAGATTTTTCTGCAAGATTCCTGTCTCTGAATAAGTTAGTAATCTCCTAATAAATCTAATTTCGATTTAATGGTCTCCGCTAACATGATCAATTGCTTACCACTATTAGCAAAGCATGATATTAAAGATTAATAATGTTTGATTTATAGGAAATAACAAAATTAATAGTGCATGATTTATAGGAAATAAGAAAATTAATAGTGCATGATTTATAAGAAATAAGAAAATTCAGAATGCATGATATTAGAAATAAGAAAATGCAGAATGCATGATATGTTATAAATAAGAAAATTCATAATGAATGTTGTAAAACAGTTGTGTCTAATAATACTAGTGCATGTATTGTTGCCTTATTTAGTACTATTATGTATCAAAGAATTACTATTAGTATGCAATTGCAGTACATGATAGAATGTTTCTATACAGTTTGAAATGTATAATGTTGTTTGTAAACAAATTTCCAGTTTGAAAATGGATTTTAAAAAATATCAAGTTTACAAGAAAAGAATCTTGTACAAAAAGCTAAATTACAACTTCTCTTATATTATGCATGCCGTCTGTGACTATTTTTTGGAACTAAAAGTTCCATCGACTGTTTCATATACAATAGTTGGCTCCACCTACATTGTCGACTAAACCCAACATGATTTTTGTGAAGTATCACATGGCCTTAAATACCATTTATTAATGTATTTAAACGTATTCAAGTAACTTTAATAGTTCAAGAATAATTTAATAATTTTAAAAAATTACTATGATTAATTAAATACTACTGATTAATGTATTTAAACATATTAAACGACTTTGTAAATTTTATTATGAAAACGTTATAAGAATAAAATACTTAGTTTATTTAAAAAATGATTTATTTATATCTAAAAAATCCTTAAATATAAAAATATAATTTATTTATTCGAAGTAAAATTAACTAACAAAAATTTGTTTCATAAATGATGTGTTATATTTTCCTATTAGTTTCCATTTTTTATTATTAATTCTCGTTTATTTCTATATATTAAAATTTTTTTCTATATATTCAAATTTTTTTCTGTGTATTTTAATTTTTTTCTGTTTATTTTCGTTTTTTTTTCTATTCCTATTGTTCCAATTCGTACTAAAAAAAGCAAAAAAAAACACAACTTGGAATAAAAATAAATAGAGAAGAACAACGGTAAACAGAAAGAAACAGAAAAAAGCAGAGAAAAACAGAAAAAAACAAAAAAAAATTATAAAAAATAGAAAAAAACAAAGAAAAGCAGAACTATTTTCCGCCAGGCTATAATGACCATGAATCCGAATACTTTTGTATCTATACAGGTGAAAGGAAGTACACCTCTAATAAGCTACTCAACTCATAGACTAATATTTACTTACTGTACCAAAATTAAAGTATAAAGAGACGATTATTAGTTTGTCTATCTTAAATTAATAAATGTTTTTATGAGGTGAGATCATGATGACTTTTTACATAATTTGTTTCAACTTTTCAGCAATAATTTGTTTATTTTTGAAGTTTAATATTGTTTCTAATGTTTTATAGCTACAAACAGTATGTATATGACGAACCTGGTTTGGGTATTATGATTAAATTGTTATGACTAAAGGTAGTAGTCGATTTGGTTAATAATAGTATAATTGTTTGTATAAAATAGTGTGTCCATAATTGTTTTTCAATAATTTGTAGATCTGATGAAGGGGCCAAACTAGCCACTGAAACGTCATTGTTATATATTTTTAATAACAATAAATTGACTCGTAAACCAACCGTTATACACAGTTATTTATAAAGAGACTATTCATATGGTGTATGTGAATAACCGACTTCAAATATAATAATATAGTATTTATATACAAGAGCAAATTATAAACTTATTTCTTAATATGTATTTAATTTTATTTCAATGTTCTTTAGTTTAATAGAAACATGTTTTCTTTATACATCCTATAGCTACAATTACAGATAAATTTAATAAATTTAAATAAGAATGTAAAAAAAGGCAAAATAATAAAACACCTTATATATACCTATTTTTTTCACCATTTTCAACATTTACATCATTTTTATTCAAATTATTCATTCATTATATTATGTTCCATTATCGAATAGAAGATCTAATACCATGAGTGACAGGGTGTTAGAGGTCACTGATCCTTCATTTCAAATCACCAATCCTATTAACGGTCAGCCACTTTAGTAGTAAGGGGACGCTTTTTCCAGACACCGGTGACGTCAGCGTCTGGCGCCGGCGGCGCCGGCGGGGGGACGGTTTTGGTCGGTATGTCTGGGTGGTGGGTGATCGGGCCGGGGGACGTTTTTGGAAGGCTGGAGTGGAGGGGATCACGGGAGCAGAAAATGGGTGAAGTGGGAGAGTGGGCGGTGGGAGGAGAGGGTGGTGAGTGGAGAGTGCAAAATTTTGCAAAAAATTTGCAAATAGTGGAAAAGAGGAGAGGAGATAGGTGTGGTCGGGCCGGGGGACGTTTTTGGAAGGCTGGAGTGGAGGGGATCGCGGGAGCAGAAAATGGGTGAAGTGGGAAAGTGGGTGGTGGGTGGTGAGTGCAAAAATTTGCAAAAAATTTGCAAATAGTGGAAAAGAGGAGAGAAGATAGGTGGGAGAGAGTGTAGGTGGGTGGCGGGGAGGGAAGATGGTGTTTGCGAATTTTTGAAAAAATTTGCAAAGAGTGGAAAATGGATGAGGAGATGGGTGGGAGTGAGCGCGGGAGGCTGGTGGGTGGGTAAGTTGGTGTTGGCGAATGTTTGCAAAAATTTGCAAAGAGAGGAAAAGTGATGCGGGGGTATATGGGAGTGAGTGTAGGTGGGTGGAGGGTGGTGTTTGGGAATAACCATACAAGGAAATGAGCAGGTCGGTGCAAGATGAGACACGCACGTACAAGCACGTACACGTACGTACACGCACATGAAGTAATAAAATTGAACATGCATCTTCTAACTAGGGAAGCCACGTGTGCTTGGTGAGTGAGTGTGGGAGAGAAAATTTGGTGAGATTTTGTAGCTACCGGTGTCATTTTAAAACTTAAAATGTTTGATAATTCATGGGATAGTCGTGTGTATTTTTTGAGTTAATAAGAGATGTGGAAAATGTATTTCTAAGAATAATAGTAAGAAGGTTTGCGAAATGAAAATGAAAAACTGTATCATTTTTTCTGTTGTTTATTCAAATCACAGACACTATATATATATACAAAATAAATGTTAATACATAGAATTATACAAAATGTTTTTCAGAATTTAAATTTATGATATCCACATTTTCGTGAGAATGTTTCTCCATAATTTCTTGGCACAATAGTTCGATACAGAACGATGTCAACTCGTGGAACACTTTCAAAATAATGTTCGAGGAATGCAGCTTCGGTGTTAAGTTTTTGCTTCATTTTTTCCTTTATTTCTGCAGCATTTTCTATTAAAATTGTTCTTGCTTTAAAGATTAAACTGGTTTTGTCTAGATTAAACACCTTTAATACGATATTTTCTACTTCTTCACGGATAAACTCTTTACATCTGTTGACTAATGCAGAGATGCGATCTATGCGTCGAAATCGTTCTTCGACGCAGACGGCAACATTCTTTAATCCATGGAAGATTCGTTTCTGCATGACCATGGACGGTACAAACAATTTACTTTTTCTATGACTGCATCTTTCTTCTTCTTTTTTATATTTATCGAAAACAATATTTTTAGATCCGTAAGATGTAGTAAAAAGTATATCTATTTCGTCAACTCGAATGCGATTATACTCTTTACGATTGGCTCTATTTTCATCACTTTTAAAATATGAATCAATATCCGGGAAGAAATTTTGAATGATTGTCCAAGTATCTGACTCCAACTGCAAACCTTGAGAATAATGTGAACTCAAAAGCACAATCGCTGGTTTGAATCTTTTTGTTTTTTCTATATATAGCAATCCAACAGCAATTTTCTTCGTGTTCGAATTATTGAGCGGGTATACTGTGGTCAGGATATGTAAATTTGTCGATTTTAAATCATCCACGACCTCTGCCATGACTATTTTTCTCTTTTTCTCTTGGTTGTTACGGGTATTTTTATCACCGACCATCGCTTGAGCTATAGCTACATTTTCACACGCTTGTAATGTATGAAGATACTTGAAACCTCTAATGCACTGTCCACTTGCACGTTTAAGGCGTTAAAATGACTTTCGACTGGAGTCAGGTTATAGAGCACGACCCTGTTGTGAAGCGGCACGTGTGTTAGATGTTAACGCGTGAGAGCGTAGTACGCGACTGTGCAGCTCGTTCATAAGATGAGACCGTCGATGTCTTAGGCAGTCGAAAGACCGTGTATTTTAAAAATAGACCGGCGGGGGTGCATCGTTCTCTGCTCAAGCCACACGCCGCGGTATCCAGAGATTGGAAAATTGGAAATCTGGTTGTCGTAAAATAGTTTGACATTGGCCGAAAGCGATGACATTTATTACGCTAACTCAAAATGTACAAGATTTCGCTTTCGGTATTGTTACTCGGGAGCTTGGGAAAAAAGTACTGTGGTCAGCTCTACTGAGTCCAAGTATAAGGTTTAGGGATGGTGAAAAGTAGTGGGGTGTTGGATATAAAACTGCAATAGGCCGTGTAAAAGAAAACAGTCTTTTCAAACTCTCGGTTTGGTACGCTTCTGTGTATTTTCTACGTTCGATTTTTCGATATCCGGATCGCAAAACTGTGAAAAAAATAATGATAATGTTAGAAAAATACGATCTGTTACATTGCGGACAAATACTATCACTTTTATGCCATAAGATTCGACTGTAAAATGTGTTACACGGAGTGCAATAAAACATACGCGCTTTGGCCGCTAAAAGATTTACTATAAGATTGTAATGTTGCGCTTGCTCGTAATACATTATATTTATAAAACTTGAATATTCACCCGGTAAACTTTCCCGACCATCGAAAAGAAGAGGTGCACCAGTTCCAAATGTTTCGTATTCGAAAACGCGTAAATAAGTTTTCTTTTTTCAAAAGTATTGTTGAAAGAACTGGAGCTCGTGAATACCACATCCATCGCTTTCGTTTAATTTAATTTTACAATTTTCTAATAAAATTTTCGAACGGCGTTTTTGTTCCGATGCAAATTTAATTTTTTTCCATCCGTTTTTCCATTCTAACGAAATATTTTTATTTGCGTAAACCTCATCACAAACTAATACACGTGGAAGACATAAATTATTATTATTAATGATTAGCATAAAATACCGCTAGATTTTAAATTGCTATTGTCTTTATTTTCTTTTCCGTTTATTAACGGAACGTAGGTCGCACAAATTTTAAAGCTTTCATCAATTTTGAAATCTTGATTACTTTGAGTAACACGCGAAAATAAATCCCATAAATTTTCAAAATTAAACTGAGCAACAGGCCTATAATACATCCACACAGGCCCTTCTGTAAAATCGGTTGAATTTAACGTTAGGTCTATAAGACAATTTTCATTAAAATCGCGTTATAGATAAATAACTAACTCTCGCAAAGCCGATTCTACCCAGATAACAGGATTTACATTCTCACTGGGGGTCTTAATTTTAAAAACGATTTCGCGCGTATTTACCCTAAAATGATTATTATGCCGCTCGTTAGTTGTATGTAGAATAATTTTACCTGTATCTATTATTCCTTCAGCATTCGCCGTAGTGTCGTCTCTTTTATCACTACCACTGCCTATTTGTTCACTCACTTGTAGCATATTATTTTCACCCGCGCTACCACTAACACTTGACTCTTCCATGACGACACTACGGCTATCAGACGCTGCTGTTTTTTTCGTCGTTGTAACTATCGGTGTTGTAGCTGGAATTAAAACTCTGCTAGTAGATGGTACCGCCAGCTCTGCAGCTGGTGCTGATGATGATACAGATGTTGGTGCTTTTGTCGTCGTTGTGGTTGTTGGTGGCTCGGTTAACGTCATTGCTACTTGCTGTTTCTCTTTCTGCTGTTGTTGGTGCTGTTGTTGTTGTTGTTGTTGTTGTTGTTGTTGTTCTTTTTTATCATCCTCGATCCGACTGAGTACTGTAAAATAAACAATAAGCATTTAAATTATTTGACATTTAATAGTTACTAAAATTCTAAATAGTTATTTACCTTTATTCAACGATTCTGCCATGTCTCTGTCATGACGTATTCGTTTTGAGACATGCTCCTCATCATCCCCGGCCCTTTTTCTTTAGTTGTGAAGCTGACACTCTCGATGCACGTGCTGCATCTCCCCCACGCATTCAGAGCCCGTGGCTTCACGACCCGTTACATTTCTTTCCACAATTTGAAGCTCCTCTCTTATACCACCCTGCAGTACCCCTTCATTTCTCCACAATTGTGAAACTGTAAAAAATAAAAAAATTATTATACGATAAACTGCATTAAAATTTTTAAATAATTTAAAAAATTCAAATAGCTTACTAATATTATTGTAATGTTCCATTAACGCACGCATACTCTCATTTTTTTCTTCTCTTCAGGCCATCATGATTTCCCCGATATACAACACAGCTTCGTCACTTTCGCGTAAGCACATATGGTACAATGTCTCGATGTCCGGCGTGTCCATATCCGCAAACATTTCGTCAATTATCTGCAATAGATCACTTTTTCCCAAATGCAGCAAACGGTCGAACCACTCAGTAGAATAAACTCGTCGCGCTGATCCAGAATGGATTGATAAAAATATCGCACAACGGGATACAATGTAGTTTTGTTAAAGCCATCTTGGATATCGACAAATCGAACGTAGAAAATACACAGAAACGTACCAAACCGAGAGTTTGAAAAGACTGTTTTCTTTTTACACGGACTACTGCAGTTTTATATCCAACACCCCACTACTTTTCACCATCCCTAAACCTTACACTTGGACTCAGTAGAGCTGACCACAGTACTTTTTTCCCAAGCTCCCGAGTAGCAATACCGAAAGCGAAATCTTGTACATTTTCAGTTAGCGTAATAAATGTCATCGCTTTCGGCCAATGTCAAACTATTTTACGACAACCAGATTTCCAATTTCCCAATCTCTGGATACCGCGATGTGTGGCTTAAGCAGAGAACGATGCACCCCCGCCGGTCTATTTTTAAAACACACGGTCTTTCGACTGCCTAAGACATCGACGGTGTCCTCTTATGAACGAGCTGCACAGTCGCGTACTACCCTCTCACGCGCTAACATCTCACACACGTGTCGCTTCACAACAGGGTCGTGCTCTATAACCTGACTCCAGTCGAAAGTCATTTTAACGCCTTAAACGTGCAAGTGCACAATGCATTAGAGGTTTCAACTGTCTTCATACATTACAAGCGTGTGAAAATTTTGCTATGGCTTAAGCGATGGTCGGTGAGAAAAATACCCGTAACAACCAAGAGAAAAAGAGAAAAATCGTTATGGCAGAGGCCGTGGATGATTTAAAATCGACAAATTTACATATCCTCACCACAGTATACCCGCTCAATAATTCGAACACGAAAAAAATTGCTGTTGGATTGCTACATATAGAAAAAACAAAAAGTTTCAAACCAGCGATTGTGCTTTTGAATTCACATTATTCTCAAGGTTTGCAGTTGGAGTCAGATACTTGGATAATCATTCAAAATTTCTTCCCGAATATTGATTCATATTTCAAAAGTGACGAAAATAGAGCCAATCGTAAAGAGTATAATCGCATTCGAGTTGACGAAATAGATCTACTTTTTACTACATCTTACGGAACTAAAACTATTGTTTTCGATAAATACAAAAAAGAAGAAGATGCAGTCATAGAAAAAGTAAATTGTTTTTACCGCCCATGGTCATGCAGAAACGAACCTTCCATGGATTAAAGAATGTTGCCGTCTGCGTCGAAGAACGATTTCGACGCATAGATCGCATCTCTGCATTAGTCAACAGATGCGAAGAGTTTATCCGTGAAGAAGTAGAAAATATCGTATTAAAGGAGTCTAATCTAGACAAAACCAGATTAATCTTTAAAGCAAGAACAATTTTAATAGAAAATGCTGCAAAAATAAACAAAAAAAATTAAGCAAAATCTTAACACCAAAGCTGTATTCCTCGAACATTATTTTGAAATAGTGTTCCACGAGTTGACATCGTTCTGTATCGAACTATTCTGCTAAGAAATTATGGAGGAACATTCTCACGAAAATGTGGATATCATAAATTTAAATTCTGAAAAACATTTTTTATAATTCTATATATTAACCCATTAACGCCCAAACGTCCAAATTTCGAGTAAGTTTTCAACGTGATTATTTCTTATGTTATCTGCCTTGAAAAAATTCTGTTTTCATATATTCCGACGTGAAATTTCACGCTCTTTCAGAATCCGTAGTCAGAATTACGATTTAACCTCAGGAAAAAACAATATCGCCGATTTAAACATAAGAAAAGTGAAAATTTTCGAAAAAAATTTTTTCTGGTTTTTTTCTCGCAATGATACCGCAAAGGTATCCCCTTATAATTATGATCAGAGGTGATCATGGCAGTTGAAGTTTGACAGAAAATTTTCATATTAATGTTAAACAACCCCATTTTTACAAAATGGCGGCTGAAACAAAATTTTTTTTGTTTAAACTTCATCAATTTTTTTTTCGAAAACTATCGACTTTAGCAAAAAGTTTACAAGAACAAAAGTGTCTTAGAATTAGTCAAGAAACACTCTAGAATTTTTTCAGAATTTTCGGAGACAATTTTTTATTTTCTGAAAAACTCGGGAAATCCAATGTTTCAAAAATGTCTAAAAAAATTCTGAAAAAATTCTGTTTTCATATAATCCGACCTGAAATTTCACGCTCTTTCATAATCCGAAGTCAGAATTACGATTTAATCTCAAGAAAAAGAAATGTGGCCGATTTAAACATAAAAAAAGGGAAAATTTTCGAAAAAAATTTTTTCTGGATTTTTTTTCGCAATGATACCGCAAAGGTATCCCCTTATAATTATGATCAGAGGTGATCATGGCAGTTGAAGTTTGACAGGAAATTTTCATATTAATGTTAAACAACTCCATGTTTACAAAATGGCGGCTGAAACAATTTTTTTTTTTTTTTTTTTTTCCAGAAAAACATTTACATTACATTATTATATACGAAATATACATTAGTAAGTAAATCCTACTGAGGCAAATATTATTGCCTGTGTGTAGATCTGGAGTTTTAAAATTCAAGTTTTAAACTTCATCAATTTTTTTTTCCGAAAACTATGGACTTTAGCAAAAAGTTCACAGGAACAAAAGTGTCTTAGAATTAGTCAAGGAACACTCTAAAATTTTTTCAGAATTTTTTAGACACTTTTGAAAAATGGGATTTCCCGAGTTTTTCAGAAAATAAAAAATTGTCTCCGAAAATTCTGAAAAAATTCTGGAGTGTTTCTTGACTAATTCTAAGACACTTTTGTTCTTGTGAACTTTTTGCTAAAGTCGATAGTTTTCGAAAAAAAAATTGATGAAGTTTAAACAAAAAAAATTTTGTTTCAGCCGCCATTTTGTAAAAATGGGGTTGTTTAACATTAATATGAAAATTTTCTGTCAAACTTCAACTGCTATGATCACCTCTGATCATAATTATAAGGGGATACCTTTGCGGTATCATTGCGAGAAAAAATCCAGAAAAAATTTTTTTCGAAAGTTTTTACGTTTTTTACGTTTAAATCGGCCATATTTTTTTTTTCTTGAGATTAAATCGTAATTCTGACTTCGGATTATGAAAGAGCGTGAAATTTCAGGTCGGAATATAGAAAACAGAATTTTTCCAAAGCAGATAACATAAAAAATAATCAGGTTGAAAACTTACTTGAAATTTGGGCGTTTGTAGCGTTAATGGGTTAACATTTATTTTGTATATATATATATATATATATATATATATATATATATATATATATATATAGTGTCTGTGATTTGAATAAACAACAGAAAAAATGATACAGTTTTTCATTTCCATTTCGCAAACCTTCTTACTATTATTCTTAGAAATACATTTTCCACATCTCTTATTAACTCCAAAAAATACACACGCCTATCCCATGAATTATCGAACCTTTTAAGTTTTAAAATGACACCGGTAGCTACAAAATCTCACCAAATTTTCTCTCCCACACTCACTCACCAAGCACACGTGGCTTCTCTAGTTAGAAGATGCATGTTCCCGTCCTCATAAATTATCAATGTTATTACTTCATGAGCGTGTACGTACGTGTACGTGCTTGTACGTGCGTGTCTCATCTTGCACCGACCTGCTCATTTCCACCAGCCTCCCGCGCTCACTCCCACCCATCTCCTCATCGATTTTCCACTCTTTGCAAATTTTCGCAAAAATTTGCAAACACCATCTTCCCTCCCCGCATCCACCTACACTCTCTCCCACCCATCTCCTCTCCTCTTTTCCACTATTTGCAAATTTTTGCAAAATTTTGCACTCACCACCCACCACCCTCTCCTCCCACCGCCCACTCTCCCACTTCACCGATTTTCTCCTCCCGCGATCCCCTCCACTCCAGCCTTCCAAAAACGTCCCCTGGCCCGACCAGACAGACCCAGATACACAGACCAAAACCGACCCCCCGCCGGCGCCAGACGCTGACGTCACCGGTGTATGGAAAAAGCGCCCCCTTACTACTAACTTTCATCATAATATTGCCATATAAATGTTTTTAATAGATTGGTTTAGTCAATTTTATGTGCAAAACGTATGCGGTGGTTTTGGGTTCGTATTGTACCTTTCACATATTGTCATTGGCTATTGCTAAGAGGATATGAAATAATGACACGTTTATACCTTAACATGAGTTCGTTAAAGTATCTTTATGAATATTATTTACAAACTTTCATGTTAAATATAATTATTGTATTTTGTGTTTTGTAAGATAAAGTTATATAGATGATATTTATAGAATTATTTAAAAAGATTTTTAGGTGACGTTTGTTTGTTAACAAATGATGTTTTCAACTAAAAATCGGATAAAATGAATTTCATGTTAATGCTTTTCACATCCCCCTAGATAATATGCCTAAATTGTTTGTGTTGTCTTATTTCACTTTGAATATCTTACAAAGAGCAGGAAAATATTTTTTTAATGATCAACAAGTTTTTGTATAAAACGATTACCTTTTAAATGTATAGTATTTTTAATATCAGATAAAATTTTAAACAATCAGATAATATAAGAAAAGCGTATGTATTAAATAAGATTAGGTATCTGCACTGTAATTCTATACCTGTTTAAAAGCAATTATGACATACATTAAAATTTGTTTTTCATTCTTTTTATAATAGACCAGTAGGTTTAATCCACTGTACAGGTATTATCTATCCCTTTTTATGAATCTTAACCTTACATAACTCTATAAATAAACTAATAACGTCTCTTACAGAAAAGGTTTACGAACTAATGTTACTATATATTATACTCAATTGAAAGTAATTTCGGACATATTAAGTGTTTTTTTTTAAATGGTGAAGATGCTTCTTATGAATAAACCTGTATGTTTCACTTATAAATAAGAATTTGTACTAAAAGTACAGTAAAACAATTAAAAATATATAAATGAAACAATTTCATTTTTTAAACTTCTCTTTGCCTTAAAAACAATCTTAACGGACTTTGAAAAATTGATAGGCTATTCCTTTTCTTTGTTAAATTATATTTCAGAGTTTTTGCATACTATTGCATTTTCGCTTATATTTAAAAAAAAATAGCCTAAAATACTATGAATGTGAGTGGAAATTTTTTAAATCGTAAAGACATTTTATTGTATTTAATGATTGCCTGATAAATAAAGGACAAAAGAACGAGCTATTGTTTTTAACTTACAATTAGTTGTATAATAGTATTAATACAGTTGGGATGGTTTTTGAATATCCTATACAGATGGAGAAGATAAATGGCCTATAGGAAATTAAAAATAAACTAAATAATAGCTTTTTTTAATCTTGAAATGCAAGAGTAAAAAATAGAATCTATTTAAAAATATTAATACTCATTTCAATAGGTTTTTAGTTAAAAAAAGTTTCAAAGTACGACTTTTAAAATCGGTTCTGGATAACCTATACTTTATTTATTTTACTAATAAGATCTAACAATTAAAACTGAAAAACAATAACAATTTTTTTTATAAATTTTTTAAATTATTAAAATACATAAGATAAATAAAAATTTAATGAACAGTTACAATTTCTCGTATTTTATAATATTATTCATGTTAATAAGTGTAATTGTAACTAACTTCCTCTACATTATTTCTGTACTAACCTTTTCCTAATATGTCCAAAAAGAATGTACGAGGGGTGTTCAAAAAGTAAGTTTCCCTAGTCTGCCGTTTTGCCCCAGTGCCATTTAGCGAGCTGGGACCGAACATAGTTTTAGTTTAGGATATACCGATAAGAGCGGAACCGGTCTTAGCTGCCGAAAAAATTTTTTTCATCAGTACCGGCTCGGAAACCATGGAGCTACCTGTGAAAAACGTGTCCACCTTTTTCACGAGAATGCACGGCCTCATTCAGCAAAAAAAACACAAACCTTACTGGAAAAATTGAAATGGGAAATTTTTGATCACCCACCCTACTCTCCAGATCTCGCACCAAGTGACTTTTTTCTTTTTCCTAAATTAAAGGAAAGTTTGGGTGGCCATCACTTCAATTCAAATGATGAAGTGAAAGACATCGTTAAATTATTCTTTAAAAAACAGGGCACGGATTTTTATAAACAAGGTTTGTCAAAGCTTGAGAACAGATATAAAAAATGTATTCAAGTCCAAGGGGACTATGTAGAAAAATAGTTTATAAGTCAAACAATAAATACATAATTACTTTAACCTAAAAATTGTGTTTTGCTTTTTTCCCGGAGCAGGGAAACTTACTTTTTGAACACCTCTCGTATGTTTTAAGAGATCATACCACTTTACACGCCTAAAAAATTAGCTATTTTTAGGAATTTTTTATACGACCCCTATAATAGTTATTCATGTGAATTTTTTTGGGCTCGATAAAAAACTCTTAAGATGTACAAAAAAAAAATTTTTTTATTCATTTTACATAATTTATGTATTTAAGATTACAGTATTCGCATAGCTTCTTAAAAAAAGGGATGTCAGCTGTACTGATGTTCTTTTTTGGAGAAGAATAATTAGAAATACTAAATTCAAAAAGATTTAGGTTCAATATGATTGCAGTGATTACCCAGACTAAAATTTTTATATTTATACAAAAATAACAAAGTATTGCTGCTGCTAAAAGTAGTATTGGAAAAATGAGATTTTGTTAGTGACTTTTCGGTTTACAAAAGTAGTAAAAATCAAAATTTTTACATAATCCTAGTTCCGATAGTAGCCATACAGATACCAAATACGTGGTTAAAATTTCGCAAGGATCGTCCAAGTAGTTTCGGAGAAAAAATTAACACAGCAAGAAAAAAAAGTTATTTTGAGAAAAGCGCATTTAAAGTTTTTTAGTAGGTGGTAGAGAAGCCAACTACTGCAGATATTGAGAATACCTTATTATTTTAATCTGTTGTGGGTATCACTGCAGACATGCATCAAATACTGCGATCCAGATACTGCGAGATTACTACAATTACTACAAGTCGAATACTGCGTTATCTTTTTACCGTTAACTAAACAATCATGTTAAATATTTTATTTCAATATTTTCTTATAAAATATCAACGCAGAAAACAAAATCAAGTTTGCAGATAATAAAAAGTACCACTTTACGTACAATCACATAAGTTTCAAAAACAACAGCGATAAACGCAAGCGAAAAATAAAGTATAATACGCTAACAAATAAAATTACAAAATACATTTGATCGAATTTTTACAGGATATTTGAAATAAATTTGCAAATCTTTTATTCGGGAGTGACGTTAAGATGAACTTCTAATAGTTATTTTACTCAATAAACACGTTTTTAAAAGTGATATTTCAGAGCTGTCATCGGAAAAATTACATACGTATATAGAGTTCCGTGAAATCATCTACTTTTAAAAGATTTAAAGCAATTATCTATTGCATTTTGATTACTTATTCCGTTTGAAATAATATCATAAAACAATAAAATAATTTAAAAACCTTTTAATTCTTCTTAAATATTTATATGAAGCTGTAAGTTCATTATTTCTATCATTATCTGCAGCAGTTGATTCATCCACAGTAATTAACCACTCTACTTCAAATGAAATAAACAAAAATTGAAATTTTCGCACAATATTTTTGAGATGTTTCTCTTTCGAAACAGGTAAAAAAAGTCGACTTTTTGAATTTGCGAAAGTGATATGATCTCATAATTCTAAAAAACAAAGGAAAATTTACATAAATAATCAGAAATTTCATAAAAAATAGATTCATATTGCATTCTACAGATCTGGCTAATATTAGACACTCAATAGCGGAACTAAACTGCACCGAAAAAAGAGAACTTTTCCATTACAAATTAAGGACATAACCAACAGTGGCACTATCAGGAATACAGTGGAACCCGCTGCTGTGCTACAACGTGAAGGTATTTGAAATTAATAAGATATTTTTTTTTGATTTGCCATGAAAATCACCGTAAAAATTACGGAACGATCACCGTGAATTTCACGGTATTTTTGCAGAAAAATTCTCCGGGTGTATGAGTTTGTTGATACAAGAAAACATATCTTAGGCCGTTCAAAAGTATTAACTTATGAAATAAGTTGAGTTCTAAAATGTAACTTCTAATGATTACATTGCTATTTGTATTAAATAGCCATTAAATTAAATGTATTAATTAAATGTATTAAATTATTAATTGCTATTTGTATTAAATAGCCGGATAAGCAGGTCAAAATGGCCTCCTCACAAATTTTTTCCGGAGCTGGACTAACTTAAGGGGTTTGAAAATATATGAAATCCCTGCAAATTTCAGCCCCCTAACCTCAAAAATAAGCCTGAAATTCGTATTTTTCGTTTTTCAAACTTTCAGCAATATCTTCGCAAAATTTCGATCAATCGGAATCACTTTTTTTTTAATCGAAAGATTTTTTTATTGCGCATCTAACGGATCTACAATTAATTGTTTAGCCACGAAATTCAAAAAGCTACAGAGGCTTGAAAATTTAAATTCGATTTTTTAAATAATTTTCTTACTCTATTTTTGATAGCCTATAACTTTCATAAATCGACATTTTTCAACGAAACACAGCTAATTAAAGCTTTTTCTGCCTTCTTTTATAAACTTTTTAGTTCATTTATATAACCGAAATATTCAAAAAGCTATAACTAAAGAAAGATACCCTATTTTTATCAAAAATAGTTCATTTTAGACAAAAAATAGCTTGAATCTCAGAACAAAAGGTCTATTCATAAAAACCCTGATACCTTAACAATGTACTTCTTTTCATTTATTTATTTCATATTATATCATTAGAATGATTTTTTGATTTTGAATCAATAGAATGATTTTTTGTTTTAAAAATTTCTTTAATTTGAACACCATACAATTCGAAAATTCGTTAAGTACTAAAGTAGAAGTAAAAAATTGTTTTAGGTATTACCTGATTTTTAGATGCACTGTTACTTTTGAAAGTACTCAAACTCAAATAATATTTATCCAAATATTCAGAGTTTGGATAATACTCTAACATTCCTATTATTCTTTTTTATCTTTAATAACAATTTTTTTGTATTATTTGTAATTTTTCGATATTGTAGTATGAAATAGAAGAGAGTAAAAATTTTAAATCCAATGACAGTTGATCAAAGAATTCTATGAAGTAAAGTTTTAAATAATTATATGCCAAGTTTGTTTTGTCAAATTGATTTATTTTTTAATAATAGTAATAGTATTTCGCACGACAGAATTCTGGAAATGGGTCACAAATCGAATTTTTAATTTTTTAAGTAATGTTTCGCTATTCCAAAAAATCTGAAATAATTTAGAGGGATTATTGGTTAGAAATAAAAAGCGTAAATATTTTTGAGGCTCTGTTTCGAATTTCATAAAATATAAAGCCTAAAAATTGATGAAAAATCGAGTTTTTAATTTTTTGAATCATGTTCTGTCACTTTAAAAAATCTGAATAAATTCAGGGCAATTTTCTAGTTAATAAAAAAGTAACAACATTTTTTTAGGTTAGAAATAGAGAAACTCAAGGTTTTATGACGATTTTTACTTTTAATTATTTTTTTCACATTAAAAAAAAGAATATAAAAGAAGGCAGAAAAAGCTTCAATTAGCTGTGTTTCGTTGGAAAATGTCGATTTATCAAAAAATTATAGGCTATCAAAAATAGAGTAAGAAAAGTATTTAAAAAATCGAATTAAAATTTTCAAGCCTCTGCAGCTTTTTGAATTTCCCGGCTAAACAATTAATTGTAGAAATTAAAAAAAGTGATTCCGATTGATCGAAATTTTGAGAAGATATTGCTGAAAGTTTGAAAAACGAAAAATGCGAATTTCAGGTTTATTTTTGAGGTTAGGGCAGCTGAAATTTGTCGGGATTTCATATATTTCCAAACCCCTTAAGTTAGTCCAGCTCCGGAAAAAATTCGTGAGGGGGCCATTTTGACATGCTAATCCGGTTATAGCCTTTGTCATTAATCGGTTGACGGGTAGGCTTCTTTCCGGTTTTCACGCCAGAACTACAAGCAAATTCGAATTTTATTAAAGTTAAAAAAAATGACCATGTATGATCCCGTTTTCAGTACAATATTTTGAATTTCATTATTTGATCCGTTATTTGAATAGAGCATTAATAATAGTCCCAAAAACGGTTATATTCAAATTTGATGGACATCAGTTAATCTCTAGGCTGCTGGATATCCGGTATATAGGATCGACTTGTTATCGGAACTTTGTATATAGTTAATAAATGATATATGACACAAATTTGGGCACTTTGAAGGACGTTTTGATACCTCAAATCGCGGTAGTCTAAAGGTTAAAGAATGAGAAAGTTATTCAAATATGTATATATGGGAGCGTCCAGCAGAAACGGGCCACCGAGCGCGCGCGGTGCCTTTTTTCGCGTAAAAGGCGCTCTGTTTAACTCGTTCATAATCGTATGCTGCGTCTTTGAAAAAAAAACCAAGGACCTATATCGATAGATTTTTTCCTGCTCTTTTCAATGGTGCCATTGTTTTTATTGCGAAATGCTTTCTTCCGGACGAAAACTCGAGTTGAATATTGAAACCCATTTTTCTCAAAGTATATCATGTTTTTTCTCAAAATAACTACACCATTGGAAAGTACAACTCTTAAGCTTTAAAACCCTATCTTGCAAAAGTTGGAGAAATAAAGGGTTTAAAAGTAACAACATGAAAAAGACAGCGCCGAGGGTCCGCGCGAGCCCCTCGCGCCCGTGCGTACGGCAAGTTTAAGTGCACGCTCTATTCAATTCGCTAATAATCGTGTATCAAGTCATTTTGCTGTTGATGCTGAGTGGCATTTTCATGCAACAGCCCACGGAAAAAATGCATGTGATGGAATAGGTGCTTCCGTGAAAAGCAATGCCAGACGAGAAAGTTTACGGAAAGTATCCGACAATTATATATTGACGCCCCAAGATTTATACAAATGGGCAACTGATTTTTTCAAAAATATTGAGTGCTTTTTTTCATCAAAAGACGATTACTTAAAGGCTACAGAAAAGCTACAAAACAGGCTAGCCTCAGCTAAGACAATACCTGGAACTCAATTGTTTCATTGTATTAAATTATTAAATGATGCCAAAAAAGTTAGAACTTAAAAGATTTTCAGCGTCAGAAGATTCTCAATTATATCCACCGATCAAAAAAGAAAAAGTACTTAAAACTCAAACAAAGAAAGAAGCGGATGTCGCAAAAAGGACAATTCTTATAAAATCAAAAAAATGTAAAAAAAATTAGAATTTAAAGGAAAAGGTAATATTGTTATGCCAGATTAAACAATCTATAAGGTTATTTTAAATTTCTGTTTCACTGCTTTCAGTGCGTTCATGGATATTTTTATGTTTAATATATTATGTTTTTCAAATTTTGTTATATAAATGAACAAAGTTCATTGTAATATTATACTAACTGTTACAACTTGATCCACAAAATTATGTCCACGCATTGGCATTGTAAGTTGCAAAACATTTTATATTTACAAAAAAGAAAGGGCGAAATAGCATATCGCGTGTATTAATCCGCCCTTGAGCATAGCGTAAAAAGTTCGGGCAGCCGCTGTCTTTTTGATCTTACTATTTTTTAACTTTTCATGTTTCAACTTAAAAATATAATATTTTATAGTTTAAGACTCGTACTTTTGAAGAATATAATTCATTTTGAAGAAAAGACTGATATTTTATTGAAAAAATAGAGTTTAAACATTCAAATGGAATTTTCAACTAGAAGGAAGCATTTCGGAATAAAAATAATAGCACCATTGGAAAGAGCAGGAAAAAACCTATCGATATATGTCCTTAGTTCTTTTTTCAGAGACTTGGTACACGATTATTAGCGAATTGAATAGAGCGTGCACTTAAACGTGCCGTACGCACGGGCGCGAGGGGCTCGCGCGGACCCTCGGCGCTGTCTTTTTCATGTTGTTACTTTTAAACCCTTTATTTCTTCAACTTCTCCACGATAGGATTTTGAAGCTTAAGAGTTGTACTTTCCAATGGTGTCGTTTATTTTGAAAAAAAACATGATATACTTTGAGAAAAATGGCTTTCAATATTCAACTCGAGTTTTCGTCCGGAAGAACGCGTTTCGCAATAAAAACAATGGCGCAATTGGAAAGAGCAGAAAAAAATCTATCGATGTAGGTCCTTGATTTTTTTTTCAAAGACACAGCATACGATTATGAGCGAGTTAAACAGAGCACCTTTTACGTGAAAAAAGGCACCGCGCGCGCTCGGTGGCCCGTTTCCGCTGGACGCTCCCATATATGATATAATACAAGTCTATCGATTAAAAAATTTCAAATATTTTTTATATTAAATTTACTTATTTGTAGACGGCAATAATCACCGTAGCTTCAATTATATTTATCAAGTACACATGCAATCTGGTGAAGGAGAATTTCTTATAAAAGCCTACGATTTCGAAGAAAAATTGAAGAAAAATAAGCAAAGTGTGGAAATCGGAAAACCGCTGCCCTTTTCCATTCACCACGTTGCGAGAATTGTTTTGTTTCATGAAGTTAAACAAACTAAGTCTTATGAGTAATTAATTAATCCTATATTTTTAGATTTTTTACTTCCTCTTAGAGGCAGCTCTGTAATAGTAAAATTTTGAGTTTCCTCAAATCATTCTGGAAACATGATTGAAGTTAGAAGTTCGTATCATATGATTTTAAGAAATGTCTGTATGGATGTGCGCGCGCGTGCGTGCGTGCGTGCGTGCTTGTGTGTGTGTGTGTGTGCGTGTGTTGCTTTATATCGGGAATTATTCCACCAATTTCGATTAACCAAAGTGCATTTTTTTTTACTTTTTTTGTGCTGATTCGGGAAAAGAAACCATTTTTGGTTTTGCCGATGTGTTTTTGTTTTATATCGATTTTTTTGTACACGCGAGGTAATGATCAAATGTATACTTATCTATATGTATCTCTGCGGTAATAGGTGGGCAATTTCAACTGGATAGAGTTCTTTATTTTTGTTTTTACTTCAAAAGAGGGGATTGAAAATCCGTTTTGGTTTTCCTTGGTATTCTTCTTTTTTTATATCGATTTTTTGTTTTTAAAATTTTATATTTTGATTTTATCGTTTTTCTAAATTATCATACCTTTTGAACAGTATAAAATCTGATAGATTAGATGAGTTGGCAGCAAGCGCTTCTCAACTCTTTCCAAGTTACAGTAAGGAGCGGTTTTATGTAAAACGCATAAGAGACTAATGCACATGGTGTGTTTCAATCGTACTACGATACAATAAGAGACAAAGCTAGTTCGATTCAGGAGATTGTAGTAGTCTCTCGAAAAAGAAAGCACACGGAGGACGGCAATTATACATCGCTCGAAGTACTCGGCGAAAAATGTTTGATGAAAAATTAGTACATAAACTATTAAAATTTACTATACCGCCATAAAAAGTGTAATCACGAATTTTTCTTATACTGGAAAGTAAGGTGAAAATTCATGATTTAAAAATATATTTTTTCTTATCTACGTTACTAATCTTATTAAACATACTCATTAAGCTAAATTAAATAAGAAATGATATTTTTATTTTTGAAAAAAATAGAGATCCCGAGTGGATCCGAAACCAGCACTCTTACTACTACGTCAACGGGTGTTTACACGCTCGATGTTTCAAGTGGTCTACATAAGCTACAACTTACTTATTCTCATAGAAATGATGCTCTGCATGTCTTTATATTAAAAAATAGTTGTAAAAACAAACAATTTATTATATCATGATTAGTTTTGAAGCTAAGTAAATGATAAATACATCTTTTTTAGGATTATATCGGCCGACCAACTCGCGGTACTGTGGGATACTAGGTGAGTCAGCTAGTTTTCACTATACTGGCTCGTGAAAACTGCTACGTTTCCTGTGAAATATCACGATTTCGAAATTTTACCATATTATATAGTAAAATGTATGTATAAAATCTTAGAAAATTTTGACAAAATATATATTAAAAATTAATTTTTAACATTAATTTTTCATAAAAAAATTTTTATCATACTGGTAGAGTAAATTTTATAATCAGTAATATTAATTTTTCGTAGAGTTTTTATTACTTATTACTAAAGACATATTAAATAACTTCAAGACGCGAGTTTGTCTCTCAGGAACTAGCGAGTATAGTAATTATTAATCGAAAATTTTTCTCCGTGTACGAACAACATTTTTTTCTGTAATAAATTAGTAATGGCAACGATGAAATTATACTAATATTTAAATATGGGAGCGTCCAGCAGAAACGGGCCACCGAGCGCGCGCGGTGCCTTTTTTCGCGTAAAAGGCGCTCTGTTTAACTCGCTCATAATCGTATGCTGCGTCTTTGAAAAAAAAAACCAAGGACCTATATCGATAGATTTTTTTCTGCTCTTTCCAATTGCGCCATTGTTTTTATTGCGAAACGCGTTCTTCCGGACGAAAACTCGAGTTGAATATTGAAAGCCATTTTTCTCAAAGTATATCATGTTTTTTTTCAAAATAAACTACACCATTGGAAAGTACAACTCTTAAGCTTCAAAACCCTATCTTGAAGAAGTTGGAGAAATAAACAGTTTAAAAGTAACAACATGAAAAAGACAGCGCCGAGGGTCCGCGCGAGCCCCTCGCGCCCGTGCGTACGGCACGTTTAAGTGCACGCTCTATTCAATTCGCTAATAATCGTGTACCAAGTCTCTGAAAAAAGAACTAAGGACATATATCGATAGGTTTTTTCCTGCTCTTTCCAATGGTGCTATTATTTTTATTCCGAAATGCTTCCTTCTAGTTGAAAATTCCATTTGAATGTTTAAACTCTTTTTTTCAATAAAATATCAGTCTTTTCTTCAAAATGAATTATATTCTTCAAAAGTACAAGTCTTAAACTATAAAATATTATATTTTTAATTTGAAACATGAAAAGTTCAAAAATAGTAAGATCAAAAAGACAGCGGCTGCCCGAACTTTTTACGCTATGCTCAAGGGCGGATTAATACACGCGATGTGCTATTTCGCCCTTTCTTTTTTGTAAATATAAAATGTTTTGTAACTTACAATGTCAATGTGTGGACATAATTTTGTGGATCTAGTTGTAACAGTTAGTATAATATTACAATGAACTTTGTTCATTTATATAACAGAATTTGAAAAACATAATATATTAAACATAAAAATATCCATGAACGCACTGAAAGCAGTGAAACAGAAATTTAAAATAAATGTCACGGGCTCAGCTCGACCGTCATCCGAGCCCTGACGCATCCGCTTCACGATAAGGACTAGACACTTGCTCTCGAGCAAGCATCGCGACGTTAGCTCAGTGGTAGAGCGCGGGCCTACAAACCTCGAGATCGTGCGTTCAAATCCCGCTCGTCGCATATTTTTTACGCGACTTATTCAGTCTTTCCTCTCATACGTAACATATATAAATCTGGCATCCCTTGTGTAGCATAGTCCACTTTACCAAGCCTCCACAGGCTATGACGCTGTCAAGTGAACGAACCTACATCATTTCCTACTTTACCCTCCGAAGATTAATTAAGTATATATAGAAAATTTAACCGCAGACTCGCCCGAATCACGCCTCTGTGTAGCCTAGTATGAAACGGCACCAAGCGTTACGGTTGGCCTTTGAGTTGCATATGAATAGTTATATGAAAATGACCATGTCTTACACCTTGAACTGCAAATCGTCGGGCCCGCCAAGTATGTATGGGAGATCGGAGGACCACCCCTGCTAGAGCAGCTCTAGACTTCTCTTTTCCTCCCAAGGTGCGTAATATTATAGAAAGTTCAAAATTGAGAAAGAATCATGAAAAATAGTGATGTGTTGGTAACTATGTAATTTTTTTATATAGGCTTTGACTTTTCGTATATATCTAAAAAAATTCTTATGAATTTTAGAAATAAAGAGAAGGCATTATAGTTATATAATTAAAATAATTTTCGCCCACACGGGCGTAAAGTAGTATTTAATGCCGCTGGCTGAATAATTTTGAAGTTACAACGTGGGCGTAAAATGTAATTTTACACGCTAGATACGAGAAGTTCTATTATGTCAGTCAAGTTAACTTATGGCCGGTAGTTGACTACAATAAATTGATTTCAGTACTTTCTTGTGTTTAATTTCTATAGCTCAGAAAGATGAACAAATTTGAATATATTTCTGAGAACAGTCATACAGTAGTTTCCGAGAGTTGTTTGCATTACTTGACTATCGATAATTGATTTCACAACTTTCGTTTGTTTGATTTGCAGTGAACAATTTTTTGAATGTACTTACATATAATTTGTTCAGCATACAATGACTCAAAGAATTAAAAGACTTTTTCATTCGTATTTATTTGATTTCTTTTACAAAATCATAAATATTATTATTTTATAGATTATTTGTACAGTCATGAAAAAAATTATTACCATTTGTAGAGAGTGTTTATTGAATAGATGAGATTCGAAGAAATAAAAGGACTAGATAAATTGTGTTGTTTTTTATAGATTATCCAGAAAAACGTCTATACTTGCCTTATTTTATACTTTCGTAGAAAGTTTTATTAAAAAATTAGCTTTTTTGTTATACAACTTGTAATAGTAGATCTAGTACATAGCAAAAATGGATTACACTAGCTTTTTTGAGAGTACTACCAAGATCGATCTAAATTCTTTACAAGAAGAAGTGTTAAAGATCACGCTTTATCTTTATAACAATCCACTTTTATCAAGAAAAGCAGTCGACAGTGTAATTGAGGATTTCAGCAGTTTCATCTCTAAATTGTTGATTCCATTTTTACAATGTGAAGTAGAAAACAAATTGAAATTGAAGATTGACGATGCGTTACGTAGTCAAATACATTTTGTTTTGAACTGTTTGTAATACGTTCGTAAGTTGTAATTATTTTAAGGAGTAAAAAACGGACTCGAGACGGAGAGAGAGTATTCTTATCGTATGGGTTTTGTCTACTACTCCTCACCGCTTGCGCTCCTGTTCCACCGGCGCAAGCGAGGCAACCGCTATCCCTCACTATTTCTCTTTCCCAACCTCCACCACCTCTTTCCTGTCTATTCTAACAGTTATTCATTACTCCTTAATTTTAATTTATCGTTAGTGTCATTTTGGAGTTTGCCTAACACAGTTGGGCAATTCCAAAAGTGACAATGTGTGCTGAACGTCATAAACTTTGTAAGTTCTTAACATAACTTCATTTTTTAACAAATATTCTTTTATACACGTAATGTATTTTAATTCCTTAATGCTATTAATAAAAACTCTAATTGTATTTTATAGTGATTTGGCGACGTTGTGTTTATGAGGAGGAATGTAAACTCCTCGTAGACGAACATAATATATGAGAATATTGTTTTTATGGTATGTTTTTTTATATATTATGTCTAATATTGTCTTTTGTTTATAAATTTACATGTTTCAAAACTATGCTTTTGCAGCCCTGATGAAGAAAGTTAATTACACTTTCGAAACGTCGGCACAATAAATTCATCAAAACAAATTGGTTCGTCTCGAGTCCGTTTTTTACTCCTTAAAATAAATACATTTTGTGCTGGAAAATGGTAAGAATATTTTTTAAAAATATCATCTGAACACTTACGTTTCAAAACTTATACTATTTGACGAATCATATACTATTGAAGGAGTAAGCGTAGCTTATGTTTTTCTAATCAAAACTCTAAAAAAAATTTTCTCTATGCAAGGCGTATTAGAAGAGTTAGGAACATATACAAATGATTTATCAAATGATACTTCTACGTTATCGAACATTATCCAAGGCGAGCTATAGCAGAATAAATACAAAACAACAGGTAAAACAATGTTCTCTATTTATTCGTATTACGATGAATTCGAGACGAGAAATCCTCTCGGAAGTCATGCGGGAGAACAAAAATTAGGTGGCCTTTACGCCTGGCTTGCCTGTTTACTTCCAAATATCGAAGCAACACTGTACAATATTTTTATTTGTACAATAGTACAAACTAAAAAATTAAAAATATTAGGTTCAGAAAGAGTTTTAAAAAAAACTATTTCGGATTTAAAAATCTTATCAGAAGAAGGAATTACTTTAGTTATCAATGGAAAAGAGAGGACAATCTACTTTCAATGTTTATAGATACTGGGAGACAACCTTGCTCTGAACGAATTGTGTGGATTTTCAGGCAGTTTTGTTGCACATAAGTATTGCAGAATGTGCTCTGCAACAAACACTCAATGCCAACAGATGATTTTAGAGGATGAAAACCTTCTCCGCACAGTACCTTCATATGATGCTGATGTTTGGAGAAACGATTACGCTATTACTTGTATATACTAAGAATGTTTCTTTAATGGCGTAGGGAAATTTCATATTGCATCTAATCAGTCTGATGATTTGATGCATGATGTTTATGAAGGTACAGCATCATACACAATAAGCAAAATCATTCAAAGACTAATTGAAAACCATATAATATCTTTGGATAGTATCAATGATGCCATAAAAAATTTTCCCTACAATGAAATCAATAAAAAAGATAGACCACGGCCTTTTCAATATTCAATTGGCAAAAAAAAAAATCAACCTAAGATCAAAATCAAACAATCAGCTAAAATGCTTTGCTTGATACGGTACTTAAATCTGATAACTGAAGAGTATATACCGGTGTATAATAACGAATGGAAGTTATACCGACTCCTGCGACAAATTGTAGGCGTTCTAAGTAAGCCAAAGCTAGATAGAGGCGAAATATTCACTTTCGAATCAAAAATACAAAGATTCAACTCTTTGTATATAAAACTCTTTGGCACATTAAAGCCAAAAATGCACTTCTGGATCCATTACAAAAATATTATGATGTTAAATGGTCCAGCGGTACATTTTCCACATCGAAATACGAGAGGAAAAACAAAGAACTGAAGGAAATGGCATCAGGTAGTAGCTCAAATGTAAACTTGCCTTTGTCGATTGCCATAAGACACCAACTCAAGCTGTGTTACCACGACAGATTTTCTTCAAAATTAAGAGGTGATGTACTTCTCGGGCCAACAGATAACACAAATGTTAGCACGGAAATTCCAAATCTTTCTGGATTTATGCCTGAAAAGGTTCAAAAACGTTTTCAAAGAATTCAGATACTTGGAAAGCCAGGGTACAATATTTGTAGCGGAAATAACTGATTCAGGTTCTACTTTTGCGACATTGAAAAACATATTTTTGATTGATGAAAAAAATTTATTTTCATGCTGAAATATTCCAAACATCTTATTTTGATACTTTTTATCATGCATATAATATAATAACTGATATAAATAAGAGTGAAATAATGATAGATCTACATTACCTACCTAGACAACAGCCTTGCACTTTAGTCCAACTAAAGGAATCAGAACTCGTTGTCTGTAGATACGATTTATAGAATAAATACAATGTAATTATTTTAAAAATCTCGCACATTTACATAATATAAATCAATAAAAATATTTTTTTCACTAATTTTGCCCATATTCCTTTTTTAGTAGTAAGACTAACTACAACTTCAAAGAAAAAAATTTGTTAAATAATTGCCATGCTTATTGTTGTACGTCTACGAAATTCCCTTATATGCGTGGACCTCATATCGCCCACCAGCTTGAATTTAAAATTGTTTAAATCATTGTCTTGCTTATTGTTGCAAGTTTACGTTATTATCTAATGTGCATGTACCTCATATCCCCCGCCGACTTGGGTTTAAAAATTACTTAAATAATCGTATTGCTTATTTTTTCATGTCTACATGACTCCCTTATATGCGTGGACCTCATATCCCGTGCCTGCTTGGGTTTAAAATTGTTTAAATAATTGTCTTGCTTATTGTTGCACGTTTACGTTATTATCCAATGTGCGTGTACCTCATATCTCCCGCCTACTTGGGTTTAAAAATTACTTAAATAATCGTTTTGCTTATTTTTCATGTCTATATGACTCCCTTATATGCGTGAACCTCATATCCCCCGCTTACTTGGGTTTAAAAATTGTTTAAATAATTGTCATGCTTACAGTTGCACGTCTACGAAATTCCCTAATATGCGTGGGCCTCGCGTCCCCCGGCTACTTGGGTTCAAAAATTATTTATAAAAACGTTTTGCTTATTCTTTCATATCTATATGACGCCGTTATATGCGTGGACCTCATATTCCCCGCCTGCTTGGGTCTAACATTGTTTAAATAATTGTCTTGCTTATTGTTGCACGTTTACGTTATTTCCTAATGTGCGTGTACCTCATATCCCCCGCCTACTTGGGTTTAAAAATTAATTAAATAATCGATTTGCTTATTTTTTCATGTCTACATGACTCCCTTATATGCGGGGACCTCATATCCCCAGCCTTCTTGGGTCCCAAAATTATTTAAGTAATCTTTTTGCATATTTTTTTATGTCTACATGACTCCCTTATATGCGTGAACCTCATATCCCCCGCCTACTTGGGTTTAAAAATTATTTAAATAATTGTCATTCTTACTGTTGCACGTCTATGAATCTCCCTAATATGCGTGGGCCTCGCATCCTCCGGCTACTTGGGTTTAAAAATTATTTATATAAACGTTTTACTTATTTTTTCATGTCTATATGACGCCCTTATATGCGTGGACCTCATATCACCGCCTGCTTGGGTCTAAAATTGTTGAAATAATTGTCTTGCATATTGTTGCACGTTTACGTTATTCCCTAATGTGCCTGTACCTCATATTCCCCGCCTAATTGGGTTTGTTACGTGAGAGGTTAGGATTCTCGCACGTAAGGGCAGAACTATAAATTTGTTTTGGAAGTCGCCCAAGACATCTATCGTTCCTTTTTCCTTTAAATTCCTACTCACCGTAATTCCGGGAAACTAAACCAGGGATATAATCTAACAAGGACTAATACGAGGGCCAAGTTCTCCTTTTCTTTCTGTCCTCGTAATTCCTGCTCTTCACGTTGATCGGATTATAGGTTAGTAATCTAGATCTGGACGGATCGTACACCTCAATCTTCGGTAGTTTTGCCGATTCATGCTACAATGAATCGACCCAGCTACTTACTGCATGAGGGAAATCCGGGGTAGGGTTTCGTATAATACTTAAACTTAATTGTTAATTTATTGGTGGAATTAGGGAAATCATAATAGAAACATATAAGAAATATAATAATTCGTAAGTATAAATAAAACCATATATATTATTAGTTAGATAATGGAATAAATGAGGTTAAATAATAATAACAAATGATTTTAAATAATAGTATATATACATATATAGTTATGTATATCTATATATAGTATAAATGTATATAGAAAATATATTATTAATTAAAGAAATTCCTGACACGCGTTTTTTTTTTTCGTTCTGCTTGACCATGTTGAAATCAATCAATTAACATATCAACATTTAAATTATAAGTTTTGAAGAAACGATATTAGAATTACTAATTTGAGTACATAATGATCTTGGCCTTCTAAAATGTCATGCACAATATCAAAATTATTGTTTGATATACAACGAAAATATTTAGGTTCATTGAGAAGACTATTGAACTTAACACTAGTGGTTGATTCGGCTGCAGTGTCGATTGAAACTTCTAAACAAAATCGTCCATATAATTCTTTCGTTCTCTTCTCACCCACCGTCCACGGATATAACAAAAGTCTACAAAAGAAATTTGCTGAAGGACTCAAAAATACCATAAAGTCATGAGCTGCTAATATATTCGAGTAAAGAAATCTATCTATCGGCGACCATGAAGGCTTGAATCCCGTATCCGATATGTTTCGATCCATAGAGGAGGAACCTACGGAGCACACGATTTAACCGTCATCGTCATAGATTTTAGTGACAATGATAACACTTCTATAAACGTACATGAGTAAAATAATGAGCTTAAAACATAATCTTATCCAAATATTATATATTTATGGGCTACGATTGATACTGCGCTATAACAATATGACATTTAGATATGAGCATATTTGCGGACGATAGTGCGTAAAAGTTCGTACATTATTTGTTGACATACATATAATTCGCCATCATAAAAAATACGTATGTTAACAGTTATAAGATATACCAATTAATACAATCTCACTGCTCTCTCAGTGCTTTTGGTTATGTTGATGAAGCTAGTCGAAAGCTCTTTTGTTATATCGCCTCAGATGACCTATTTTCGCCCCCGGTTGCTGGACAACTGGGCGAGTTCTCATGCAAGGTGGTTTTTGTTGGTTTCAATCATTAGGCAATTGAACATAGTGCTGAGTGTCTATCCTATTTCTTTGATGGCTTGTGCGATTGCGATGTTATAGTACCTTTTCTTTCTACATTTGAAGTTCGGCTGTTGAAGTCGAGTATCATTTGGCGCGTTAGAATAAGTCCTTTTAGGAGAATATATAAAGTTCTTTGAGTGCCTAGGTCGTAGTTCGTCCACATACACACGAAGGAGAATTATGTAAGAATGATGGTGACCCTCAGGCGTTTGGATGTCGGGTCTATTTCTAGTGCTGGAATTTTCCATTACGGGGGCCTCACTTACTGTCCATGTTATCTTTTCGACTGCAACGGCGGAGTCAGAAATGAGCTCTTGAATTTCTAAGCAACTGGTTAGTGGTTGTTCTAGAGATATAGTTGTCAATATATCTGTGGTGGTGTTGGTGAAAACCTGTCCTGGGCTGTCATCATTGAAGGGTATAGGGACGATGTGTGTCTGTACCTTGTGAAGATTAATTGAATGGTTGACAAGATTGGTCTCCAGGCGTATTTCTGGCTTGGTTAAGATGGTTGCTTCGTAGGATATCGGGGGTTCCGTAGTATCGTGGGTGTTTAACTGGAGAATGCTATGTTCCAAATTGATGCTACGATGGTTTTGAACTTTAAATGATTTGGCGAAGCGTTCAAATCCTAATCTTAATGCATTAGTCACAATAACTGGGCACTCTGTGACACCGCGTTCGATGATGACGGGGGTGTTAAAATCAGAACTTGCTTCGATGGCCCCGATCGTGACTGGATTGAGTGCTGTTAGTGTCAGCGGTTCACATATCTCTTTCAATTCTGTAATATTTTGTTTTTCTGAATAACTTAGCGGTGAGAGGATATTCCGAACACTGCGATCATTAGAGATTTCTTTGATTTCAGCGGTCGAGCGTTGGCATGGAGGTCCAATATCAGCAACGATATTTTCATCTTCATAGTAGTCATCATACTGACAATTTCTAGATAAATTCCTGGCGTGATTGCCATTGAAAAACCAGCCCAACTCGTCTAGAAGGTCCAGATGATTTTTGAACCCGTTAATATATTCTATGAATTTTCTTGCCTTACCAACTAACTTTTCTAGAAGAACGTCTAGAAATATTACATAAAATCGATGTGGTACGCGAGATGCGGTTTTCGTTACTTCATAAGCAAAGTCCTGGAAGGAAAGGTTATAGCCGTTATATAAGGGCAACGAGACCCTAAGATCATCCCGAAATATCTCTTCGCAATTAGGTTGCTGGCCAAAATGATCGAAGAGGAGATCCTCGACGTCTAAGTAATGTTTATAGGAATATCGGAGAGCCTCATGCTCGATGATTTCTATAGACTCATCAGCGAGCATATTATATCCGTCGAAAATAGGAAATTCCATGGTGAAAAGAAATAGTAGTGATATGCAAGATTAAACATCCCTTCAGTAAGATTCCACGTGAGTCCGACCCAATAAGTCTTATTCGATTTCAGGTTGAAGTCTAAGACATCTCTAACTACGCTTTTAAATGATAATGAGAAGGACGTAAAATTCTCTGCGGTAATAGCTATATTTCCATTAGAGTCCGAGGACAGTCCGACAAGCAAGGGTAGGAACAGGCAAAAGATACGAAAAGGTAATAAAAATAAGCAACGCGATTTGAAACTTTCAATATTTGAGGAATTAACAAAATGATAAATAGAAGAGATGTCGAGAGAATGCAAAATAATAAAAAAAAATAAAATACCCGTTGCGGAGTTGAAAATATGAATAAATTTACAAGATTAAAGGAAATATTGTAACATTTAATTCATGAACTCACGAGGTTTGAATCTTAGAAAAATTCTTAATAGATCGAAAACTGAAGTGTCCGAAAAAGGTGGAAGAGACTTCGAACTATAAGGGTAGAGGGAGAAAAAGGCAACCCCTAAGTTCAATTCTCGTGAAAAGGCGGGTTATAAGTTAGACGATCGAACCTCATGCCCCTGGGTGATGGCCCAGGTATTAGCCATGGCCACCATTAATTGGGAGCAATCTGAGACGTTAGCCGCCGCCTGCGTTCCCTGTCCTTGTCTGTCCACCATGATGCAGGGTTGTTGGTAAAAATCTTTCACTTCTTCTTTTTCCCTAATTAGCCCTTCAAGAGAAATTTCCTACTTGTCTTGGTTCGTCGGAAGTTCTTTAGAAGGTCGGGGTAAAAAGGGCGGCAAAAGTAAGGAACCAAGAATGGAATTCAACCCGGACCGAATTAAAATTACTTAAGAGAGTTCTATAGTAATCAGAAAATAGGGCTGAGATATGCTTTTTTTTTTATTTTTTTTTCGATTTACTTAATAAAAAGACAAATGTCTTATAACGATTTATTTCCTCACGGGTAACAATCTCACTATCATTAGATGCCTCTAGTTTACAAAAAGAAAAATATTTCGAAGCATAAAACATACACTTAACCTCAAAATATAAATCAAATCAAAATTCCATGGAACTTTATATCGATATTCCAGATTATTAGAATAAATGTAGTTAAGGTTTAAAATGAAAATATTATTAGTGTCGAGTATAAAATTGAACCGACAAAAGATAAACATACACTTGCTTTGACTTGGACTAAGGATATTACCGTAGAACTCACTTAATAAAACAATACAAACAAAAAGTGTAGCGTGCAAGAACAAAGACACAGTGATAATTAATTGCACTATGAAGATAGCATTAATACAATTGAAAATACTCTGAACAATTTACTGAACAGTGACATTAAAATTGAAAAGGAACAAATCAATAAACCTAAACTAAAAGTAATAAATATCGATAAGACTTTCGAAGATGAAAAAGTAATTGAACAAGATATCAACCTAAGAAATTTTAACAATATGGAAAATAAGTGTAAAGTCCTTCATGTATATACCAATACAAAAACAGGCACCAACAGTGCAATAATTGAGGTAACATCGAATATTTATAAACATATCAGAGACAACAAGAGCAGATTATTTATTGGTTACCAGAGTTGTAGAGTATTCGATATTATATATTCTTATCCTTGCAATAAATGTTCAAGATTTGGGCATAACAATAAAAAATGCAAGAATGAAGACACGTGTTCTAAGTGCAATGGAAATCACATAACCTCAAAGTGTACTAGTGAAATTATGAAATGTCCGAACTGTGTTTTTTGCAATGAAAAATTTAAAACTAATTATAATACAAACCATTGTGCAATCGACAGTGATCTATGTGAAATATTAAAATCCAAAATTAGAAAATACATAGAAATGACTGATTACCCTGTGCAATCTTCCTTCCAACGGTATTTTGGTAAGGTAGATCGCGCAATAAATCAACAATCGATAACACTAAGAAGAGTAATAAGAACAAGCAGCGATTCCACAGGCTCACAGCGCTCATCACTGCCAGCGATACCAGGGACATCTAAAGCTACCACTGCAAACTTACATGGAAAATAACTTTAATCTAATTGAGGACTTACAGAATGAAATAATTAATACTGACTATAATTACGATGATCTTAGTGAACTAAATAGATGTATGGCTTTTCAAAAGAAGTAATTTTAAACGTAAATATAAGGAGTTTAAATGCGAACTTTCATAAACTATTAGTATTCCTGAAGAGTCTAGTGATAAAACCTTGTATTATTGTGTGCACTGACACATGGAATTTGGAGCATTACGAATATTTTAGTATACCGGGGTACAATATGTACTACAATAACAGTAAAATTAATATATCAGATGGACTGGTGATTTACGTAAGCGACTACTTAACTGATACGACAGAAGTATTAACTATAAATAACCTGAAAATAATTAACTCTAAAATTGCAATTGAAAATAATAACGAAATTATGATATCCGCCCTGTATAGATCACACGACATTAGTAAATCGGAATTTCTATTAATACTCAAGAACTTGATAAATAATAACAGTAAATATAAAAATAACCTCATAATAGGGGACTTTAACTTTGATATTTCTAATCATGAATCAATCAACCAAGAATTTTTGCATATTTTATTAGAGCATGGTTACTGCCCAGGCTTTCGAAATATTACCAGATCATCTGATAGAAACAACAATTCAGGAACATGCATCAACAATATTTTTATTAAGCTAGATAAAATTAACTATAAAACTTTCATTTTAAAAATTCCGCTTAATGATCATTTTCCGATTTTCATGTCCATAAATAAGATAAGAGCCACAAAAGAATTTCATGCAATGAATCGTATAAATTATAACAAACTTAGGACTGAAGCTAAATTAATTAACTGGTCAGAATTGTCGTTAATTAATGAGCCAAATTTAGCACTAAATAACCTAGTCAGTAAAATAAAAATATGTCTAAGTAAAGCACAATATGCGAAAAAAGATTGTAAAAAGAATATACTGTATCCAAGAAAAAATTGGACAACCTCTGCTATAATTAAATCTTGCGTAACCAAAGAGAAACTTTACAAATTATGGAAAAAAGATCCAAATAATATCCAAATAGATTTACCTAAGTTTTCGGGAAAATTCTCTGATTGGGAGAACTTTAGGGACGTTTTTCGCTCAGCCATTCATCGTCGCGAAGACTTAAAGCCTGTTCTAAAATTGCATTATCTTCGCACTCACCTCACAGGTGAAGCATTTGAGAGAGTTAAATCTCTTCCCATTTCAGGTGATAATTATGATCGATCATGGACAGCTTTAATCGAATATTATGAAAATCAACGTCGTATTGTTAGCTCTCATATTTCTGAAATCTTTTCAGTCAAACCCATGAAATCAGAATCTTCGTCGGAAATTAAACGTATTTACCGGGATCTTTTCAGCCCTATAGCTAGCCTAACTTCCCTTAATAGAGCGGACTCCCTAGGAAACGATTTAATGGTGCATTTCGCCCTTAAGCAACTCGATTTGAATACGCTTAAAGAATGAGAAAGACATCTTGGTGATAGTGTTGATCCACCCACATTGGAACAACTTCAAACCTTTCTTCGAAGTCAAACCCTCACTCTAGAGGCCATCGAGGCAGGTACTAAACCTTCTTCGAACAATAACTCGAAGACACAGTCAACTAATGCTAAACCTCGTAAATCAGAGCAAGATAATGCTCAGTCGGTTTTTTCTCATCAGACTTCAACGTCGAATTCCACAAAAAAGAAGTGTTCATTTTGTAATCAATCTCATTTTACAAATCAATGTGAACGATTTATCAATAAAACGGTTCCTGAACGAAAGGAATTAATTAAATCTTCAAATCTTTGTTACAATTATTTAGGAAAGCACAACGTTAAAAATTGTACTTCCACTTACCGATGCTTTCTCTGTAAAGCCAAGCATCACACCATGGTGCACTCTGACAACAATCAAGCAATCGGTTCATCGCAGACTGATCAGATTGACTCAGTGTCAAGCGCCTCTAGCCCAAACTGTGGCAATTTCGTAATTTCTAAAGACGATCAATCTGCTCTTCATGCAGTCTCCCTCAATAGTGGAGAAAGTACTAAATGTACAGGAGTACTTTTAGCTACCGCTAGGGTTAACGCCCTTGGTCCTATCGGAACCAAAATTCTAGTTCGTGTGCTCATCGACCCCGGATCTCAAATCTCACTTGTTACACAAGCCTTGTGTAACTTGCTCTCATTAGATTGTAGAACCAGTCATACGCACATCCAAGGTATAGGTGAAAAGACAGCTGCTGTTTCTTCTAAAGTGGCTCGTCTTACTATACAACCGCATTTCAATTCAACTTTCTCTTTGGAAGTTGATGGCATTGTTTTGCCAAAACTCTCTTCGTATAAGCCTCCCGTCGTAGGTGGTATTACTAACTTCGAATACCTAAGAGGGCTGCAACAAGCAGACTCCGAGTATTGCGATCACTCACGTATCGATATTCTTCTCGGTGCAAGCGCTTATGCGCAAATCATTGAAAGTCAGATAGTTAAGGGTCAGAAGCTTCAACCTATAGCTCTGAGTTCCAAATTCGGATGGCTCTTGACTAGTGATCTCTCTTCATCAACTCCAGAAATAGGGCTAGAATCAATCTCTCTTCATTGTTCAAATATCTGCGAGCAAGAAGCCAAACTTTTGGAGCTCGTACAAGATTTTTGGAGGGCGGAGGAAATACCTATCGTCAAAAAATCTTACTCGCCTGATGAACAGGCATGCGAGTTCTATCAAAAAACTACTCGTCAGGATGAAACAGGGCAATATATAGTAAGTCTACCCTGAAAAAGTCGAGACCAGTTGAGCTCTGCGCATCTCGAGAACTCTTACTCTGCCTCATTACGCGCACTCACTCGACTCGAAGCAAACTTCGCTAAAGACGAGAAACTCAAAATAGCTTATACTGATTTCATGAAAGAGTACATTGACCTTGGTCGTATGTTACTTTCTTCAAACTTTGATCCATCAGCTAACAAATCTCAAGCCTTCTTACCACATCATGGAGTGTGGAAAGAAATAAGTACGTCAACCAAGTTACGTACTGTGTTTAATGGATCGAGTAAGTCTAAATCAGGTGTCTCGGTCAACAATCTTCTACACGTTGGACCTAATCTTCTCCAAAATCCCGTCGCTTTGATCTGTGCCTGGCGTAGATATAAGAGCGCTCTTTCAGCTGACGTGGAGAAGATGTTCCGACAAATTGGTGTCGAACAAGCGGATCAACCCTATCAATCTATTTTATGGCGGTTTAATTCTCATGAACCCATTCAAATATATCGATTGACTACAGTGACGTATGGCTTGGCATGTTCGCCTTTTCTAGCCATACGCACGCTTCTGAAATTAGGCGAAGACTATGGCAAAACTTATCCGATCGCAGCTGACGTTGTTCGATCAGAAATGTATTCTGATAATGTGCTTTCTTGTGCACATTCATTAGAAGAAGCTTTGCAGAAACAGGACGAGTTAATACAACTCTTTAAGCAAGGTCATCTTAATCTTCGAAAGTGGACTTCGAATAACGCTGAAGTTCTTTCTTATCTACCCTCGAATATGTTAGCCACGGATTCTATTTCTTTATTCGCCTCACAAACATCTGTACCAATCTTAGGTATAGATTGACAACCTAACACAGACTATTTTAGTTTTCACATTGAGAATACCCCTTTGGAACTACCATTTACTAAACGTTCAGTTCTATCGAGAATTGCTCGGATCTTTGATCCTATGGGATGGTTAGCACCTGTCGTGATCACTGCAAAAATTATTATGCAGTCGCTGTGGATTCTTAAGGTTGCTTGGGATGAGGATCTCCCTTACGATATTTCTAATCGATGGAAAGTTTGGTTGCAAGATCTTCATTATATTTCTGAGAACAAGATCCCTCGCTGGAGTGGATACACTCCTACTTGTGAACTTGTCGAAGTTCATGGTTTTGCGGATGCATCAAAATTCGCGTATGGTGCTGTTGTATACCTGCACTTAATCCAGACACAAGAAGTGCTTGTCAGAATGCAAGTGGCCAAAACGCGAGTAGCTCCGCTTAAAACTGTTAGAATATAAGGTACATTTATGTCGACGTATGAGAGAGAATGAATACGTAGCGCCATCTCGCGTATAGCGAGGCGCAAGCTAGCGAGAGCGAGCGGCCAAAGCGGGAGCTCACTCGTCCGCCGTCCTCTGCCAGAAGCAGTTGTAAAGAGAGAGAGCTGTACTCAAGTTAATAAAGTTCACCGTTGTTACTGTTCACAAGAGAGTGGCTTATTTGAAGGAGCCCTGTGTCCCATCCACTACTCATTTCCTGACATGGTAGCAGTGTTCATGGTTGTTTGATTCTGACTCAATACAAACCTCGGTGAGTATTGTGGCAGCTTGCCGCAAGAACAAAGGAAGACGCATGAGCGTAAAAGAAGAATCTAAGGTAAAGTGTGAACACGTAAGTGAAACTAAAAGTGAAGAAGAGTTTTTCGAAATTGAGACTAAAGAGACTGAAAAGAAAGAAAACATGCAGGAAGTAAAAATACCGATTTTTGATGGACTAGAATACGAAAATTGGAAGAAACGCATATTAATGTTTCTAAAAATGAAAAAGTGTGAGATTGTAGTTACACGTGCAAAAGTGGAAGCAGACAAAGTTGATTGGAACGAAAAAGATGTGCAAGCTATTAATTATATTTATAGTGCGATTTCAAATAATCAAATGGAATTGATAAGTGACAAAGAAACGGCGTTTGATATTATGAGAAAATTTGATAGCACATATTTGAAAGAATCGACAGCTCTCCAGATAATGTGTAGAAATAAATTGGAAAATTTGAAGTTAAAAGATTTTAAAAACTCAACAGATTTCTTTAATGAATTTGAAAAATCAGTGAACGAATTGAAAGAAGCTGGTGCAAATGTGACAGAGAAAGAAAAGATGAATTACATGTTGAGGACATTGCCGGATTCGATGAGTCATATAGGAGATTTAATAGATGTAATAAAAGAAGAAGAACAAAACGTAGATTATGTGAAAAACAAAATTAAGATGGCTGAACAAAAACAAAAAGTACAAGTGAAAATTCAAGATCAAATGCGTTTATGCTTGAAAAGGATAAATATCAAGAAAACAAAAAGACATCTTATGTATGTGGTGGTGTCGGACACATACAGTATGAGTGCCCAACCAAAAACAATTCGTGGAATCGAGGGACGCCCCAGCGACGAAGCGGACAGAGACGCGCGCCACAGAGAGGAGGGGGCAACGGCAGAGCCTACTCGCAACAGCGAGGAGGCGCGAGCGGGCGCGGAGCCTACCAACAGCGAGGATCGAGTTACAACCGGCGCGGCAGTGACAGCTACGGACAACGCGGCCGAGGCGCAAGAGCCAGCGATGACAACAGCCAAGCTGAACGAGGCGCGAAGAAAAGCGAAGCTTTTAACGCGTCAATACAGGTTAGGTCTGCGAATACTGAGAACGGTAATGTAAATGAAAGGGAAATAGAATGGATTTTAGACAGTGGTTGTACAGACCATGTCATAAATGATGACTATTATTTTAGTAAAGCGATTGTTTTAAAAGAACCGATTAATGTCAAAGTAGGAGATGGAAGAATTTTTGAAAGCAACTAAAATCGGATATGTGAATAGTAAATTTAAAACTTTTAATGATAATGTGACATATATTGAATTAAAGAATTTTTTTCTATGTTAAAGATATGGATAAGAATTTAATTAGTTTTGCTAAAGTAACTGATAAGTATAAAGTAGTATCTATCGGAGATAGTTCTAAAATTTACAATGATGATAATAAAGTAATTGCAATAGCTTGGGAAAACAATAGAGTCTATAAAATGACAAGTTATTTAGTAAAGAATATAGAGTCAAATATAGTAAGAAAAGATAATAGTAAAATGACATTAAAGGAAAAATGGCATAGAACTTTGGGACACGTTAATTTTAACTATTTGAATACGATGTGTAAAAATCATGTTTTACAGGGTTTGCCAAGTGAAATAGAATCAGATTATTTTAAATGTGCTACGTGTATTGAGAATAAAATGCACAACATTCCATTTGAAAACAAAAGAAAAAGAGCACAAGACATATTAGAAATAGTGCATACAGACTTAAATGGGCCACATTCTGAAGGTTATAAAGGGGAAAAATATTTTCTAACGTTTATTGATGATTTTAGCAAATTAGCCAAAGTTTATCCGATTAAGTCAAAAAGTGAAGTATATGACAAATTTATTGAATATATTAATTTAGTTGAGAATAAAACTGGAAAGAATATTAGAAAATTAAGATGTGACAATGGTACTGAATATTTAAATAAAGATATGTATAGATTATTTAGAGAAAAGGGAATTGAATTAGAAACATGTCCACCGTATGTACATGAGCTGAACGGTACCGCTGAAAGGTACAATAGGACGATTATGGATAGTGCTAGGTGTTTATTAGCTGAGTCTAAGGTGGAAAGAAGATTTTGGCCAGAAGTAGTCTGTGCCGCAGCATATTTAAAGAACAGGACAATAGCAAACACGTTAGAAAGGAATAAATCTCCTTATGAGATATTTTTTGTTGAAAAGCCAGATACTAAATATTTGAAATTGTACGGAAGTAAAGTATTTGTGAGAGTACCTGAAAGCAAAAGAAATTCGAAATGGGATAGAAAAGCAGATTTAGGAATTTTGATAGGTTATGATGTAACAGGGTACAGAGTGTTGATAGGAAATAGAGTTATTGTAGCTAGACACGTTGATGTTATAGAAGAAGATATAAAATGCATTGGGTTTAATGATATTGATGAAAGAAATGAAAACGATAATGACTTAATCCCTTCACCTACTTCGACCCTCGGGGAGAGTAGGGGAAGTAAAACTGATTTAGAAAATTTAAATGAAAATATAAATAACAATGAAAATGCTGATAATGAAGTAGAAGAAGTACCTGAAATAAGAAGGTCACAAAGAACGATTACAAGACCTAGTAGATTTGATGATAATTATGTATATAGTGGATGTATTTATGTAAATTATTGTAGTGCAGATCGTCCTGTAAGCTTTAAAGAGGCTATTGAAAGTGATGAGTCTAATTTTTGGGTAGATGCTATGAACAAAGAAATGAATAGTTTAAAGAAAAATAAAACTTGGGAATTAGTCGAAAAACCAAAGAATGAAAAAGTGATAGACTTAAAATGGATTTATACTAAGAAAAGCGAAAACGTATATAAAGCTAGAATTGTTGTAAGAGGTTATCAACAGAAAGATGTGCTGGATGATATTTATTCTCCAGTAGCGAAAACGCAAACGTTGAAAGTATTATTATCATATTGTTGTCAAAATAGACTTTTAATTGAACAGATGGATGTAGAGACAGCGTTTTTAAATGGTAAAGTTAAGTCGAGAGTATTTGTTAAACAACCTGAAGGTTATGAGGATGGAACTGAAAGAGTGTGTATGTTGAATAAAGCATTGTATGGTCTGCGTGAGAGTCCGAGAGCGTGGTACGAGTGTTTGGATGATTATTTAAAATCATTAGGATTCGCGAGAAGCAAAAATGATTATTGTTTGTATACTTTGAAACAAAAGGATGAGATTATATATTTGATTATATTTGTAGACGATCTTTTGATTTGCTGTAAAAATAGACACAATTTAGATTTGATAAAAGGTTTACTCAAAGAAAGATTTCAGATGAAAGATTTAGGAAAAGTGAGTATGTATTTAGGAATTAATATTGAATATGATGAAAAGAAAAATGAGATGTCTTTAGATCAAGAAAAGTATATTGAATCACTAGCTAGAAAATATCAGATTGAAGAAGCTAAATTATATGAGACTCCTATGGAACAAAATTTGAAACTAGAACCTGCTCAAGAAATAAATGAGAATTTAAAATATAGAAATTTAATAGGAGCACTTTTGTATATTAGTTCAGGAACTAGATTAGATCTGAGTTACAGTGTTAATTATTTAAGTAGATTCCAAAACTGTTACGATGAAACTCACTATAAATAAGCATTAAGAATTTTAAAATATTTGTATTTGACTAAAGATTTAAAATTAAGTTACAAGAAAAATGATAAAGCAGATGTTCTTGAATGTTATGTTGATGCCGATTGGGCAGGAGATTGTAACGATAGAAAGTCAACGACTGGATATGTTATAAAGTTATTTGGTAATGTGATTCATTGGAAATCAAGGAAACAAGGAAGTGTAACGAAGTCTTCAACAGCTGCAGAGTATGTTGCACTGTCGGAAGCAGTAAGTGAAATTTTATTAATAAGAGATTTGTTAAATAGCTTTAATGTAGAAATTGAGAAACCAGTAAATGTTTATGAGGATAATTCAGGCGCTGTGATTATTGCCAAGTACGGTAATTTTACTAAAAAATCTAAGTACATCGAAGTACATTATCATTTTGTAAACGAGAATTATGAGAAAGGTTTAATTGATATTGTTAAGGTTAGTACAGAGAAAAATGTTGCAGATATTTTGACAAAGGCTCTTGGACGAGTAAGATTTGAAAATTTGAGAAGTTTATTGAATTTAATTTCAAGACTATTGTAATTGCGAGAAACATAAATGTAAGGAGCCGTGTTAGAATATAAGGTACATTTATGTCGACGTATGAGAGAGAATGAATACGTAGCGCCATCTCGCGTATAGCGAGGCGCAAGCTAGCGAGAGCGAGCGGCCGAAGCGGGAGCTCACTCGTCCGCCGTCCTCTGCCAGAAGCAGTTGTAAAGAGAGAGAGCTGTACTCAAGTTAATAAAGTTCACCGTTGTTACTGTTCACAAGAGAGTGGCTTATTTGAAGGAGCCCTGTGTCCCATCCACTACTCATTTCCTGACATGGTAGCAGTGTTCATGGTTGTTTGATTCTGACTCAATACAAACCTCGGTGAGTATTGTGGCAGCTTGCCGCAAGAACAAAGGAAGACGCATGAGCGTAAAAGAAGAATCTAAGGTAAAGTGTGAACACGTAAGTGAAACTAAAAGTGAAGAAGAGTTTTTCGAAATTGAGACTAAAGAGACTGAAAAGAAAGAAAACATGCAGGAAGTAAAAATACCGATTTTTGATGGACTAGAATACGAAAATTGGAAGAAACGCATATTAATGTTTCTAAAAATGAAAAAGTGTGAGATTGTAGTTACACGTGCAAAAGTGGAAGCAGACAAAGTTGATTGGAACGAAAAAGATGTGCAAGCTATTAATTATATTTATAGTGCGATTTCAAATAATCAAATGGAATTGATAAGTGACAAAGAAACGGCGTTTGATATTATGAGAAAATTTGATAGCACATATTTGAAAGAATCGACAGCTCTCCAGATAATGTGTAGAAATAAATTGGAAAATTTGAAGTTAAAAGATTTTAAAAACTCAACAGATTTCTTTAATGAATTTGAAAAATCAGTGAACGAATTGAAAGAAGCTGGTGCAAATGTGACAGAGAAAGAAAAGATGAATTACATGTTGAGGACATTGCCGGATTCGATGAGTCATATAGGAGATTTAATAGATGTAATAAAAGAAGAAGAACAAAACGTAGATTATGTGAAAAACAAAATTAAGATGGCTGAACAAAAACAAAAAAGTACAAGTGAAAATTCAAGATCAAATGCGTTTATGCTTGAAAAGGATAAATATCAAGAAAACAAAAAGACATCTTATGTATGTGGTGGTGTCGGACACATACAGTATGAGTGCCCAACCAAAAACAATTCGTGGAATCGAGGGACGCCCCAGCGACGAAGCGGACAGAGACGCGCGCCACAGAGAGGAGGGGGCAACGGCAGAGCCTACTCGCAACAGCGAGGAGGCGCGAGCGGGCGCGGAGCCTACCAACAGCGAGGATCGAGTTACAACCGGCGCGGCAGTGACAGCTACGGACAACGCGGCCGAGGCGCAAGAGCCAGCGATGACAACAGCCAAGCTGAACGAGGCGCGAAGAAAAGCGAAGCTTTTAACGCGTCAATACAGGTTAGGTCTGCGAATACTGAGAACGGTAATGTAAATGAAAGGGAAATAGAATGGATTTTAGACAGTGGTTGTACAGACCATGTCATAAATGATGACTATTATTTTAGTAAAGCGATTGTTTTAAAAGAACCGATTAATGTCAAAGTAGGAGATGGAAGAATTTTTGAAAGCAACTAAAATCGGATATGTGAATAGTAAATTTAAAACTTTTAATGATAATGTGACATATATTGAATTAAAGAATTTTTTCTATGTTAAAGATATGGATAAGAATTTAATTAGTTTTGCTAAAGTAACTGATAAGTATAAAGTAGTATCTATCGGAGATAGTTCTAAAATTTACAATGATGATAATAAAGTAATTGCAATAGCTTGGGAAAACAATAGAGTCTATAAAATGACAAGTTATTTAGTAAAGAATATAGAGTCAAATATAGTAAGAAAAGATAATAGTAAAATGACATTAAAGGAAAAATGGCATAGAACTTTGGGACACGTTAATTTTAACTATTTGAATACGATGTGTAAAAATCATGTTTTACAGGGTTTGCCAAGTGAAATAGAATCAGATTATTTTAAATGTGCTACGTGTATTGAGAATAAAATGCACAACATTCCATTTGAAAACAAAAGAAAAAGAGCACAAGACATATTAGAAATAGTGCATACAGACTTAAATGGGCCACATTCTGAAGGTTATAAAGGGGAAAAATATTTTCTAACGTTTATTGATGATTTTAGCAAATTAGCCAAAGTTTATCCGATTAAGTCAAAAAGTGAAGTATATGACAAATTTATTGAATATATTAATTTAGTTGAGAATAAAACTGGAAAGAATATTAGAAAATTAAGATGTGACAATGGTACTGAATATTTAAATAAAGATATGTATAGATTATTTAGAGAAAAGGGAATTGAATTAGAAACATGTCCACCGTATGTACATGAGCTGAACGGTACCGCTGAAAGGTACAATAGGACGATTATGGATAGTGCTAGGTGTTTATTAGCTGAGTCTAAGGTGGAAAGAAGATTTTGGCCAGAAGTAGTCTGTGCCGCAGCATATTTAAAGAACAGGACAATAGCAAACACGTTAGAAAGGAATAAATCTCCTTATGAGATATTTTTTGTTGAAAAGCCAGATACTAAATATTTGAAATTGTACGGAAGTAAAGTATTTGTGAGAGTACCTGAAAGCAAAAGAAATTCGAAATGGGATAGAAAAGCAGATTTAGGAATTTTGATAGGTTATGATGTAACAGGGTACAGAGTGTTGATAGGAAATAGAGTTATTGTAGCTAGACACGTTGATGTTATAGAAGAAGATATAAAATGCATTGGGTTTAATGATATTGATGAAAGAAATGAAAACGATAATGACTTAATCCCTTCACCTACTTCGACCCTCGGGGAGAGTAGCGGAAGTAAAACTGATTTAGAAAATTTAAATGAAAATATAAATAACAATGAAAATGCTGATAATGAAGTAGAAGAAGTACCTGAAATAAGAAGGTCACAAAGAACGATTACAAGACCTAGTAGAGATTTGATGATAATTATGTATATAGTGGATGTATTTATGTAAATTATTGTAGTGCAGATCGTCCTGTAAGCTTTAAAGAGGCTATTGAAAGTGATGAGTCTAATTTTTGGGTAGATGCTATGAACAAAGAAATGAATAGTTTAAAGAAAAATAAAACTTGGGAATTAGTCGAAAAACCAAAGAATGAAAAAGTGATAGACTTAAAATGGATTTATACTAAGAAAAGCGAAAACGTATATAAAGCTAGAATTGTTGTAAGAGGTTATCAACAGAAAGATGTGCTGGATGATATTTATTCTCCAGTAGCGAAAACGCAAACGTTGAAAGTATTATTATCATATTGTTGTCAAAATAGACTTTTAATTGAACAGATGGATGTAGAGACAGCGTTTTTAAATGGTAAAGTTAAGTCGAGAGTATTTGTTAAACAACCTGAAGGTTATGAGGATGGAACTGAAAGAGTGTGTATGTTGAATAAAGCATTGTATGGTCTGCGTGAGAGTCCGAGAGCGTGGTACGAGTGTTTGGATGATTATTTAAAATCATTAGGATTCGCGAGAAGCAAAAATGATTATTGTTTGTATACTTTGAAACAAAAGGATGAGATTATATATTTGATTATATTTGTAGACGATCTTTTGATTTGCTGTAAAAATAGACACAATTTAGATTTGATAAAAGGTTTACTCAAAGAAAGATTTCAGATGAAAGATTTAGGAAAAGTGAGTATGTATTTAGGAATTAATATTGAATATGATGAAAAGAAAAATGAGATGTCTTTAGATCAAGAAAAGTATATTGAATCACTAGCTAGAAAATATCAGATTGAAGAAGCTAAATTATATGAGACTCCTATGGAACAAAATTTGAAACTAGAACCTGCTCAAGAAATAAATGAGAATTTAAAATATAGAAATTTAATAGGAGCACTTTTGTATATTAGTTCAGGAACTAGATTAGATCTGAGTTACAGTGTTAATTATTTAAGTAGATTCCAAAACTGTTACGATGAAACTCACTATAAATAAGCATTAAGAATTTTAAAATATTTGTATTTGACTAAAGATTTAAAATTAAGTTACAAGAAAAAATGATAAAGCAGATGTTCTTGAATGTTATGTTGATGCCGATTGGGCAGGAGATTGTAACGATAGAAAGTCAACGACTGGATATGTTATAAAGTTATTTGGTAATGTGATTCATTGGAAATCAAGGAAACAAGGAAGTGTAACGAAGTCTTCAACAGCTGCAGAGTATGTTGCACTGTCGGAAGCAGTAAGTGAAATTTTATTAATAAGAGATTTGTTAAATAGCTTTAATGTAGAAATTGAGAAACCAGTAAATGTTTATGAGGATAATTCAGGCGCTGTGATTATTGCCAAGTACGGTAATTTTACTAAAAAATCTAAGTACATCGAAGTACATTATCATTTTGTAAACGAGAATTATGAGAAAGGTTTAATTGATATTGTTAAGGTTAGTACAGAGAAAAATGTTGCAGATATTTTGACAAAGGCTCTTGGACGAGTAAGATTTGAAAATTTGAGAAGTTTATTGAATTTAATTTCAAGACTATTGTAATTGCGAGAAACATAAATGTAAGGAGCCGTGTTAGAATATAAGGTACATTTATGTCGACGTATGAGAGAGAATGAATACGTAGCGCCATCTCGCGTATAGCGAGGCGCAAGCTAGCGAGAGCGAGCGGCCGAAGCGGGAGCTCACTCGTCCGCCGTCCTCTGCCAGGAGCAGTTGTAAAGAGAGAGAGCTGTACTCAAGTTAATAAAGTTCACCGTTGTTACTGTTCACAAGAGAGTGGCTTATTTGAAGAAGCCCTGTGTCCCATCCACTACTCATTTCCTGACAAAAACGTTAAGCATACCTCGCTTAGAACTTTGCGCTGCGTTGCTCCTTGCTCGTCTGGTGCAAGCTTTTGTCGAATCATTTCCCATTAAGGTTGAGAGTATTCATCTTTGGTTTGACTCCGCCGAGGTACTCTTTTGGTTGAAAGACCACCCTTCTAGATGGGGTGTTTTTGTAGCAAATAGGTGCTCAGAGATTCACACTCTTCTACCTAACGCATATTGGCATCATGTGCGATGAGCTGATAATCCTGCCGATGTCATATCTAGAGGTATTGAGCCCTCAAAACTATCCTCGCATAGACTATGGTGGAAAGGCCCCGTCTGGCTTTCAGATAATCATGAACCTTGGTCGAGGTCTCATGACGAGCTCAACTTCAACGTAAATAGTCTCAATCTTCAACCTAGTCGCACTCTAGTTGCTAGTAAAAGTACTCCAAATTCTGTTGAGAATACTCCAGAAATTTGGAGTCTTATTAATAAGTACTCATCGTTAGATAAGTTGTTACGTATGGCTTCATATTGCTTTCGATTCATTAATCGAGTCAGTTCTAAAATAGAGCGTATGACGTCGTCAAATTTAGGCATTAGTTTTCTCTCTGTCTTTCAATCCCTACTATGCCATCACACTCCAACTTCTAAGGAAGTTAGTGCTAGTGAGATTGGAAACAGCAAACTTTGTTTGATCCACTTAATTCAGACAGCTTATTTTAAGTCTGAATTTCAACAACTATCTAGAGAACGAAAACTTTCGTCTAAAAGCACACTTTCACCATTAAACACCATGATAAAAAATCATTTGCTCAGGGTGGGCGATCGTCTAGCGCACTCTCTTCTCGAAGAAGATGCTAAGCATCCTCTTATTTTACCTGCTAAGTGTCATTTCACTACGTTGATTATTCAGGATGCTCATCAGCGTACTCTTCATGGTGGAGTTCAATTGACACTTGCAACACTCAGACGTCAGTATTGGGTAGTTAAAGGACGATCTGAAGTCAAGAAAGTCATCAGAACTTGCATTACTTGCACACGCCATGCAGCTCAAGTGCCAACTCAGTTAATGGGTGAGCTGCCAAAGGCTCGAGTGTGTCCCTCTCCGCCCTTCGAGTGCTCAGGCGTCGATTACGCCGACCCCATTCAGCTTCGTCTTACTAAGACTAGGGGTAAAGGCACCATGAAAGGTTATATAGCGACTTTTATTTGTATGGCCACCAGAGCCGTACACATCGAGGATGTCGAGGATTACTGTAGTAAAGCGTTCATCGCTGCTTTTCATCGATTTACCGTTCGTAGAGGTCGTTGCAAAAAACGGTACTCTGACCAAGGTACAAACTTCGTAGGAGCAGATGCTCAATTAAAACAGATGCTCGTAGCATCTTCTTCATTTGCATCGCACATCGGTAGGTCACTCACTGAAGAAGGAACTTTATGGATTTTCAATCCCCCCAGTGCGCCTCACTTTGGTGGCATTTGGGAAGCCGCAGTTAAATCGGCGAAACATCATATGCGCCGAGTCATTGGAGAACAAGTTCTCACCTTTTCCGAACTCGCTACCCTCATGTGCCGAATTGAAGCCTGCCTAAATTCGAGACCCTTAACTGCTCTCACTGATGATCCGTCTGACCTTGATTTCCTTTCAACGTCACATTTTCTTATACAGCGTTCGTCATTTTTAGTGCCAGAAGAAGACCTCACCGACGCCAATGTGCCTCCAGGAAAACGCTGGCTTTTAATCAGCCAGATGACGCAACATTTCTGGGCCAGCTGGTCCACAGAGTACTTGACGGCACTGCATTCACGTATGAAGTGGAGACAGCCGCAACCCCCAGTCTCCGTGGGCGAACTCGTTCTCGTTCGCAACGAGCTCACGCCTCCATCCAAATGGCTCATCGCACGCATCACAGCCATTCACCCAGGAAGTGATGGCCTCACCCGTGTCGTCGAGCTTCGCACGACCACTTCAACTCTTCGTCGCCCCATCACCAAGGTCGTCAGTCTCCACCCTGCTGAATAAGGACCATTCGCCAGTTTGGCGAAGGTGGGCGGAATGTTCGGGATTCAACGCGACCAGCCGAGAGCATTCCCCTACTCCGGCCACCTATACATGCGTGAGAGAGCCGTGCCAGTCAGCGCTCTCCACGCGTCTCTCTTACCCCCCCTCCTTTTGACCAAGACACGCCGACGGCATTTCGCAGCGCCGGCCGGCTCAGTTCTAGCGCGACGGCCAAGAGAGACAGCAACGAGCGACGGCAGTTGAGACTGCACAACGGCAGACTCAATAAATTCACCATCTTATCTCTACAAGAAAGCCTTTTCATTTTCCGAACCCTCTACAGTCCACCATCCTTCATTCAACACAAAACATTTGATTCTTCGAGCCGGATCGTGGGAGGACATCGCCATGGCCACAGCGAAGAAGACACTTTTTTCTATCTTCTACGTCCACTCTCGAGTGGCTTAGAGATAACACTTCTTCTTTCAGGTACGCATCAAAAAGTGTTCGTGGTCGTGAGTGCCGTTACAGTCACATGTGCCCGCATGTTGACTTCGCGTTCGTTGCTGTCTCTCGCTCGTTATCACGCCGTCGCGCGCGAGGAAGCCTATCACTAAGGCTTCCTAGGGGAAATAGCAGACACAATTGCTATTTTTCCCATTTCTGAAAGCGCCTTGGAGTGCGTACCTAACGACTCCAAGACGTTGCCAAGAGCGTACGCTGCAAAGCCAGCTCTAGAGTCATCGCGTTCGTACGGTGACCGGCAGCCATCTTGTCTTGTAGCCAAAAGCGTGCGCTGTAAAGCCAGCTTTCGAGTCACCGCGTTCGTACGGTGACCGGCAGATATCAAGACACGGACAACCAGCGTGCACTGTGCACGCACGGGATCCACAGCATTTCATCACGGACAACCGTTACTATTTATACTGCACATCAACGACTTATTATTGACATGCCGGAAGATACAATCATATCGTATGCTGATGATACTGGTGTTATTTCAACAGCTAAAACATGGCATGAAGTAGAGTAAAAAATGAATGACTTTTTACGAAAAATATCTAAATGGTTAGCTCTGAATAAACTCTCGTTAAACACTGATAAAACAGTGTATATGGAATTTGGTAGTCAAAGTGATAGCACTCCGAAAAACTTAAACATCAATATTAATAGTACAAAACTCAAAAGAGTAGAAAGTACCAAATATCTAGGTATAGTCTTTGACAGTAACATAAGATGGAACGAACACATTGTTTACGTGTACAACAAAACTAAATATCTCATTTTCATGTTTTATAAACTAACGAAGATTATGTCAACAGACTGCTTACGTATGGTATACTACGCCTTTTTCCACAGTGTCATTTCCTACGGTGTAATAGTCTGGGGAGGTGCGTATGTGGACAGTATCAATTTGTTCAAAAGACTACAAATCAGATTACTAAAAATAGTTAATAAAAATAAATTTATCACTAATAAAAATCCTATGTACTTAGATCAAATTTTCGAGTATGAATCACTAGATTATCATTACAATGAATTAAAGTTAATATACCTTAGCTCCAATAAAACTACAAGAAATAAAAGTATTCAGATTCCTAAAAGGCTCAAAACCATTAGCATTAAAAACAGTTTTATTAGAGCAATAATGATATTCAATCGCTTACCCAACGATTTAAAGACCATTAGTAGCATACATAGTAAAAAAAGGAAGCTAAAGAAATGGGTAAAAGAAAATATTTAGAAACATTTAGAAATAAAAGCAACCTAGATATTTTTATATTGAAAAGTTTAATCACATTTGTTATATTATATTATATTTTGTTACAAAACTTATATTTCTATCTGGAATCTTAGGTTAAGTTAGATTTAAGAATACCGGACCAGCGAACAGGAAAACAATTCCTCTGCTGGATTATACATCCTGTATAATGTAAACATGTACTTACCTTTTGTACTTACTCTGGTAAATAAATAAATAAATAAATAAATAAATAAACACATTAGGCAAATTTACCTATAAGTGTAACATAGAACTTTCCCTATTTGTGTCTAGATATATATTTTTTATACACTCTATTATAGGTTGTTAAACTGCAAAAATGTTTGATAACTACGATTAATTAGTAGTAGCTCAATTACTATGTACCATGAATACATAAATATTGTTAGCAGCTCTCATTTATACTTGTACAAAGTCAATGACGTAAGGTATGTAAGTTATTTCACTAAAATCCAACATCTTGATACTGTATAAAATAGTTAAAAAAATGAAGTGCATGTAACATTGTTAATAAAAACATTTCTACCGCATGATATAAAAATTAAATTTTAACAGCAGATAATATTTTTCTATAAGTATAAGAGATTAATCTAATTTGAATCTATGACAGATTTTCATTTGTCAAATCCGAGCTTGACTAGAAAAGCGTCACTACCTTGATCCGGTATTGATCAGTATCTTGATCAGGACTGGATCAGTACAATCAAGATCTTGATCAAGGCCTTATTTTATACTGATTTTATTTCTGGTCGGGTATTACCCCCACCACGCGTCCGTATACGAAGCGCGTGGCTGAGCGCTCAGTCGAATCACTTGAGCCGCACGGGAAAATCCCGTGGGCCGCTAGTGAATATAAGGTGGCGGGGAAACATGTGATTTTCAGACGGTAATTCATCTAATTATCCCATGAGATCAATTTATAATCGGATAAAATATATAGGTTTTTTACTAGAGTCTTAGTCAAGTTAAAAAAACATACACTCATGTTATAATATCATAACTTGCATGTGATAATTACACAAAAAATACATCTGATTTTTACTTCAGATGTTTGCACGTTATATTTTTCTCTCCGTGTGGGTTTCTTCTTTCGCTGTAAGTTATATTACAATAACTTGTACTCTTACATATAGAAAACTTGTACCTGTCAATACTCTTTAATATGCGAAATAATCTATTCTTTGAACTGAATCAACAGATATTCAATCTGTTTCTGTTGAAAATAATGTACCTTATAATTATAAGCCAAAATGCAATTAGTTATATCATAAGAGACTCGTAGCTTAATCTTATATGCTTATTACCAGGGTGGTAATATGGAAGAGCTTTCGCCTTTTATACGGCTTTACCAACTGGCGCTACTGCATCTTCATCTAATAGGAACCTTATTAAATTTTAATATTATGTCGAAATATTCTTATTTTGCTAGTACCAGTTTACATATTATTTGTTAAACATGTGTAGAAGCAATGAAGGGACAGCAGCGATAGTGGCAGGTGTAAAGTCATGAAAAGTCAGTGTTCTAGTGTATTAAGGTGGTCTTACACCTAAAAATTTTGAAAAAATCAAATTTTTTTTATTGAATTTTGTAATTATATATGTTATTCTGAACCTAAAAAAACTAGTTTGGATCAAAAATTAAAAAAATTAAAAATGATGGTTAAAAGAGCTTACTATCTTCAAAATGACGAAAAAATTGATTTTACTTTTTTTTTTGCCTTTTCTATAGGTTTCTGATATATATAGGAACACGTTTACTTGTATGTGTTTTAAAATATCAAAAAACATTATTTAAGACTTATTAGTATAAGAATTATAAAAAAAAATAATTAAATTTAAATACGGGATTTATTATAAAAATAATATAAATCATATTCTGGAATTTGAAATCCAGTGGAATCGTCTTTTGAGCTGTGACAATTATGCACTTCTGTTCTAGTAAAGTGACCATTCTGTCAACGAAATTTGACAGCCAATTACTATATTAATACTCCCTTTTGTATACGTATATACTTATAAAACTATAATACCATATTGTCAACACAGTTGCACAGCAGACAGCCCAAAATCTCAATAAGCCAAGATACATAACCATGTTATTTGAACAGTTTGTTTTGCAGAGTTTTTTCTTTCAGATAGAGAAAGATTTTTTTCTTAGTGCTTGATTATTTGTATTCATAAGTGAATTTAGGACTAAAAATTTAATGTATTGTGTATGTGAAGATATATGTCTGAAAAGTGTAAGTATAATTATAATACAAGCGTGCAGTGACAGTTCTGTTTAGATTTGGAAAGTAATTTCAGTTCAAGATGGGAATTCTGCATTGTTTTGTAATGAAGTAAGGATCGTGAACTGGAGAGGTTCAAATTATAAGATGATGCTTTCGTGTGGAGAAAATCAAGATTTATTGAGAATGTCGTAGTGTAGTGTTTCTGCTGCTGGCTGCTGTCTCTCTTGGTCGTCGCGCTTGAACTGACGCCGGCCGGCGTTGAGAAGTGCCGTCGGCGTGCCTTGGTAGTTGGGAGGGGGGCGGTAGAGAGGCGCGTGGCGAGTGCTGACTGGCTGCGCGCCTGCTCGAGGCGAACATTGCGTTATAAGGCGTGATGACGTCAACGTCTCGCATGTTCGAGGCGTTGGATTGCCAACATTCCACCCACCTTCGCCAGATTGGCGAACGGTTCTCAATCCCTTGGTTGGAGGCGAATAACTTTGACGATGGGGCGATGCAGCGTAGTGGTGTCCGTGCGGATATCGACCACACGTGTGAGGCCATCACTCCCTGGATGGGTGGCGGTGACACGGGCGACAGGCCACTTGGCTGGCGGTGTAAGCTCGTTACGTACAAGCACGAGTTCACCCACTGTACTGGAGGAAGATCATGCGGGATTGCAGTGTCGACAAGTACTCGGAAGACCACCTGACCCAAAAATATTGAGTCAGTTGACTAATGAATAGCCAACGTTTTCCTGGAGGGACAATGGCATCGGCGAGGTCTTTTTCAGGCACTAAAAATGACGCACGTTGTATAAGAAAATGTGAAGGTGAAAGGAAATCAAGGTCAGAAGGATCATCGGTGAGGGCAGTTAATGGCCTGGAGTTAAGGCATGCTTCAATACGGCACATAAGAGTAGCAAGTTCTGAGGAAGTGAGAACTTGACCTCCAATGACTCGGCGCATATGATGTTTCGCCGATCTAACTGCGGCTTCTCAAATACCACCAAAATGAGGTGCACTGGGCGGATTGAAAATCCAAGACGTGCCTTCTTGAGCGAGAGAGTTTACAATTTGAGTTGAGTAAGAAGATGAAGAGCTAACCATCTGTTTTAACAGGGCATCTGCACCTACGAAGTTTGTTCCTTGATCGGAAAACAGCTTTTTGCAGAAATCTCGACGTACGGTAAATCGATGGAAGGCAGCGATAAACGCTTCACAAGTGTAATCCTCGACTCTCTCGATGTGTACGGGTCTGGTAGCCATGCAGATGAAGATGGCTATGTAACCCTTCATCGTGCCCTTCCCTCTAGTTTTAGTGAGACGAATATGAATAGGACCGGCGTAGTCGACCCCTGAACGTTCGAATGGTGATGAAGGACGAACTCGTGCCTTAGGCAGTTCGCCCATTAATTGAGTGGGCACTGGAGCAGCATGTTGTGAGCATGTAATGCATGCTCTGATGACTTTTTTAACCGCTAATCGGCCTTTCACTATCCAATACTGACGTCTTAGAGTGGCAAGCATTAATTGAGTTCCACCATGGAGAGTGCGATGATGAGCATCCCGAATTAGCAAAATGGTAAAATGACAATTAGCTGGTAAAATAAGAGGATGCTTAGCATCTTCTTCGAGAAGAGAGTGAGAGAGGCGACCGCCCACCCTGAGCAAATGATTTTGAATCATAGCGTTTAAAGGTAAAAGAGTGCTTTTAGTCGAAAGTTTACCGGTTCTAGTTAACTGTTGTAGTTCGAGTTTAAAATAGGCAGCTTGAATTAAATAAAACAGACAAAGTCTGGTGTTCTCAATCTCACTAGCACTTATCTCCTTGGAATACGGAAAGTGATGGCCTAGTTGGGATTGAAGAACAGTACGAAAACTAACAACCGAACTCGCAGTTGCTTCGCATTCAGTTTTCGCGCAAATTGTGTAGACGAATCTAAAGCAGTACGATGCTAGTTGATATAACTTATTTAACGACGAAAATTTGTTAATAAGGTTCCAAATTTCTGGAGTACTCTCATCAGAATTTGGTGTACCCTTACTAGCGACTAGAGTATGACTAGGTTGAAGATTCAGACTATTTACAGTAAAATTGAGTTCATCATGAGACCTCGACCAAGGTTCATGACTATCGACGAGCAAGGCGGGGCCTTTCCACCATAAGCTATGTGAGGCTAGTTTTGAGGGCTCAATACCTCGAGATATGACATCGGCAGGGTTATCAGCTGATCGCACATGATGCCAAAAAGCATCAGGTAGCAGAGTGTGAATCTCTGAGCATCTGTTCGCTACAAACACGCCCCATCTAGATGGGTGATCTTTGAGCCAAAAGAGCACATCCGCAGAATCTGACCAAAGATGGGTACTCTCCACCTTTAAGGCGAATGACTCGATGAAACTGTGAGTCAGTCGTGCAAGTAACAACGCAGCGCAAAGCTCTAAGCGAGGGATGCTTAGCGTTTTAAGTGGGGCGGCTCTCGTTTTTGCCACTTGAAGTGAGACTCGAACACTTTGGTTTTGCACTAAGCGCAAATATGACTGCACCGTATGCAAATTTGGATGCATCTGCGAATCCATGAACTTCAAGAAGTTCGCAAAGTTGTGTGTATCCACTCCAACGAGGGATCTTGATGTGACTAATAAAATGAAGATCTTGCAACCATGTTTGCCAACGACTAGAAACATCGAGAGGAAGCTCTTCATCCCAGCCAACTCGAAGAAGCCACAAAGATTGCATGATGATCTTAGCGGTAATCACTATAGGGGCCAGCCACCCCATAGGGTCAAAGAGCCTAGCTATTCTCGAAAGGACGGAACGTTTCGTAAATGGCAATTTGATCGGAACGTCTTCGATGTGAAATCTAAAGTAATCTGTATTAGATTTTCAATCTATACCTAAAATTGGTACAGGTGTTTCTGATGCAAATAAAGTAATGGAATCTGCAGCTAGCATACTTGAGGATAAGCACGAGACTACTTCAGCATTATTTGAAGTCCACTTACGAAGATTGAGCTGACCCTGTTTAAAGAGTTGAATTAACTCATCCTGTTTAAGCAAAGCTTCTTCTAACGTATGGGCACCAGAAAGTACATTATCTGAGTACATTTCTGATCGAACAGCTTCAGCTGCGATCGGATAAGATTGGCCATAGTCATTGGCAAGTTTCAAGAGTGTGCGTATAGCTAGAAATGGCGAACATGCCAATCCATACGTCACAGTAGTCAGGCGATAAGTTTGAACAGGTTCATCCTTATTGAAACGCCATAAGATCGACTGATAGGGTTGATCAACTGGTTCGACGCCAATTTATCGGAACATTTTCTCCACGTCAGCTGAAAGAGCGATCTTGTACCTACGCCAAGCACAGATCAAAGCGACGGCATTCTGAAGAAGATTGTGTCCAACGTGTAGAAGAACGTTGACCGAGACACCTGTTTTGGTTTTACTCGAACCATTAAATACAGTACGTAATTTGGTAATCGTACTGGTTTCCTTCCACACTCCGTGATGTGGTAGGAAGGCTTGAGAGTTGTTAGGTAATGAATCAAGATTTGCGAGTGACATATGACCTATGGCAATGTACTCTCTTATGAATTCTGTATAGGCTAATTTCAATTTTTCCTCCTTAGCGAAGTTTGCTTCGAGACGATTGAGTGCGCGTAATGCGGCAGAATGAGAGCTCTCGAGGTGAGCAGACGTCAACTGGTCTCGACTTTTCCAGAGTAGACTTACTATATATTTCCCTGTTTCATCTTGACGAGTAGTTTTCTGATAGAACTCCTCGCTGCTTGTTCGTCAGGTGAGTAAGATTCTTCGTGGTCTGTTATTTCCTCCGCCCTCCAAAAATCTTGTACGAGCTCCAAAAGTTTGGCTTCATGCTCGCAGCTGTTCGAACAATGAACAGATGTTGATTCTAGCCCTATTTCGGAGGGTAACGAAGAGAGATTACCTGTTAAGAGCCATCCGAGTTTTGAACTCAGTGCTATAGGTTGAAGATTCTGACCCTTTACAATTTGATTTTCAATGATTTGCGCGTAAGCGCTAGCACCAAGAAGAATATCGATGAGTGAAGGTTTGAGATACGAGGGTCATTTGATAAGTACCTAGCCTACAAATGAAAACACCAAAATTTTACAAAAAATAAAATTTATTTTTCAATGTAGTCTCCTTTTAGTTGAATACACTTGGTCCAGCGGTGTTCCAATTTTTTTAACCCCGTTGAAAAAAATGTTTTCTCTTGGTTTGCAAAATAGGCCTCCGTGGCGGCGATTATTTCGTTATTGGAGTGGAATCTCTTCCCGGCGAGCGAATTTTTTAGGTTCGGAAACAAAAAAAAGTCGCACGGAGCCAAATCTGGAGAATACGGTGGATGGGGCAGCAGTTCATAGCGTAATTCGACCAATTTAGCCGTGGCGAGTGCAGAAGTGTGAGCCGGTGCATTATCGTGGTGGAAAAGCACTTTCTTTTTAGACAAATGGGGCCGTTTTTCTTCTAACACGGCGTCAAATCAGCTCAATAGTTCGGCGTAGTACTGTCCTGTGACCGTTTTGCCCTTCTCCAGATAGTCAATAAAAATCACACCTTGAGAATCCCAGAAAACAGTGGCCATCACCTTTCCGGCCGACGGAACCGTCTTCGCCTTCTTCGGAGCAGGTTCACCGGGTAAGGTCCACTGTTTTGACTGCTCCTTAGTCTCTGGAGTGTAGTAGTGAATCCATGTTTCGTCGACGGTCACGTAACGACGCAAAAACTCTTTTGGATTGCGATTAAACAGCTTCAAACACTGTTCTGAACTGGTCACACGGATGCGCTTGTTGTCTGCAGTCAGCAAACGCGGCACCCACCTTGCTGACAGCTTCCTCATGCCTAAAATCTCATGTAGGATATGCCACACGCGTTCTTCTGAGATGCCTACTATCGCAGCTATCTCGTGCACCTTTAATCGGCGGTCTGACAAAACGATATCGTGTATTTTTGTCACGTTCTCCTCCGTAGTGGCTGTTTTCGGAGCACCTCGGCGTGGATCATCAAAAACCGACGTACGACCACGTTGAAACTCGTTATACCAAAATTTAACGATCGCCATCGAAGGAGAAGCATCCCCATACACTGCATCCAAGCGTTCTTTAATTTCACTGCACGATTTCCCTTCCAAAAACAAGAATCGAATCACCGACCGATATTGTTCGTTCTCCATTTTTTCAAAAATCAACGGACACATTTGCTTTCACACGCTCTCAAAAATAAACTACAACTCCGATCCGGCTGAAATTTCGTCTGTAACCATTTACAGGAAGATACTGCACTGTAGTGTATTTCTGGTGCGATAGTGGCACCATCTGGCGGTGAGGCTAGGTACTTGTCAAATGACCCTCGTACATGGGGTCTGCTAGCTGCAGCCCTCTTAAGTATTCGAAATTAGAAATACCACCTACAATGGGAGACTTGTACGAAGATAATCTTCTCAAGATTATAGTATCAACTTCTAGAGAATAAGTTGAATCAAAATGGGGTTGTATAGTAAGACAAGCTACCTTAGAAGACACGGCAGCTGCCTTTTCTCCTATACCTTGAATGTGCCTATGACTGGTTCTACAATTTAGAGAAAGCAAGTTACACAAGCTTGTGTAACAAGTGAGATTTGAGATCCAGAATCGATCAGTGCTCGGACTTGAATTTTGGTTCCGTTGGGACCAAGGGCGTTAACCATAGCGGTAGCTAAAAGTACTCCTGTACATTTAGTACTTTCTCCACGATTAAGGGAGACTGCTTGATGAGCAGATTGAATATCTTTTGAAATGACAAGGTTACCACAGTTTGGGCTAGGGGTGCTGGACACTGAGTCAATTTGATCAGTCTTCGATGAACTGATTACTTGATTGCTGTCAGTGTGCATCAAAGTGTGATGCTTAGCTTTACAAAGAAAGCATCGGTATGTGGAAGTACAATTTTTAACGTTGTGCTTTCCTAAACAATTGATACAAAGATTAGAGGCTTTGATCAATTTCTTTCGCTCAGGAATCGTTTTATTGAGATATCGTACATCTATTTGTAAAATGAGATTGATTACAAATCAAACATTTCTTTTTTGATGGGTTCGTCGGTGAAGTTTGATGAGAATAAACCGACTGAGCATTGTCATGCTCTGATTTTCGAGACTTGAAATTAGGTGACTGAGTTTTAGGGTTGTTATTTGAAGATGTTTTAGTGCCAGCCTCGATGGCCTCTAGAGTGAGGGTCTGCTTCGAAGAAATGCTTGAAGTTGTTCCATGGTGGGTGGATCGACATTATCACCTAGCTGTTGCTCCCATTCTTTTCGCGTGTTTAAATCGAGCTGCTTAAGTGCAAAATGTACCATTAGATCATTTCCTAGAGAAGCAGCTCTATTAAGAGAGGTTAGACTAGCAATAGGGTTGAAGAGTTCCCTATATATACGCTTAATTTCCGACGAAGTGTCTGCTTTCATGGGTTTGACCGCGAAAATTTCTGATATGTGACTACTAACAATACGACGCTGATTCTCGTAATATTCGACCAAGGTTGTCCATGCTCGTTCATAGTTGTCATTGGAAATGGGAAGAGATTTAATTTTCTCAAGTGCATCATTCGTAAGATTTGTGCGAAGGAAATGCAATTTCATAACAGGCGATAAGTCCTCGCGACGATGAGTGATAGAGCAAAAAACAACCCTAAAATTCTCCTAGTCTGAGAATTTACCTGAAAATTTTGGCAAATCAATTTTTGGCAACGACTGAAACGAAACAGTAGTAGTTTGAGCATGCTTGGAGGAGTCGGAGCAGCGGCGGTAGAAGAACCGGCTGCAACTTCCGTTTCCCTCAAATTTTTTAGGAAATCAAGAAATTCACCTTTGCGATCATAAAAACTATCTTCAACCAAATCAACGAGATTACTTGTAAAGTAGGCATGCTTTTTGTCAAGCTCCTTGAGGTGCATGATTTTCTCATGAGTTGTTTGAAAGTTAGTGTAATTTTGCTCAAGGCCGTCTAAGCGAGCTTGAGCATTACCCTCAGTCATGTTATCTTTACCTTTAGATTTGAAGTTTTGAAAGGAATTGTTAATTTTTGCTTGAAGCGACAGCTGTTTAGCATGATACTTCTCCATTTTAAGATTGAAAGTAATTAAATTAACAACAAACTTGACTATTAAAGCTTGGTATTGAATTAACTATTCTTGCCCACTCGAGAGTAGAACAAGAAATAGTGAGAGTTATTAAATCTAAGTCTTAACCTAGGTTATAATACTTATGCTAGTATGAACGTAGATGCGCTTGAAGATGCAACGTCGAGTGCGTCTGCTAACGTTCCCACGGTGAATCGGCTGATGATCCACAGTGTTGGCTGCACGAAGTGAAGTCACTGCCAACGATGTATTCAGCTATCCTTGCAGCGTAGTCAGCAGCTGAATCAGCAATGCATCAGTCGTGATCCTCAGTTGAAAGCAACGAAACCTCTTATTAAGTGCAGTCGTAGTCCAATGAAACTGCAAGGTCACATAACATAAGTATTTGCTAAGTCAGATATTACATTCAACTTTCTCAAGACAAATTAAATATTATAATTAATTTTATAATAACTCAAACTCAATTAAGTTGTATTAATCTCAAATTAATTTACGCAATTTGAATTAAAGTAACATTGACTAAAAAAGATCAATAAATTTTCTTAGTATTGCATGAAGAGACTAGAAAAAGTCGCAGGAATAAATTCAAATAAAATTTGGAACGATACGTGTATCCAAGTATTAGGACGAAGCATCCGAGTTGGCTTTACAGCGCACGCTCTTGGCGACGTCTTGGAGTCGATAGATACGCACACTCCAAGGCTTTCTCAGAAATGGGAGAACAGCAATTGAATGTGCTATTTCCCCTAGGAAGTCTTAGAAGGTGGCTTCCGAGTACACGTGACGGCGAATTAACGAGAGAGAGAGAGAGAGAGAGAGACAGCAACGTACGCGCGAAGTCGACATGCGGGCACATGTGACTTTTACGGCACTCACGACCACGAACACTTTGATGCGTACCTGTAAGAAAGTTGCTATCCCTACCCAACTCGAGAGTAAACGTAGAGGATAGAGTAGATTTTCTTCACTGTGGCCATGGCGATGTCCTCTCACGATCCGGCTCGAAGGACCAAATGTTTTGTAATGAAGTAAAGATCGTGGACTGGAGAGGTTCAAATTATAAGATAATGCTTTCGTGTGAAGGAAATCAAGATTTATTGAGAATGCCGTAGTGTACTGTTTCTGCTGCTGGCTGCTGTCTTTTTTGGCCGTCGCGCTTGAACTGACGCCGGCCGGCGTCGAGAAGTGCCGTCGGCGTACCTTGGTAATTGGGGGAGGGCGGTAGAGAGGCGCGTGGCGACTGCTAACTAACTGGCTGCGCGCCTGCTCGAGGCGAACATTGCCTTATAAGGCATGATGACGTCAGCGTCTCGCATGTTCGAGGCATTGGATCGCCAACATGCATGAAAATTAATACTGAAAAACATGTGCATTGGCAAGATTGAATTAAGTATTTTAAAGAGGCAGTAAAAATTTTTATCGCATAAAAATAACTACATCTTTTTTTTAAGAAAGATGAAAGTGACATATTAAGTCTAACTCACTATAGGATATATAATTCAATTCAGAAGATTTGTGAATTGCAATAAGTGTCAAGATCTATCTATACACATAAAAGCGACAAGCCTGCTCACAAGAATACAGGCTTAAATTCAGGATATATTTAATATTTAATATGTGTAATCAAGTGATCATTAAAAAAATGGGCTTATCGGCTTTTAAGTACTTATGTACTTTTATCTATGACAGCGATAGCTTCTTAAGTTTCAATTTGGATTATTGGGATTTCATATTTCATAAGACCTAGCGCATATTCTACATTAATCTTAGTATGATAAATAATAATCTAATTCAGAACAGTGTGTTAAAAAGTGATTCAACAGTGGATGAATCAAAAGTACAACAAAAGGACAGATTGAGCAGTAACTTTTAATGGAACGAATGCTGCTAGCTTAGCAATAACTTTTAATGGAACGGATGCAGCAAGGTGCCATAGCTTCTATTTTAACCATTTTATATGGGAGAACATATAACAGATATACAGGAAAGGGAGTTTCAAGAAAGAAAAGAATGGGGATTAAATGGCTGATTATTTTTGGAGTTTTATGGTATTTTTCTTTGCAGGCTTATTTCTCAAAATGTCATTTTTTAAAGTTTGTCGTAACTTTTCTCTGAGACTGGTAGATGAATTTTCATGAAACAAAGTGAAAATTGTACCTAATTTATGTAGTTATGGGCATAAGAGTTGCAATTTTAAGGTTTTCATGTATAAGTATTTTTTTCATGGCAAAAACCCTAAAAATTCAAAAAAATGCAAAAAATTATTGCAAAAAAATCAATTTTTGCCATGAAAAAAATACTTATACATAAAAACCTTAAGATTGCAACTCTTACGCCCATAGCTACATAAATTAGCAACAATTTGCACTTTGTCCCATGAAAATCCGTCATGCGGTCTCAGAGAAAAGTTACGAAAAACTTTTTTTCTTGAAATGCTATAGCTGAGGATAAAATGAGTTTAAGAACCTCTGCCTCGGCTCATTTTATTCAAAATAAGTTATATCTACAGTATATTGTAGTTATTTTATTATAATAATAATTTTTAACATTTTTTTAGGTAATTTTGGCCAGAAAGGCCTATAGGTGTAAGACTGCCTTAAATAGTGATTTTTATGATTTTCGTAGCAAATTTTACTTTTTAAATAATAATTTTTATTATTTTTCTAGCAAATTTTATGATTTGAAATAGTACTTTTTATGACTGTAACTGATGTGTACTGGTTTAAACCAGTAAAAATCCCACATGTCGAGTGTGTCCCAGCGCTACTATAAAAAAAATTAATTTTCTTATAAAAACAGTAAAATAAACACAAATAAATTTTCCTAATTCAATGGTATGTGATAATAATTAAGTAGCACTTATTCATATCACTTGCAAATCATACATATTAAATTAAAAAAAAACAGTTTGAATAATTTTAACTCAGGCGTCGTTCATGTCAACACACTAGTGTAGTGCGTATAAGGTGCTGGGGACCTGGGGTACGCAAACCCTATTCCACCATCGTCGCCGACGCCTATCGAGGGGATTACCATCGAGTACTCGAGGGCGTGCTCGATGCCGGCCTCGCGTGATTTTGATATCGTGGGTCGGTATCGAGTAGCGCAAGCCCGAGACTCATTAAACATCGTCTCGTCTTTCTCTTTTCTGCCGTTTGTTGTCGTCGAGAAAATTGTAGGTACCGTACTTTCCATGAATAAAGTTTGTTTCTAATAAAATTATCATTGTCTTAATTTTTTAACCTATTATAATTAAAGTTGTATGACATTATATATTAAAATCTCATTGTTGAAGAAGGCATTAAATAAACGTATTTATTATTATCTAGTTAGTATTTTCACCAATATATTTAAAAAATGAGAATCGGAAAGTCAGCTGCGAAATCAGCTGCGATATGCGGCCAAAATCGCAGCTGTTTTCGCAGCTGATTATTTTTAGCAGCGTCTACATTATTAGCCCTATTATCATCTTTCCTCTCATCCTTTTCCCTTCTTTCATTTTCTTCACTTTTCTCCTTGATTAATTATGGGCTAAATTGACTTTTTTTCTAATCAAGAAAATTTATCCACAACTTCTTCCTCAGAAAACTGTTTCTCAGCCTCTTTCTTCACCTCTGACGTAATTTCTGACTCATCACTCCACCACTCCCAATCTTCCATAGAATTTAGTTTCCAAAATCTACTTTCTATCCATATGCCGATAATTCCACTACGGATAAAATCATTCGACTTTACTGCAATTTCCTTTTCATTTAGGTCTGACATTAATGAACTTTGTAATTCTTTGCTTTTCTCTTTCACAACTTTCCTTGTCTTACTCGTTCTATCCTCTCTCTTTTCTAACAATTCCGATGTCTCTATTGAGCGAGGAACAAACAAATTTACTTTGCTTGTCCCTGCGCTACCCGTTTCCCAAATTCGCTCTTAGGGGGCACAATTTGGACATGACTTGAAAGTCACATTGGGAGTATCACAATTTTGATAACTTTCTTTAGGAAATGAAGGCACCAACACTCTCTCTGGACATTGACGCACTCTGTGTCCCTTCTTCCTACACTTGAAACATTACACACCCGAACAATCGATTGCTTTATGTCCAACTGCCTGGCAAACACCTAAAAAGTTTCTCAAACACCTCGTCAAACAAACAGTCGTCAAACACCTAAAAAGTTTCTCCTCTAAACATTCTGTCGCAAAGGAGTCATGTAACGATGACTACTATTTGTATGCAACTGCTCATCTACCTTTCATGTTCTCTGAGCACCTCTTCTGCTCTAACCGCCTTTTTATTGTTCCGTATTTTCACCCTTTCCGACCATCTGTCCTCCACTTGATTCGAAATTTCCAACACTTCATTGGAAAGCTGGATTGTTCTGCACCGCAGCTGCAAACTTCTGAGTCCCGTTGATCTTTTTCGGTTTCTCCGTCACCTCTATCTTAACAGTCACTACCGATCCTTCTACAACAGTACCCGAACAGCCTTGGAATTTTTCTTGTTCTCCTTCTTGGAAATAAGTGCTTTAGTTTGGTTTGCACCTGTGACCACTACCTGTAATTTATCTCCTGCGGCTACTACCCCTTTTGCTCTACTCGTTACTCCCGCGAAGGCAGTACCTGGCACTCTCACCCTATCAGCGAATATAGGCGGAGTATACCCGGTAACCTATCTGCCGTTCCCAACCCCATCCATATAGCTCAATATTTTCGATACTCTCAACTTGTTTATCAGACAGCGCTTTCCTATACTCTGGAAAGAGATTTCTGTAATCCGTCTTGACCAACTGCCACGCCGAAGGTGGCTGTTTAAACCTTTGCACAATAAACCTCCTTTACCCGGTGTTCACCTACGTCAATCTCTTCCGGTAATTGTAGACGCGGTCCGCCTCAGCTCCTGCTATTTTGTGGCTAATACTAATAGTTTTTCACTCCTCGGAGTAAATTCTTGCAGGAAAAGGGGCCCCAGACGGCACTCAAGCTCCCAGCCTAAAGACTTGAGGCATTGCGCTCCTGTTTTATGTGCCAGGGACATCTTTCCCCAGAGCTGAAGCTCAATTTGTGCTCATCACCTCACGCACCATCATCTCACACTTCGCTTCGCCGCCCTGCCTCACTGCTGGTAGCTTGCGTCCGGTACTCTGCATCGCTGCTGCACCGCTGCACTGCTGCCACTACCTAGCTGCAGTTGCATTGCATCGCATCGACACCTAGCTGCAGTTGCACTACATGCTGCATCTGCCACTGCCTATACTGCTTCTGCTTCGCTGCATAGTCCCGTCGCCCGTACTGCGTCTGCTGTGAGTAACAGGCTTACTGTGTGTTGTCGTCTGCTGTTTCGCTGACGACACACAACAGCTGTTTTTTATCAAGAAACTTTTTTCGTGAGTCAGCATTTTCTATTGCTTCTACCACGCGCAGCCCATACCGCGCAGATTGAGCGCGAGTGAGGCGCCTCTACCGCTACACTTATTAGCAAGCATGCACTAAGGCTCTTACCTGCAACCTACCTTATCGACAGTTGCTATATTACCGCGTGCTTATGCTTGATTACCATCCGGTACCGAGGGAATTTTAAACGTATATTTGAAACTTCTACTTTTAAGCTTGTAAATTTTTACCTTTTACTATTTATGCTCATCTATTTATCTCTTCTTATTTTACCGTGAACGTATGCTCAATTACCTCAGGCACGGAGGTAATTTTTAAGATATATCTGAAACATCTAATTTTAAGCTTGTAAATATTTTTACCTTTTAACTAATATTATTTGCGTCTCTATTTATGCTCATCTATCTGCCTCTTGTTTTTACCGCGAACGTATGCTCAATTACCTCAGGCACGGCGGAAATTTAGAAATTTATAAATTGTATTGTATCTTTTAACTTAGCCTGTTGTTTTTACCTTGTAAATGGGTGTAAAGGGCCTCTACTTTGCTGACTTGTTTGGCCTATTTAACGGATGCCCTACTTACTCTGAGTATTTTAGTTTATAAGGCACTTAAATCTATTTTAACACCTTTTTGTATTATTTCGGTTCATTTTTCAAGCTTAATACACTCTCTTGGCCTTTTACATCTGTATTTTTGTGAATTATTAGACATATTTGTACTATCATTTTTCTCGCTTTTCATCTTCAATCGTTGGCATTTCCTACATTGCTCAGTTCAACTCATTATTCGCTCTCATCCCTTTCGTTTGCTCAACATCTGTTACGATGGATACCATATGTCGTGGTTGTAATAAAGCAATTAAAACAACTGTTGCTACATGTGACCACTGTCACAAAAATTACCATCCTTCCTGCACTAATTTCAAACAAGTGCTTAACAAGGATGACAAACTCATAAATGCATGTCGAAGTTGTATCAGTGCAGCAAATATTAATAAGCAAAAAACTACATCTATAAATGAAAGCATTACTGAAAACCTTCACGTCACTACACAAACTGCACCTGTTTCTAAATCTGCAAAAACTCCACCTTCTTCTCAACATATAAAAACTGCATCTGATTCTGTATCTACCTTCTCTTCTATCACGCCCTCCAGTAACGAACTGCTTATCAAACTGCTGGGAAAAATGGACAAATTGGATAAGTTAGATGGCATCGTAACGTAAATCTCCAATTTTCAATCATCGTTACAAGATATCAATGACAAAATAGCGGATTTCTCAGGAAAACTTCAAGTTCTCGAGTTGATTCCTGCACTAGTACAACGAGTTGATGCCGCAGTAGAAGATATAGACAAGCTTAAAAGTGATATCGTTAAAGTACGTTCGTGGTATTTAAGTTTTTTTGGGAGAGGCGGACATCAAACGAACCAATGTTTAGCGGATATTGTTTTTTATTTGCCGACGTTTCGGAAGCGTTAGTATACTCCCCTTTTCAGAGCTACAAGATATGTAAAAATAGTAAATGTACACAACGTCATGATATTTTTTATATAAGAAAACAAGTCGGAGAATTCCATAAATTTTTTTACCATAAACAATTATTCAGTCATTAACATAACATTCGGCTCTGCCACACATAAGTAAGCACGAACTGCACCGAACTTTAAAGACAACGTTAAGAAAATTAGAAATTTAAAAAAAAAAAAAAAAATTTTTTGTTAAAAATTATTGTATTTAATTAAGAATAAAATAGCGAACAAACCGTAACTTACAACCAACTTTTGAGTAATTCTCTCATGGTTGATATCGGATAAGACGAGTGTTGTCTCCGATAAATCAACTAACAATGAGAGGCATGTGTGACTTGTTAAACGAGGGTAACAATAGGCCATTTGAAAAAACCGTTGGGGATCAGGGGGAGGGAGGCGAGAGCGGGAAGTGGGAGAAACGGCATAAGAAGCTGTTCGAGGGAGATAGGAGAGCATGAGACGAGGAAGTGAGCGGAGCTAAGCCTATACAGCGAGAGAGTCCTCGCTAGGTAAACGCGCTAGTGTGTGCCACTTCCATGTTCACGTGCGCTCCTAATCATTCGGCAGGCTCATGGACGTGTAGAATGGGAAAAAGGGAGTATGGAAAGGCGAGTGCACCGACACACAGTACACAGCTAAGAATTGCAATGCAGTCTGATCAATTTCACAGTGTCTTTGTATGATTTTTTGAGAAATTGGATGTCTTCTATGCGGTTAAGAGTATTGCTGTGATAGTAGATGTTAAGCATTTCCGAAAAAGAGCGTTTAAAAAAGTTGAATTCTTTATCAAGGATTTTGGCTTTTTCAAAGTCTATATTGTGTCCTGTTTCTGACACGTGCATGGCCAAGGCAGAAGTATTAACGCACTTTTTTACGTCTCTATTGTGTTCATTAATACGTAAATTCATTTTTCTTTTGCTCATTCCAATATAAGTTACAGAGCAGTTATGGCAATCTATTTTATAAACAATACCACTGGTGTCAAGCTTACGGAGGTAGTCCTTTCTTAAGGTTATTATGCAGTTGAATTTATTGATGGTACTATTGATTGGGATAATATTATTTTGGAATAGGATATGATTAATTTTGGGAGTCAGATGTTTAATAAAAGGTAACAGTATTTTCGGCTTTAACAAAGTGGCGCGTGAGATTCTATTAGTAGTAGTGTTATTATGACTGTTACGGATGGATTCGAGTCTAATCCCGAAGTATTTGTTAATTATTTCGCGTGGGTAGTTATTGCATAGAAGATAGTGGAAAGAAAGATCGAGATTACTATGGTGGAATTGTGGGTCGGAGAGTTTTATGGACTTGTCAACAAGGTTGTAGATAATGGCTATTTTCTGAGAGTGAGGGTGGTGGGAATGGTAATTAATGTAGCGTCCGGATGCTGTGTTTTTTCTGTACCAGTTGGTGATGATTCTATTGTCGCGTGATCTTATTAATTCTATGTCCAGAAAACAGATGCTATTGTTGTGTTCGCGTTCGACGGTAAATTGGAGGTGACCATTGTATCCATTAAAGGAGAAAAGAATCTCTTCCGTTTTGTCTTTTTTGGGGATGAGGATGCAGTCGCCCACATATCTTCTATACAGCAATAACTCATTTTTGTAACTATTGAGACAAATAGTTTCATGTGACTCAAGAGTAATGTCAGCAAACCAAGGGCTAGTGCAAAAACCCATAGGGGTACCCATGATTTGTTTATAAATTCTATTATTGAACTGTAAATATGTTGAATCCAAAAGAAGTTTTATACCGTGCATAAATTCTAATTTGGAAAGGTTGATCTTATAATTCAAGTATATCCATTTTTTTGGCGACAGCTTGCAAAACAAGATCAGCTGGGATGTTGGTAAACAAAGACACTACGTCAAAAGAAACTAACTCAAACTCATCCGTAATTTTTAAATTGTCGGTTATTTCTTTCAATTCAGAGCTGTTTTTTATTGAGGATTTCTTTTATCTAAGGCATAGGTAGGACTATTTACGGCTGACACAATGATTCTTATTGGATTGCCTTCTTTATGGATCTTTACTAAGGCGTAAGCTCTAGCAAGATTAGTGACGTTAATATCCGCCCGCAACACGTGTGAGAAACAGTCCTCTGTATCCAGAACACCTTTGTTTTCCCAGTCTTTAATTAGAGTTTTGATATTTTTCTGTACTGAATTTAGAGGGGATCTATTAATTTTGGAATAAAAATTTGTCAGATAGCGCCGTTTCTACTTTTTCTATGTAGGCATCTTTTTCCATCACACTCGTAACATTACCCTTATCCGCTTTCGTGACGAAAATATTGGGATTATTTTTTAAAAAACGTTTGGTTTTAATGAAATTGTCTTTGATTATTCTATCACTGTGACTAAGGTGTAAGCGTTTACTATCTTTGATAAAATTATTAAAAAATTGAAAAAATTATTAAAAGTGACTACAATTCTCTGCGCCAAACAGTAGATAGTCAGCTGTGTTCTTCTGTCTCTCCGGAAGGTGTTGTAGATACTAGTGATAGGCTCCATCATCTCGAAGTAATAAACGCCTCTCTATCCTCTCGACTATCAGAACTAGCAGATACACAACAACGTCTCTCTTCTGATATTGTACTGGGTGGCTTCAAACACAAGATCGGTGTTAATCTTCGTGATCTTGCATTTGTTATACTCAAAACAATTCATCCAGACTTAGAGTCCAGGGAAATTATCTCCGCCCGTCCTTTGCGCGGGAAGGACCGGCGAAAGGAGCTATCAACGCCAGCTACCAGCTCGACTGAATCGACGGACACTACCATAGAAACACAGACATCTGAACATACAGCAACTTCATTCTCTACTCAGCAACTAATAGTAAGTCTCTCCTCGCCAGCTCTAGTTCATGCCATCATCCACAGTAAAATCAAATTAAAGAAAGTCCATACATCTGCCATAGATAATGCTCTGTTACAGTCACTTGGTGATCCGTCACCACTAGCTCTGGGACTCATAAACGTCAATGAGTTTCTCCCAACTGATGTTTTCAAGCTACATAATCAGGTGCGAGTCAAAACCAAAGAAAAAGAAAATGCATTTTTCACATTTGTACGTGGTCACATTGAAAGAATAAGACTCTTTCTAGCCTCTCGCCTATACTATCACATAATAGCAATAACTGAGACCAATTTCACTGCACAGCAGGAAGACCATCTGGTATCCTTGGAGGACTATGTCCTGATCCGTAATGATAGAAATAGACAGGGTGGTGGTGTTGCACTCTTTATACATAAATCCCTCACATCTAAATTTCTTTGCGCATCGACTGAGGAGTGGACATGCCAGCCTGGTACGCCAGAGTACATACTATGTGAGGTCAAAGACAAAGGTATCCCTCCTCTATTTGCAGCGGTTGTCTATAGGCCTCCTCATGCTCCATTTATTGAAAAAAGCAATTTCACTGACGAACTCACCGTTAATATGCAAAACTACAGTACTAAAGTCATAATGGGCGACTTCAACGCGAATCAACTCTGTGATTCATTTGATACACTCTATATCCGAAATCTTCTATATGAAAACTCTTTAAAACTTGTGCGCATAGAGCTACTTACTATAGAGATGCAGGCAGCTGGCTAGACCTCTGCATTATAGACCAGCAGGACACAATACTTGACTACTGGAAATCAGATACACCTTTCATTGACAATCACAGCATCATCACAGACACTATAGATATCTCAGTCCCTAAAGTAATCACTAAACCTTTCTCCTTCTTAGACTTCAATGCTGTTGATAAAAATGGCTTAAATGATTACCTTCGTAACTGTGATGGGTCAGTGAGCTCGGATTCGCCAGATTCAAGGTTGTCAGTACTTTGCGGCAATATCACATCTGTCATTGATCGGTTGGTCCCAAACAAAAAATTAAATCCATTAAACCCAGCAAACATAATCATCCTTGGTACGCCTCAACGCACAGAAACCTCATCTTACAATTAGAACGAGACAGACTTTACAGAAGATACCGACATACAAGACAACCTTACCATCTCCAACTCTATCGCCAAGCTAGAGATCATGCCCACAAGACCATAGAATCATTCAGACTAGAATACTACTATACGTGACTATCATCCATCAGAGATCAACAGACGCTATGGAAAGAATTGAGGCATCTAGGTGTTGTTCCTCTGAAAGTAGAAAGTCTTCACGACTCTACGGCTGAGCAGCTGAATGAGTTCTTTTGCTCAGTGTCTCATGATCCCCTGGCTCCATCTATCGATGACTACCTGACTGAACTGCAGTCTAAAGAACACGCGAAATTCTTTTTTCTTCAGGAAATAGATGAAGGTGATGTTGTGGAAGCTATAAATCATTTCAGTACTCAAGCTAGGGGGCCAGATGGCATCCCTCAGTGTTTCATCGCCGCTGCTCTGCCATAAATAGCTTCCTACCTCAGGGAACTTTTCAATGCATCGATTAGGCAATCAGTCTTTCCCTCTGAGTGGAAAAAGTCATTTGTAATTGCATTGAATAAGGTAAAGACACCCAGAAGCTCAAGCGATTTCAGACCCATATCGTTACTTATCTGCCTCTCAAAAGCAATAGAATACATAGTACACAAACAAATTAACGCACACATTGACACATACAACATTCTCGACTGCATACAGACAGGCTTCAAGAAAAACAATAGTATCCAGACAGCTCTTATCAAACTCACAGACGACATCAGAGCTGGGATCAACCGAAAATACGTCACTCTTTTGCTTCTCTTTGACTTCAGTAAAGCATTTCACTCTGTGTGTCATGTGTTACTCCTTCGCAAATTGGAGAACTACGGTTTTTCGAAATCTGCACTAAGTTGGATTGCATCATATCTGTCGGGACGTCAGCAGGCAGTTAGGGAAAAAGATTGGACTACTTCATCGTACCGTTTCCTTAACACGGGGGTACCATAAGGCTTCGTTTTGGGCCCACTTCTTTTCTGTGTATATGTTAATGACATAAGTCTCTACCTTGACCCTGGAATCTCCCGTATCCTGCATTTGGACGATCTGCAGATATATGCACAATGTCATCTGAATGAACTGAACCTCTTAATTGAAAAAATGAGAAATAATGCCGATCGTATATCTAGTTGGGCCGCAGCCAAACATCTTAGGTTAAATGTTGGGAAAACCAAAGCTATGGTTTGCGGCAGCTCCTATTAGATAAACAATCTTCCTTCTGTGGCTTCCGATATATTAATCGGCGATACTAAGATAAAATTCTCCTCATCTATCCGAAATCTGGGGCTGTTGATTGACAACAAACTGTGTTGGAAGGAGCATGTCAATGAGGTTTGTAAAAGGGCAAATACTCTAATGTACCGACTTCATCGTCTAAGAGCCAGCACCACACTCAACCTGAGGAAGCACTTAATACAAGCGCTTCTTTGGTCCATCATTGACTACTGCTCCCTAGCGTATTGTAACATCTCTAAGGATCAGCATATGATGCTCCAGACGGTAGTAAATACGGGAATTCGCTATATTTATGGTGTTAGAAGAGACGAGCACATTACTCAGTATAGGCATCAACTAGGCTGGACCACACATGTAGATCGGAGACTCTATTTTGCTGCTATTATGTTTTACAAAAATAAATCAGAGTAGCCAGCCTAATTATCTGGCCGATTTCCTCCTCCCAAGGGTCAGTAACAGACCTATCAGGGGTGAGGCGAAACCGCTAATTATCCCTAAGCATGACGGAGAAGCACTAAGAAACTCATTTCATATCACAACTGCATACATCTGGAACTCATTACCATCAAATATCCGCAATAGCCCCACCATAGCATCTTTTAACACCTCGCTCTACAATTTCATATTCAACCTAGAAGCCACATCATCATTCCACCAACATGTGTTCAATTTTCGAGAAGCATTCTAGTCATGTAATTACTTATACATCAATTCATCCCATAATCATAATCATGCTCATCTATCACTCATAAGCACAGTGGCAATTATTGTTACTAGTATTAGACACATTTATTCATTTTATTTATTTCAAATCTAGATCTAAATTATTATTATTACTACTAAATTTTAAAATCTCATAAGCACACCGGCAATTATTGTTAACTATTATTAGACTTACATTTATTCATTTTATTTATTTAAAATCTAGATCAAAATTGTTACTGTTACTACTAAATTTTTATTCTCTTTATACTATCACTGTAACTATCATTGTAAAATTGTACAACACATTGTACGCAAATAAAATGATTTATCTATCTATCTATCTATCAATCATCCAGTTAATCCTCCCAGTCATATTCTACTACAAATTTCCTCTTGAATGCTCTCTGCAAAACCTCCCAACATCAATCTCCTGTCTAATAGTTCTAGGCCACCTACTGGCTCGTTTTGCGAGTATACTAGGCAAAGCGCCAATCAATTCTTCATCATTTACTTCTGATCGCATCCTACAATCTTCAACCTGTTCCAAAAATTCCTCCGGATCCTCTTTGTTTTTTCTGCGAAATTTGATTCCCCAACTCTTTAACAACTTCGTAGCGTTCGCCTTTTTAACGCCTGAACTGCCAATTTTTCAGGGTCTCCTCGGTTGCATTGCTCGTTCTTCCTCAGTTTCACTACTTCACAACCAATGCCTTTCTCTACTGTCTCTCGACCCCATCTCAACCTTTTCACTATCACTGAATAAGGTAACACTTCAATGTATCGGTCGCCTTGTTTCTCGCTGCTTCCACGATGAGTTCCGCCTTCCTGTACTTCGATCTAAGCTGCTTCTCTTTCCTCTCCAGGCGATACTGTCCCATCCATTTCCCTTCCTGTTGTTTACACCTAATCCTTTGAACTTTGTAATAAGAACTCCTCGTGATTTAATCTTTAGTTTTCGTCCTTGTATAGTAAGTAGTGTATTTTTCAGTTTCATTCCTCGGTTCGGTACTGGTGTTTTCTTCATTGAACGATACGAACTTTTACTTGCCCCTGATTCAAAATAATCTGATTTCTCTTTCCGTCTCAACCCTTTGTATACTTGTGTTTGTTCATCCGAACTCTCTTCTTCCTTCGTCTCTATGCTATCTTGGTCAGCAGTAGATAAGCTAGGTCGATTTATGGAGACAGCCGGTTCCGGAACAAGGCCGATTCTGGAGTCAGTATAGTTTCTGCGGTCAAGCCTGGCTGCGAAGTGCGGTCAGCTGTTGAAACATTCCAGGTGTGTGACAGGCTCTGAACAGGTTGTCGTAAAATTTTGATGCTTGTTAAATACTTATCTAAACCTAGGCGTATGCCCTATTTTTCGAAGTATCATCCAAATAATACTTCCAAATTTGGCAGTCCCGTATACAGACAGTGTAAATATTCATAGAAGAATTATACAAAATGGCCTGGTACCCGTCTGACAGCATCTATATGTTGTGAACAGACCGCCTACCTTCATTGATGTGCTTAGTTCTAGGCGCGAAAATTTAAAATATTTAACTCACAAAATAAGAAAATATAGAAAATAGTTTGGGACCTTGAAATATTGTATTATAAAAATAATACTGATATTCTTTTACGATTACTCCAACATTTTTACTTCTTAGCATTCGCAGAAGTTAGAAAGGAAATGTAACGAAATGTATTAAAAATACATAGAGTACGCTTGATTTCAGCTAGTTCAAGGTATGACTATATGACATAAAAAAGTGCAGTTAAGAATTTTTTAAAGGAGATTACATGGAAAGGGAAGGTAAAGATAGAGGATAAGAAATGAGAACGAAAAAAATAACGGCCTAGGTCGGGATCGAACCGACAATCTTCTGTATACCAGACAGCTATGCTATCATTTGCGCCACTGGGATGACGATCCTTTCACGACCCCGACTTATTTCTGTTAATCACTTTATTTTAATTTTTAATAATGAACCTAATGTTAATTTTCTAATCTAATGTTAATTTTTAATAATGAATCCACTGGTAGATAAGGTCATTAGCTTCAGACAGCTTAAATATTTAAAAAAACTCTACCATTAACTGCTATCAACAACTAAAAAAAATGAATCTAACGGCTATTCGGGCAAAGATAAGGAAGGTAACTAACTTATCAAGCACTTTCTTTATATGTCTTTCAATACATCTTTAAATTTTAGAAGCTATAGATCGTAATCCCAGTGGCGCAAATGGTAGCGTAGCTGCCCGCTATGCAGACGGTTGTCGGTTCGATCCCAACCAGGGCCGTTATTTTTTTCGTTCTCGTTTTTTATCCTATACCATTACCTTTACCATTACCTTCCCTTTCCATGTAATCTCCTTTAAAAAATTCTAACTGCACTAATGTTTCAAATTGCTTCTAAAATTTAAAGATGTATTGAAATACATAAAGAAAGTGGTTGATAAGTTATTTACCTTCCTTTCAACTGATGAGAGTTTTTCCATCGGTCTTGCAGTCTTCTAAATTAAATTAAAATAATTAATATTTATGGCAGTCAGATTGCCCTTGTTTATAATCACCCCCGCAGAATCTGAGAAAAAAAACTTAATTAAAACCTGAAAAAAAAACTTTATTAGCAGAGGACTATCTGACTAACCCCCACCACCAAACCAGCGATACATATCCTTATATATCCATACCCACTTATTTCCTCTTACCCCCACCACAATCCACCTTCCCCTCTCCAACTTTTCATTCTCACTTAAATTAATAAAGAATGATAAATGTTATCTAATTTACTTGACTCTACCATTACGTGAAAATTAGGAATCCACATATCAATAGAATACAAGATAAATTAAAAGAATTATTGATGTATTGGAAAACAAAAGCTTATATTAAGGATAGTATGTTTAAATATTTAAAATGTGAAAATGGCACTGTAGCTAAATGTTATGGGCTTCCTCAGATTCACAAAGAACAGTTGACGTATAGAATAATAATATCATCGATAAATTTTCCGGCTTATAGACTGGCGAGTTTTTTGTCTAATATATTGTTCAAGATAGTGGATAAAACAAATTCATATATTAAAGATAGTTGGAGCTTTTATGATATAATAAAAGATATTGTTATTCCGAATGATCATAGGATGATTTCACTGGATGTAGTGTCTTTGTTTACAAATATACCTCAAGAGTTGTTGAATGTATTATGCAAGATAAATGGTCTGAAATTAAAGTACATACTAGTTTAACAAAAGATGAATTTGTAAAGGCACTTAATTTGGTTTTTAAAAACACAATTTTTTCTTTTGATAATAGTTTATATGAGCAAAGATATGGTTCTCTAATGGGATCACCTTTGTCACCTGTTATAGCGAATTTAGTAATGGAAAAATTGGAAAGTGTTCCTTGTCTAAGTTGGTTTTTCAGCCAATTATTTTTAAAAGATATGTTGATGACATTTTTGCAGTTGTACCTGAATGTTTTGTGGATGATATGGTGGATGTGCTTAATTCTATCCATGATAGAATTAAATTCACGAAAGAGGTCGAGTCAGACAATCAATTGAGTTTTTTTTAGATATTAGAGTCATTAGAGTTAATAATAATAGAGTGAAATTAGATTGGTATAGAAAACCTACATGGTCAGGTAGATTTTTAAATTTTGTTTCTCACCACCAATTCGGAAACAAGACAGGTGCGATCAAGGGTGTCATTGACAGAGCGATTAAATTGTCACATAAAGATTTTAGGAAAAAGTATTTAAATTTAGTTAGAGAAACATTTACTAAGAATAGTTATCCGGTAAAATTTATTGATAAAATGATTGATGAGAGAGTGTGGGAACTTTATAATGGTGGATTGAAGAAGCGGGCAGATAATCAAACAAAGAATAGAAATGGAAAGAACGCATATTTTAGTTTATCATATGTTAGATGTTTGTCGAAAAGGATTAGAAGGGTTTTTAGTAAACATAATATTCAAGTTTTCTTTAGAAACGATAATAATTTAGAAAGGTTATTTAGTAATTGTAAAGACAAGTATGATAAAGGTTTAAAATCGGGAGTAGTTTATAAAATTAATTGTAGGGATTGTAATAGATATTATATTGGTCAAACAGGTAGATATTTGAAGAAGAGAATATATGAACATCAATATAGTTTACGTAGTACAAATTTTATATCGGGTTTGAAAGAACATTGATTAAATAGTTTGCATTGTTTCGATTTTGGGAGTGTGGATATTTTGGAACAAGGGATTAAGAATAAATATAAGAGGGAAAGCCTTGAAAGTATACACATTCTAAGGAATCGGAATAATGTAAATTTAATGGTAGAGTCAAGTAAATTAGATAACATTTATCATTCTTTATTAATTTAAGTGAGAATGGAAAGTTGGAGAGGGGAAGGTGAATGGTGGTGGGGGTAAGAGGAAATAAGTGGGTATGGGTATATAAGGATGTGTATCGCGGGTTTCATTTCAGTCCCTGAGGAGGAGCCGGAGCGGACTCGAAAAGTTGGACAATTGGGCAATTTGGTGGTTGGGGGCAGTCAGGTAGTCCTTTGCTAATAACGTTTTTTTTCCAGGTTTTAATTAAGTTTTTATTTCAGATTCTGCGAGGGTGATTATAAACAAGGGCAATCTGACTGCCATAAATATTAATTATTTTGATTTAATTTATAAAACTGTAAGACCGATAGAAAAATCAGTTGATAGTAAGTTGCAGTCGATGTAAGTAATATATTTTTAATGATTTACCTTCCATATCTTTGCCCGAATAGCTGTTAGATTCATTATTAAAAATTAACATAAATCGACGGGCATTTCCTTCAATTGATAAAAAACAAATGTATATGAGGCGTTTCACGTCAACTGTCCCAGCGCGCGGCGCGCGAGCCCCAAATCGTGCTATTTCTAACTCACGTTTATAATACTAAAATGTACTTAAAAAAATTGTTTGATAAGCATTTTCGGCGTATTTTTTCCTCAGCTTTCCAATGACGTAAGCAGTTTTTCCGAAATTTTCCATTTTCACCTTCAAAAAGTACAAAACATGTTATATCTCAAAAAGTGTATTTTTAATATTTTTTTTGACCCTCTAGATCGAAAGCTGAGCATTTTTTACGTAGGAAAGTATATTTTCCAAAGAGTGCCCGAGATGTTTTGTGCGAGAAATAGAATGCGAAAGAGTTTTTGAAGATGAAAATGGAAAATTTTGAAAAAACTACCTACATCATTGGAAAGCTGAGGAAAAAATACGTAGAAAACGCTTATCAAACAATTTTTTAAAGTACTTTTTAGTATCATAAACATGAGTTAGAAATAGCAGGATTTGGGGCTCGTGCGCCGCGCTCTGGGACAGTTGACGTGAAACGCCTCATATGAATTATCGAAAATAACTGCTGTAGATATAAACGAAAACATTAGATTGACAGCTTAATAATGAATTTATTATATGCTGTTTAAAATGTTATGCTTTTATGTATTACAAAATTGAGTACTAAAATACTAGCTATTTCATGTCGAACAAAAAGACATTAATATAAATGATTATTATTATTATACACTTAAACTAAGTTACCTTAAGCATAACACAATTACAGTAATTGCCTGCAAAAGCCAGTCCAAATATGAAAAGATTCACGATCGTTTACTGGCAGTATACCTATTCATATGATTAGCGCGTGAACGTTCGCGTTATAGACGTTCGAACCTGTCTTATACCTGAAAATCATATAAAGAGAGGGGCATGTGCGCAAATAACGACGGACACGCGCATCAGTGGCAAGAGGGGTATGCGCACGCGAACGACAAGAAGGACACGTGCGCGTGAGCGGCGAGAGGGGCGCGCGCACACGAGGACTATTGCACACACATATACTAAATATAGTAAATCCTTTTTTATGTCATAGAGTCACACCTTGAACTAGCTGAAATCAAGCACACTCTATATATTTTTAATACATTTCGTTACCATGTCCTTTCTAAATTTAAACTTCTGTGAATGCTAAGATGCAAAAATGTTGGAGTAATAGTAAAAGAATATCAGTATTATTTTTATAATACAACATTTCAAGGTCTTAAACTATTTTCTATATTTTCTTATTTTGTGAGTTAAATATTTTAAATTTTCGCGCCTACAATCAAGCGCATCAATTAAGGTAGGCGGTCTGTTCATAACATATTGATATTGCTAGGCGGGTGCCAGGCCATTTTTCATAATTTTCATAATTATGAATATTTACACTGTCTGCATACGGTACTGCCAAATTTGGAAGTATTATTTGGATGATACTTTGAAAAATAGGGCACATGCCTAGGTTTAGATAAATATTTAACAAGCAACAAAATTTTATGGCAACCTGTTCAGAATCTGTCACACGCCTGGCCATCTTGACATTGCCTTGGATGAATACAGGGCGTTTTATCTACCTTTGAGGAGTACATTTAAATGCGTGCGATCTCATATTTTCACATACTATCCATTGCAAGAATTTTCGAAAACCCGATGGTGGGGATAGAAATTTTGGTTTTTTGCTTATAACTCGAAAAGGAGCGCTCCGGTCGAAAAACGGATAAAATCTTGGGGGAGTAACTGGAGAGGGAACATACTTTTCACACACTGTCTGACGACGTTGACAGAATTTCCAAAAATCGGTGGTGGGAGTAGAACTTTTGGTTTTTCGCTTATATCTCGAGGAGCGCTCGGATCGAAAAACGAACGAAATGTTGGGAGATGTATTCCAATAGGGCGGGGGGGGGGGGGTTATAACTTTTATACATAGAATCATATGGTGTATACAAAATTTTCATAACCTCAAAATTGTGCAAAATATTTTGCGCGCGCAGCCTCGTAATTCAACTGTGAGTGTACATATGGCTCGATAGCCTTACGGCAACGTGGCTGCTCAGTAATCTACAGATCGTGAGTTCAAATCCACCCTCCGGCGATTTTTTTTCAGAAAGCTTTTTATGTTAAAATATTAATGTTTGTCAGTAAAGTATATTAATGCAGTATTCTACCTTACCACCGTAAACATTGAGGCCTTGCGCGTTCTATTAGATACAGTTTCAGCTATGAGTATGCATACATCTCAATAGCGGAGTGGTAAAGTTGCTGCTCAGTAATCTGAAGATAGTGGGTTTGAATCCACCCTTCGGCGTTGTTTTTTTTTCATGAAAATTTTTGTATTTAAATGTTCGTCTCGATGAAACTGCGTTTATTCTGGCGTCGCCGAGTAAGTATACTTTCTACAGTCAAAGAGCTGACCCTAGTTCGCAGTTAGGCTTGACCGCAGAAACTATACTGATTCCAGAACCAGTCTGGCTCCAGAACCGGCTGACTCCAGAACCGGCCTAGCTTATCTACTGCTGACCAAGATAGCATAGAGACGGAGGAATAAGAGAGTTCGGATGAACAAACACAAGTAGACAAAGGGTTCAGACGTCAAACTTTAAAAAATGACATTTTGAGAAATAAGCCTGCAAAGAAAAATATCATAAAACTCCAAAAATAATCAGCCATTTGATCCCCATTCTTTTCATTCTTAAAAATCACTTTCCTGTATATCTGTTATCTGTTCTCCCATATAAAATGGTTAAAACAGAAGCTATGGCACCTTGCATGCAGTCGTTCCATTAAAAGTTATTGCTAAGCTAGCAGCATTCGTTCCGTTAAAAGTTACTGCTCAATCTGTCCTTCTTTTGTACTTTTGATTCATCCACTGTTGAATAACTTTTTAACACATTGTACTGAGTTAGATTATTATTTATAATACTAAATGTAGAATATGCTGCAGATCTTATGAAATATGAAATCCCAATCATCGAAATCGAAACTTAAGAAGCCATCACTGTCATAGACATAAATAAAGTACATAAGTACATAAAAGCCGATAAGCCCATTTTTTCAATGATCACTTGATTACACATATTAAATATTAAATATATCTTGAATTTAGCCTGTATTCTTGTGAGCAGGCTTGTCGCTTTTATGTGTATAGATACATCTTGACACTTATTCAATTCACAAATCTTCTGAATTGAATTATATGTCCTATAGTGAATTAGACTTAATATGCCACTTTCATCTTTCTTAGAAAAAAGATGTATTTATTTTTATGCGATAAAAATTTTTACTGCCTTTCCTTTAAAATACTTAATTCAATCTTGCCAATGCACATGTTTTTCAGTATTAATTTTCATACAGCATTCCTATTTTGAACCGAAACTACTTTCCAAATTTAAGCAAAACTGTCACTGCATGCTTGTATTATAATTACACTTACACTTTTCAGACATACATCTTCACATAGACAATATATTAAATTTTTAGTCCTTAATTCACTTATGAATACGAATAATCAAGCACCAAGAAAAAAATTTTTCTCTATCAGAAAGCAAAAACTCTGCAAAACAAACTGTTGAAATCACGTGGTTATGTATCTTGGCTTATATGAGATTTTGAACTGTCAGCTATGCAGGTGTGTTGACACTATGGTATTATAGTTTTATAAGTATATAAGTACAAAAGGAAGTATTAATATTGCTGTCAAATTTCGTTGACGGAATGGTACTTTATTACAACTAGCCTGACCTGACTCTGAAATACACGTTGCAACGTCGCGCTTACACTCGGCCACTCACTAAAGCAAATTCTCTGCCTTGAACTTAGCACTGGTTGAAAATAACTAAGTCTAGTTATTATTTCGCGTTTCCGAACTCCGGGGGCTCATCACTGATGACAACGTGGTCCGGCGCAACAACTCTCCTCGCAGTGTCGCGCTCACGCTTCTTTTCCCTGAAAATCTACGTATGATACGGCTTCTGTCTGCGTTCGCTCGCGCGATAACACACATCAGTGCGATCTGTCTCTCTCTCTCTCTCTCTCTCTCTCTCTCTCTCTCTCTCTCTCTCTCTCTCTCTCTCTCTCTCTCTCTCTCTCTCTCTCTCTCTCTCTCTCTCTCTCTCTCTCTCTCTCTCTCTCTCTCTCTCTCTCTCTCTCTCTCTCTCTCTCTCTCTCTCTCTCTCTCTCTCTACCTAACGGATGTGCGATATTTTCCCTTATGAATGAAATTACAACGTCAGGCCTTTTAATGTAATAGGAGACAATATTTAACTAAAACATACAATAATAATGTTAATTTATCAATTGAAGCTAATGCCCGAATATTTTTATGTTAATTAATAAATGAAGCTAATGGCTATTACGGGCAATCGATAAAGGATAAGGAAGGTGCCTAACGTATCAAACATCGATTTTATTCTTTTTACATGCGTATACTTACACATCTCTAATTATTCTAAGCTATTAGAGTAAAGCAGTCAAGGATATTAATGCACAATTATTTTAATAATTATAAAGTGCAGTCAAGAATTTTTAAAGGATGAGGAAAGGAAAGGTAAACGTATAGGATGAAAAAATGAGAACGAAAAAAATAACGGCCCAGGTCGGGATCGAACCGACAACCTTCTGCATACCGGGCAGCTACGCTACCATTTGCGCCACTGGGATGACGATTCTATCAGGACCCTAACCGCTTCTTAATCGCTCTCAATTTTTTATTTCCCCAACACCCCCCCCCCCTCGTCTGCGTTATTAAGCCAAAGCAGACAATGATAATTTATCAATTGAAGCTAATGCCCGAATATTTTTATGTTAATTAATAAATGAAGCTAATGGCTATTACGGGCAATCGATAAAGGATAAGGAAGGTGCCTAACTTATCAATCATCGATTTTATTCTTTTTACATGTGTATACTTACACATCTCTAATTATTCTAAGCTATTAGAGTAAAGCAGTCAAGGATATTAATGCACAATTATTTTAATAATTATAAAAACCTGCCCGGTATGCAGAAGGTTGTCGGTTCGATCCCGACCTGGGCCGTTATTTTTTTCGTTCTCATTTTTTCATCCTATACGTTTACCTTTCCTTTCCTCATCCTTTAAAAATTCTTGACTGCACTTTATGATTATTAAAATAATTGTGCATTAATATCCTTGACTGCTTTACTCTAATAGCTTAGAATAATTAGAGATGTGTAAGTATACACATGTAAAAAGAATAAAATCGATGATTGATAAGTTAGGCACCTTCCTTATCCTTTATCGATTGCCCGTAATAGCCATTAGCTTCATTTATTAATTAACATAAAAATATTCGGGCATTAGCTTCAATTGATAAATTAACATTGTCTGCTTTGGCTTAATAACGCAGACGGGGGGGGGTGTTGGGGAAATAAAAAATTGAGAGCGATTAAGAAGCGGTTAGGGTCCTGATAGAATCGCCATCTCAGTGGCGCAAATGGTAGCGTAGCTGCCCGGTATGCAGAAGGTTGTCGGTTCGATCCCGACCTGGGCCGTTATTTTTTTCGTTCTCATTTTTTCATCCTATACGTTTACCTTTCTTTTCCTCATCCTTTAAAAATTCTTGACTGCACTTTATAATTATTAAAATAATTGTGCATTAATATCCTTGACTGCTTTACTCTAATAGCTTAGAATAATTAGAGATGTGTAAGTATACACATGTAAAAAGAATAAAATCGATGTTTGATAAGTTAGGCACCTTCCTTATCCTTTATCGATTGCCCGTAATAGCCATTAGCTTCATTTATTAATTAACATAAAAATATTCGGGCATTAGCTTCAATTGATTAATTAACATTGTCTGCTTTGGCTTAATAACGCAGACGGGGGAGGGTGTTGGGGAAATAAAAAATTGAGAGCGATTAAGAAGCGGTTAAGGTCCTGATAGAATCGTCATCCCAGTGGCGCAAATGGTAGCGTAGCTGCCTGGTATGCAGAAGGTTGTCGGTTCGATCCCGACCTGGGCCGTTATTTTTTTCGTTCTCATTTTTTCATCCTACACGTTTATCTTTCCTTTCCTCATCCTTTAAAAATTCTTGACTGCACTTTATAATTATTAAAATAATTGTGCATTAATATCCTTGACTGCTTTACTCTAATAGCTTAGAATAATTAGAGATGTGTAAGTATACACATGTAAAAAGAATAAAATCGATGATTGATAAGTTAGGCACCTTCCTTATCCTTTATCGATTGCCCGTAATAGCCATTAGCTTCATTTATTAATTAATACAATAATAATGATATATTATGTATAGATGAGTAATTAAAGATATCAATAAAAAATTGTTTTAAATATTAGTATTAAATCTTTTTCTACTCTTCAATTATCTCAAGTGTAAAAGTATAAATATATATTTAAATCTACATGGGCATTCCCCAGTATTCAAGCTACATACATATATCAATTTCTATATTTCCTCGTTCTTTCATTTTGGCTATACATAAAAGAATGTAAGTCGATCAAATCAAATTTAAACACGTTTAAATCGAATACAGAAAAAGTAGAGACACGCGTAACGCATCGATCATTCTAGTGCATATAAAAAATGAACAAAAGAAATTTTAATTCTGGTGAAATCTCTACTGGAACTATTATTGAAGCACCTGTCTTTTAACTATTTAGATACTTCAAACGTTATACAAATTTAAGAATGAAGAACTTAAATTTCCTATCTTAATTTTACAAAAAAGTTATTAACTGTTGATCTCTCACAGAAAATTAATGCCAATAAATAAATAAATAAATAAAATACATCAAGACTTACCTGACCTAGAATGACACATAATTATACGTTATAGTGTGGTAAATACAACTTTGTAGTCTCTGACGTGTCAGATTCCACGCTACGTAAAAGAACAACGTAATAAGCGCGCGCACACATACTTCCCTCACACATACTGCGTCGCGACTCCCCTCCCGCAGATTTTCGGCCGACTAGCCGATAATGGTCAAGAACAGCTGACGCGCGCCCCGATGTTGCGACCAGCGAGGCGATGCCTCGTACCTGCCGTCGCCGGCCGGTCTTGCCACCGCCGCTAGCTTTTCCGCACGTGCGGTGTTGTCGCGACCGCTACGTCGGTCGAGAGACACGGCTGTCGTAATGTACGGTGTAGGCAGCCGAGCCGGACGACGCGCCGAAAAAGCCCGAGCGCCGCCGAAAAGCGCGGGCGCCACGATCGCGCATGCCAGCCGATTTCCCACCAGCACTTGCCCTGCCGCGCTCGTACTGCGAAGTTCGAGGTGTTTGGAGAGTGAGATCCCAGCTTTTTGCCATTCTGTGTGCTGGCGATCCGTGCATGCATGACAGTGCGATTGGCCTCCATACTCCCTGCCGACCTAGGTACTCTGCGAGTACAGCCGTTGAGGAGTCAGCTGACGGAGCCGACGTGCGAGCCGAGCGGATGGCGAGAGAGATCGCGTCGACGAGCCTCCTGGCCGTTTTGGTGAGTCTCCCTCTTAGTTTCCCTTCCTTCGACGACGTTCTTGTCCGCGTGTGTGCGCTTGCGATTCAAAAGTGTTAGAAATAACCCCCGTTATTGCGTGTAGCTAAAGCTACAGCGTTCGCCTCCTTAACAGTGAATCGTGTAGAGTCTCGGAGTGATTGTCTGTAGCTGAAGATGCACAAGTAGTAGAGACTAGTTTATTTCGGAGTCGATACGGCTCGAGTAATTATGCTAGCTGGTAGTTATTTAGAGTTAGATTCGGTACGATTAGCGCGCGTACCTGGCGCGCATGCTTATGTATAATTTTGATAATAAATAGTTTTTCCTTTAATAAAGAGTATTGTAATAGTTTGACTTAATACGACTCTGAGTTTTATAATAAGAATATTGTGTTTTGTCCACATGGAGGAAGACTACTGTTAGTAGGTCTTCTCACCCGCGGTTTGCGCTGATTCCCAGCAGACCGTAATAAGTCATAGAATAAAAACTTTTATTCCCATCTCTACTATAATGGCCATTTTATAGCCTGAAAAGCGGGGCAAAAGTGGCGTCTGATTCCCTCTTTTACTTTATTCCAGGATAATGCGGGAATAAAGTAAATCAGCGGGAACAATGTAATTTTATTCCCGCATTATGCGGGAATAAAGTTAATTAGAGAGAATAAAGTAACATAGTCTAATTTTTTACGTTTATGGTGAATTGGGTTAAACTAACAAAATTATAACACATAAATACAAAATAGCTTTTCAAATCTATGATGGGAATAAAGCACTATATGTAACACGGGACTAAAGTCGATCATTCCCTTGGATGATCACTGCCCTCGCTTCGCTACGCTCGCTTGGGCGGTGAACTCCCCACGGGAATAATCTGCGACTTTAGTCCCTTGTTACATAATGTACTATTATTTTTCAGTAACTTTTTAAAATGATCTATTTTAACATAGAGCTGTAACAGCACTTAAGTAAAGTTAACAGAATTAAGTTATTTTATATCTCTTTATTTTTTTAAGTAAACAGTAGAATAACTATTCATTATAGTATATTTCAATTACAATAACTTTTGATTAAGTGAATATAAATATTGTTATTAAAGATAAATAGGTATCGAATAAGTCATTAACACTTTCTATACTATTCGTATATTCCAATGTAGTCCATGCTATTTTAAATCAGTGTTACTGTTTACGAAGTCTCCTTTTTAGTGACATTTGCGAGAAGTTTTTTAATTTCAGCAATTGCTCTTCCAGGATTTAGCCCCTAAAAACATTAAAACGGTTCAGATATTTGTAAAATAGAATTCGAAATAGTAAATTTTATCTTTCAAGTTATTATTATGTATTTATTATGAATAGTACATTTTCTTACAAGGGGGGAAAATGGAACTTTCGCAGGCACGTGATACGACGACCGAGGCGAAGCCGAATATCACGTCATATCATAAGGCCGTCATATCACGTGCATGCAGGAGTTCCATTTAACCCCCGAGTAAGAAATAGTATTTTTCTCTATTCCCGGGCGAAAGTACGTTAATCAATCTAGAAAAATCGAAAATCATCGTCTTTCCTGGTGACGTCAACTCTGCGCAGCCATGTTTTTACTTTCGCCCTATGCTTTGATGGCGTTAGCGACTTCACGTCGTTCTTGTAGTTTGCAGATTATATTTTTCAATTTTATTTTACCTATGTCGTAATTGGTTTTTCTCGATGCGTGCGTTTATGTGTGTTTGATGCCGGCCCAACATTTGCAGCACGAGCGTAGCGAGTGCTGCTGGTTGGGGCGGGCATCGAAAATACATGAACAAGCAGATTGTTAACATACTCATGTGAGTCAAGAGAAAGAGGGATAAAGAGATAGATAGATAAGTAGATAAATCTTTATTCTCCCTTTTCAGCAAAAATTAGAAAATACATTATAAGGTATAAAATTATAAATTTCAGTCAATTACAATAGAATACAATAACAATTTAGTTCATTATGTCGTAAAATACATAAGAGATATAAAAGATTTATCAAAAACATAATAATGCAAAAGAAAACTAAAAAGATACGCTTTGAAATAGTAAATAAGAGAACATGTGGCAAATAAAATACTTATAAAAATACTTATACGAATATCATAATGTTGATATCATAAAATAGAGAGAGATAAAGAGAGATAGGAAGAGAGAGGATATTTCCAAATAAATAAACATGAATTCATAGTAGACCATCTTTCTTAAGAGCACTACGCTCCCGATGCAAGACAGTTCCGCGCCGAAGTCGTACACATTCGCGACTTCCGCGCGGCAAAGTCACAATCCGCTGTATTGTATATGGGGTTAGGCTATTCAAAACATTGCTCACAGAGCTTTCGGTCGCGCGTGAAATAAGTGACGCACGATGTGGGCAAAAATGCTCCTTCTTCTAGTGTAAACAAACGGCGAAAACGCGTACTTTCGCCTGAGGAATAGAGAAAATAATTTTTTTCAATACGTGCATGAAAAAGACCCTTTTCCAGGATAGAAAGGTGTATAGAAAATCAGACATTTCGAGCATCTAGTGAGCAGCGGGCGAAAATTAGTATATTACGATACGTGGGCCGGAAATTGGATTTCCGGGCCGTGCGTGGTATGACGCCCGAGGCGAAGCCGAGGGCGTCATAACGCACGGCCAGGGCATCCAATTTCCGGTCCAAGTATTGTATACTATTTTTCTTACTCCCCGGCCGAAAGTACGTTCTGTAATTGTTAAATAATTGATAAAATTGCGTTGTCGTCTGCTAGCTTTGTTTGAGTGTTAGTTTTTCTTTCGGCCCGCTCGATAGTAGTGCCTCTGTCGGCCGCTTTGGGTAGCTCGGTCGATATTACCGACTGTTTTTTCTTTCGGCCCGGCGTAGAGAGCTGGTTTTTTGGGCGTCTGCTACTTTCGCTATTGTACAGATGGTCTGATGCCCGCCCGACATTTGCAAGACCGAGGCGAAGCCGAGGTTTTGCTGGTCGGGGCGGGCATCAGAAACACATTCATTAAAAAAAGACAACACCACTTTTTATTTCAACTAACTCTTTTTTCTCGTCACACGTGCACTTTCCTCTGTCTATTTCGTACGTGTCTAACCTTCACACCGCACAAACATATTTTTCCGCCCTTTAACCTCAAAATGCCATCTTAAATGTCATTTTGCGGCCTCGGACGGAAAAATACGTTACTGAAACGTGGACGTAAGAGAATTTTTACCTCATGCGACTTTTCGACCTCGCTTCGCTCGGCCGAAAAATGTCGCATGAGGTAAATAATCCTCTTCCGCCCGCGTTAGTAATATACTATTCCTCGGACGCTCCCATCCATACGTTTACTTAATTGTTTCTACACGACTCGAAAGTACGTGTAGAAAACAAGAGGAAAAAACAATAACCACGATCAAACAAAACCACTTTTTATTTCAACTAACTTTTTTCTCGTCACCCGTGCACTTTCCTCTGTTTATTTCGTACGTGTCTAACCTTCACACCGCACAAACATCTTTCCTCGGACATGCGCGCGGGCGCTGAAACGCCGCGGGTCAGGACATTTCGGCAGCCAATCAGAGCGCGCGGTTGGTCTAAAATAGGATGCGAAAGTTTCTCTTTCGGCCCGGAGATGCGGGCCGAAAGTACGTACTTTCGGGTGGGCGAGTAAGAAAAATTCATTACGATATGAGTGCGCAAAGTAGGAGATTCCCGCACGAGGGGATTTGAGAAATAACGAGTGCGGGATCACCTACGCAGCGCATGAGTATCGTATACAATTTTTCCTATTGAGTTGTGCAAAGTTCGAGCCTGTACACGCACCTGCGCGCGCAAACCACCACCCTTCCACACGCTCTTTTCAGCATTTGGGAAAGTGGCAGTATACGCATGCAAATGCGTGTGCAAATTCGAACTCAGCACACGATGATAGAAAAAGTACTTTTGGAGTAAGAGAACTTAGTCTTCCATTATGACGACTCGATATGCCTAATCCCCCATCCACCGCATACAAAAAAGCCCTATTCCTGCCGAAGGCGCCCGAGTGAGCCAATCGTGCTCAATCATTATCCTCGCCAGAAAAAGTCAACTTTCCTCCCTAGTTCCACATTGTGCTATTATATATTTCGGTACATTTACTATCAACAACAATTTTTTCAGATTTTTTCAAGTAGGGCATCTGACCGAAGAAAAATTGAAAACCGCTATCTCCATAATTTAAGGATGTAATGGCTATACCGTCCTTGCTAAAAGATAGTTTTTAGCGATAGAGCTGCGATAAATAATGATATGGTTAACGATATTTTCGTCCAGTACGTCTGTACGGAAATGAAATCCGACCCCGATGGAAATGGAAAAAGTACACTACGATACGAGTGCGTAAAGTAGGTGATCCTCCCACGAGCGGAGTTTGTGAGAACACCTACACAGCGCATGAGTATCGTATACTATTTTTCCTATCGAGTTATGTAATGTTCGAGCCTGCACACGCACCTGCACCTGAGAGAGAGAGAGAGGGGGGGTCCGCATCTGGACGTGAGAGCGAGAGCGAGAGAGAGAGAGAGAGAGAGAGAGAGAGAGAGAGAGAGAGATTCATGCGTGGGACGGCCGGCCAAATACTGCATTGTCATATGCCGCGTAGGGAATCCGTGCGAGCAGCTACACGCGACCTCTTGTTATCGCCGCCGCTTGCACAGCGGGAAGCGGCCGCGTGCATGCGTGTGGAAAGACCTTGTGACGAGGTTAGGCCAGCTGGCGTTCGTAAAGTCTCGGCCTGCGCATAGTTTGTTGCAGTCTTGTTCGGGTTTCGCGCCCCTAGCGCAAACAATTTACTCATTAATAAATTCCTTGTTTTTACCTTTTACTTGTCGAGTCACGCTTTTCATTTCGCGCGCATAACCTACATAAAGAAGAGCAACGGTAACGGGTGTAAGTATCAACGAAGCCGCCTAGGTTTAACCTAGCGGCATTGTACGGGAAAACCGTCTGCAACAGGTAAGGCTAGGTAGTATCTAGCAGCCGATTCGCTAGCCGAAATTGGTAGCAGCGGCAGAAAGCACATTTATATTTTCGATTTCCACCAGAGGAATATTAAACTTTAAAAATCAGAAACCGAAGCAAAATTGACCAAGTTTCATTATTTTTTATTATTATGCAAAAAGCATAATACACAATATTTTAAAGATTTTGATAAAATAATGTAACTTCGTCAATTTTGCTTCGATTTCTGATTTTTAAAGCTTACAATATTCGGATTGCATTTCCGCACAGTCATACTGAACGAAAAACCAGTGAACTATTTCATATAATTATTTATCGCAGTTTGAACGATAAAAACTAACTTTTGACAGGGACGATATAGCCATAACGTCCTTTACTGCTTTTCCCGCATTCTTTGAGGGTGTACATGTTATCTTTTCAATTCCTTTTTATCAAAATATCACTGAATTCATTTTTCATGGACTAGCAACAATTTATAAATTTGTCCAAAAAAACTGTTAAAAGATAAACATACTTGTTTGTGAATGCCATAATATAATGAGGACATGCTGTGGGTGTTTGAAATAAATTTTAAGTCACACACTAATTAACAAGTTAAATTCACTATATTGTAAAAGTCGATGAAAACTGAAATAACTATTACATAATTACAATGATTCGTAAAATTACAGTTGTAGTACAAAAAGTTAGATAAAATTGGTGCTACAAAGTTGTGTGTATGTGTTGTAAAGGAGATTATGTTTGAGTTTTTCTGTGTGTGAGTGAGTTATGCATAGAAATTGCTGACTTGAGCTGCGAAATCACTTTGAGGGTCACCGGTAAAGACATTGCTTGCATAAATGATCACAATTAATATTATTGATTAACGTTCATATAGGATACCAAAACTGCAGAGCATTCGATGACCTGAATCTAACCCCGTGTTTTAAATGTGGAAGATTTGGTCATAGTGGTAAAAAGTGCAAGAACGAAAAAATCTGTCTAAAATGTGCTGGAAAACACAACACGATTAATTGCACTACCCCAGACCAACATTGTGAGGTTATGATACGCAAGATATAAAGAAGTTAATTGCCGAAACAGATTATCCAGTAAGATCACACATTCCAAAATATGTAGGTAAAATAAACTACTGATCACAACTACAAAACACTCATTCAGCGAACGGTAATATACCTGCCGCAACCATACCAGTAAGACAAAACAGAATGATCCTCAGTCCGACAACATCAACCGGTAACATAATGTCCGCAACCACAGCAATGAGATTAAAAAGAATCACACTCAGCCCTCTAATGGCTAACTTAACAGATTCAGAGAGTACTGAGTTCTAAACTCTTGACTAAGTACTAAGTAAAACTCAGCATATGAAAATGGATCAAAACTTTGATTATATAGAATAGTTACAAGAAGATATGATCCAGCATGAGAAAATTTTGAATGATCTCTTTATTCTCAATAAATACATAACATTAAATAAAGAGAATATACTATACACTAAAATGCATTAGAAACTTAAATTCTAATTTCAATAAACTACAAGTATTTATTGAGAATTTGGAGGTTAAACCATATATTGTGGTTTGTGTCGAAACTTGGGATTTGGAAAGCTACAATTATTTCTCTTTAAAGGTATATAAAATGTATTATAATAATAGTAAATTAAATATATCAGATGGTGTAGTAATATACATCGACAATAATATAACCGAAATAACGAACGTTATTGAAGTAGATAAGCTAAAAATCCTAAATTCTTGTATAAATTTGAACAACAATGAAAATCTAGAAATATCTGCATTATATAAATCTCAGCATGAGATACCGAAATCTGAATTTGTCAAAAACATAAAAGAATACTTAAGGTATAAGAAAACAACCAAAAATCATTTAATATTGGGTGATTTCAACGTAGATCTGCTTCAACTGGATAACACTACCTAAGAATACCTGAATAGCTTTCTGGAAGAAGGATATATTCCACGCTTCCAAGGCGTAACCAGACCACATGTTAACAATACGAATGGGTCTAATAATGATAATATTTTTATAAAAACCAAAACATTAAATACCAAAACTTTCAAATTCACAAACCCAATAACGGTTCATTATCTGCTATTTGTATCGGTTAATAAACTAACCAATAACAAAGCAGATGAATCTAAAACATCAATAATCTATAAACAACAATTCAAACCAGCAGAAAGGGAAGACTGGAATGTGATAGTGTCAGTGACTGATCCCAATAAAGCAACGAAAGTATTGCTAAACAAGATAAAAAGTTGTATATAGTTATCAACATTCTGTATTAATAATAAGAAAAAACTAACTAAAATAACGATACAACAAAGGTTATTAATGAAACCAAATTATTGTTTGACCGTGAACAAGTTCAACGAAATAGCAGTAATCCAAGAAGTTTGTGAAAATAATATATTCTAAATTAGGCAAAAACATAAAAGAAGGAGACACTATAAACCAAATATATGACATAAATATGCAAAAAATTACTAATCCAACGGATATAGCAAATCCAATGAACAACTACTTCAATAATATTATCAAAGAACTAAGTGAAAAAAATCAGCAAACCCTTAGCACCGTCTTTCGATATCCAAAGATGAACCCTAAAACTATCTTTTTAACACTAACAAATTGTCATGAAATTAATAATACCATTAATAATATGAAATTGAAAAACGGGGGAGTTGATAATATAAATGTTAAAACACTTAAAACTATCCTACACTATACTATTCCATCTATGGTACATATAATTAGCATATGTATCGAAAAATCGGTTTGGCCAGATGTGTTAAAAACAGCAGAATTCAAACCAATGTATAAAACAAATAACAAAAACTACGCATCGAATTATCGACCAATATCTTTGATTTCTAGCATTGCAAAAATATTTGAAAAAATAGTATATAATAGAATGCTAAATTTCATTAACGAATGCAAAAATATATCAGATAGACAATATGCTTTTGCTAAAAATAAAAGTACAAAGGATGCCTTGGATCATCTAATGAACATAATATATAATAGACTAGACAATAGTTCTCCAATTGCAATTGCATTTCTAGATCTTGCAAAAGCTTTTGACACTGTCGACCATACTATATTACTAAACAAACCTAAGAGGCATGTAACGTGCAGGAATATTGCATTTTGTAATATTATCATTCGATTAGAATATATACATAAATAGACACACACGTGCGCGAGTTGGTAAATACGCGCACGTAAACAACGGCACTCATCACAGAGAGCTGGCGCTCCATTCATAAATGTCTACTACGATAAGCCTCTGACGTCACGACCATAACACCGAGGCATCGAAAAGCTTCGAGAACATTCTACAAACTTCTATGCACTTTGTAAGTGCATCCAACCTAATAAGTCAAATTCTGAAACGGTCACCAGCTGCGCTCAAATTTATGATCTCATTTTCTTCTTATTAAAATGCACTGGTGTCCGTTCTTCTCATTTCTTTGTAAATCTTAATTTTTGAACCTGTAAAGAGAGATCAAGGTGGGTATAGTAATTCCAAACCTTCTAGAAACTTCTCGAAGATAGAGCTTCGGGTATATACACGCCCGGTCTCGCCAACGAAAGGTATTCGGATCCTAGCTTCAGAGCAGTACTCAGCTCTCCAGCTTGATCTCTCTCCTTTAACCTTGTTATATGGAGTACAAGTTAAATAAAGAGAACTTCGCTCTCCTTTTAAGATACGGCTTTGCCTTCTTATTTAAAAATCCTAGTATTATTTTCCTACTTCCTACGCATGAGGTCATTGAAAACTAGATATCATAATTAACGTTAAAATCAGTAACTCTTTTTGTTATTTAATTACTCGGAAACTTTATTAAATGATAGAAAATATAAAAATTCAGTAATCGGCAAAGTCCGAAATCTTACAGGCAATATGCATAAAATTATAACAAGTTATTTAAATAATAGAAACCATAGAGTAAAAATAAATGAATACTTAAGTGAATATAAAACTATAGCCACTGGAGTTCCACAGGGAACAATTTTGGGACCGTTGCTGTTTATACTGTACGTAAACGATCTATTACAAGATATTCGAGAAAACAGTATAATGTCATATGCTGATGACACCGCTGTTATATCAACAGATGAGAACTGGAGTGAAGTAACGCTAAGAATAAATAATTATCTAAATAAAACTTCTACATGGTTCGCACAAAATAAACTCTCACTGAACATAGACAAAATAGTTTACATGACCTACGGGAATTACTGTGACAGTATTCCTTATAGTCTAAATATGGGGATATCTCCAGAACTTTTAATATTTGGTATTTCAAAAAAAAAAAATTTTCTTCGAGCACACCTTTGAAACAAATATGAATGTCTTACTTATTTATTAAATAATACAAAAAAGTTTGCATAACTCATTTTTTAATTCCGTTAAAAATAAAAGCAGCACAGTACAATTTTAAGAAAAAAATCAAATATTATCTGCATAAAATACGACTTTTTTACTTGGTTGTATGTGTCTGTGTGTACGTGTGCGCGGGCGCGCGCGCGCGCGCGTGTGTGTGTGTGTTTATGAAAGGGAAAGTACAAAAAATAACGATGGTGTTAAACAAATTTTAAGTAGATTTTATTTTAAAAACCAAGTCAAAATAATTAACGTCAAATAAACAAACATTAAAATACAAACATAAATTAACAGTTTTACATATAATTATATATATATATATATATATATATATATATATATATATATATACATACATATATTTATCTCAAAGGTAACTTATGTGGACGCATCCTTAATGGGAACGGTACTTATGCGGACTTTCATCGACTTGTGCAGACATTTTTTAGTGTCTACATAGAGAGAGAATTATTTCTTTAGTCAAGCGTAACTTGTGCAGACACGGGTCTAATGGAAACGATACTTATGCGGACAACTTACGTAAACGGATCGGGACTTATGCGGACGAGTCTACATATGTACCTATACATCTGTTTATATATATATATATATATATATATATATATATATATATATATATATATATAAATATGAAATTCTGGAAGTTTGAGGATTATATTCAGCACCCGCTTGGAAGTTTGAGGGGTTATGGGAAGTTTGAGGAGCCTCCTCAAACTTCCAATCTATATATTCAGCATCCGAGCGGAAGTTTGAGGGTTTTCTAGAGTCTATTTGTCTAGAGTCGGTAACCTGAGGGTTATTATTTCTTTAGCCACTCTGACCGACCGGGGTTGAGCTCCTCAAACTTACTAGCCTAATATATATATATATATATATATATATATATATATATATATATATATATATATATATATATATATATATATCTTTTTGCATCCTTTGAGGATTCTATTCAGCAACATACCGATACTTTGAGGATTTTTCGGCACTTTAAGGATTTATCCTCAAAGTGCCAAGGTATGAAACGGTACTTTTGAGGTTCTATATTAGTACCTTCTACCCAGAGAGGGGATTATTTCTTTAGTCAAGCGCGCAAGACTCTGGCAAAAGAAACTCTAGATCCTCAAAGTTACGGGTATGAATAATGTTTGTATATATATATATATATATGTATATATATATAATATAAAAATATTTCGCCGCTGTCGCCGCCGCCGCCCGCCGTGTCGTATAATCGGGCGTAAAGAGACACTTTGCTCCCGTCGGGCGTAAAGAGCCATTGTAGATTTAAGAGGGGCTATTCTTCCGCCGGGAGTAAAGATACGCTTTACTCTCGCCGATCGTAGAGACCCATTTTTACTTCCGCTGGGCGTAAAGAGCCATATTACTTCCGCTGGGCGTAAAGAGCCATATTACTTCCGCCGGGTGTAAAGAACCATATTACTTCCGCCGGGCGCACTTTACTATTTTATAGTATAAGTAAAGCATGTCGACGTAGTCGTTAGTCATAGAAAATATAATTTCGAAAATTAAAAATGAAACTTGAGAAAATCAGCTATCATTTGCTTTTTTTATAATTATAACATGTTTGTTCCTTCCAAAGTTATGAAAGTTCAAAGTAAAACATCGAAAATATACTGATTAATCCCTAAAATTAAACTGTTTAATTGCAGACATATTTTTTATGCACTTTCAATGATCTATTTTAAACATTCATAAGTTTGGAAGGAATCAACATTTTACTTATTATTTTTATCATTAAACAATATTACTTATGTCGACTGTAATCTAATATCAACTGATAAGAATTTTTTTATCGGTATTACAGTTCAGGTTTTAATTAAGTTTCTATTTCAGAATGTGTTAAAAAACTGTAAAAAAATTTAAGAACGTGTAAAAAAGGTTTAATAAAGTGTTAATAAATGTAAAAAAATGTAGAAACACTATAATAAAATGTTAATAACTATTAACAAACTGTAAAAAAATGTTACGTGGGCAGGGTAGAGGACGTGGACGAGGACAAGGATGGAAAACAAAACGTATTATCGTGATGAAATTTTATTGATACCATTTTATTGATTTTATTCATAGAGAGATTTACAATTGTATAATAAATATATATTTACAATTTTATAATAAATATGTATTTACAATTTTGTAATACATATTTACAATATGTATATACAATTGTTTCAATTAATCTTTATTAAAAAAAATGCATTTTCATTGTCAATAAATTTATTTACAATTTTTTCATTTCATTATTAATTCAACATATTTGAATTTTAAAACAATTTTTATATTTACAATTTTTATTTACAATTCTTTAAAAATTGTTTTTATATGTTAAAAAATTATTTGAAATTATTCATAACTCTTTAAAAATTATAAAATGAATGAAAAAAAAAACTTTTGATTTACTCATAAAATTAACCAAATATTTTAAAAATAATATAAATAATATAAATAATTAATTGAAATAAAAATTTTAATACAAAACTATGTTGTATTTAATGTATTAAAAAATTAAATAGTTATTTATAATTTTTTACTAAAACTTATATATATATATGTTTTATGTTAGTTTCCAGGACATTCCAGATGTTTAACGTTGGTTTCGGGGACATTTGTTAGTTTTGGGGACAGTCCCTGAATCTACATATGTTTAACGTCAGTTTTGAGGACATCGGCCCCCATAAGAGACATTATTTCTTTAGTCACGTATAGGTATACAGTAACATGGGGTCCTGGGAACTAACGTTATACAAGTTTATATATATATATATATATATTGAACATTCGTTTGGTTTTTGTTTTCAAACTAAACCTTATTATGTAAATGTCATTTGACAAATCAATGTGTTGAATATCACATATTTTTCAAATTTTAGTTTTTCAAATTGTTATTTATATTATTATTAAAATTGTGAATACTTTTTAATAAAATTTACGTTATCTATACAGAAGCGAAAAGTGTCATATTTATATATACTCAACCAAATAACGATTAGCTTAACATTCGTTACATTTCTCTAAAAGATCAATGAAAATGTTCGAAGTTACAATCTAGACATAGTTGTGTATTTGAAATTGTCTTTAATACAATTATACAATCCAACCACTGAATTCTTCACTTTGAAAGTTACTTGGGACTTTGCCTTTTCGAAGTACCGAAGTCTCGATTTTTGCCAAAAATAGTATTTACGATTGGACAAATAGTATAAAATAGTGTGTGGCATAAGCACTTCACTACAAAGTAAAACAAGATTTATTAGTCTATACATGAATAGCACAAAAATCTGTTAGAAGTTTGAACTGAGAAGGTAATAAATCTATTATTTAGTTATTTTTCTTCGTTTAACCTATATAATTATAATTTACAATATTTTACAACTATTTACAATTTTAAAAAGTATTTACAATATTTATTTACAATTTTACATTTCTTATTTATGTACAATTATATATGTATTTATAATTTTGTAATGAATTTGTATTTACAATTTTGTAATAAATATGTATTTACAATTTTTTCAATTAATCTTTATTAAAAAAATGCAATTTTGCATTGTCAATAAATGTTTTTCATTTAATTATCAATTTAACATATTTGCATTTTAAAACAGTTTTATATATTTATAATTTTACATTCATTATTTATTTATAATTTTACATTTCTTATTTATTCACAATTTTATAATAAATCTTTCCAGTTTATTTATAATTTATAATTGCGTTTATTTTTTATAATAAAAGTCAAAAGTCAATAGAAGTCAATAAAGCAAAAGCAATAAACTTTGATTTCCGTCTGCTTTAAATACTATCAAAACATTAAAAAAACCTCACATGTTGTTCCAACGGAAGACATTTACAGAAGTATGTATGCACGACCCAAATTCTTAATCGTATGTGAGATTTGAGTCGGACTGAAGGAACGTTTGAAGCCATGCTTTCTGTATATTCCGTACTTCAGACCTTCTGACGTCTCACTTATGACTATGCCTTTAAACATATAGGTCACATAAGGTTTATTATGGTGTCACATAAGGTTTATTATGGTGTTTAAAGGAACGCGTTTACAGGAGTGTATACATAAACCAATTGCTTATAACTAACGTGCACGTAACACGCTTACTTCTCTCATTAGTCGGGAGCGGGATTCCACGCGTTCAAATACAATATGTTTGCCGCTAAATTTCAAGAATGACTAATTAAATAGTTGCCATTTTTTGCAAATGACCCATGTATATAAAATAAAGTAATTGGTTATAGTTACATATCAAAGAAAATTATGATGAATTGGTAATTGGTTATAGTTACATATCAAAGACAATTATGATGAATATAATACCATTACTAATTTTCTGTTTCTTTGCTTACATTTTTTACATAATAAAAGATGTTTATCGTTAGAATTTTTTTTACAATTTTTTTTGGCAGTAATATTTTAAATAAATTTCTAATTTATTTAAAATATGCACTCAAAGATATTTAAAATATCAATCATTAAATAGTTTCCGTCTTTCACAAATGCCATATCAAAGAAAATTATGATGAATATAATACCATTAACAATTTTCTTATCCTTTGATAGTGATAATTACTTTATCAAAATGACAAGTCAGGGCAATGAAGAAATGGAAAGTAATAAACTTTTATTCTATAAAATTAGAAATTTTTAAACATAAATTTAAATATAAAATAAACAGTCATAGATTACATTGAAAATAAAGAAAAATTTTTTGAATATATGAAACGTTTGGAACCATGTAATATGGAGCAATTAAATAACAATTTCAAGAAATTAAATTTACGCTCTATTAATATAAAAAACAAACAAAAGAAAAAGTAAGAAAGTATAAAAAATATTATAATATGTAATTGAAAATCAAGTGTAACGTTGAAAGAATGTTGATTCGAGATTGATACCTCGCAAAACGATCGAAAACCGAACGAATCGCTTAAATTAGATTAAGAATAATATCTAATAAATAAGTAAGAGCAATAAGTATAACATTTAATAAATATTCAACATTATAACGTTATATTCAATATCAAAATGTTAAAAAAGAAGAAATTAAAAAATAATTCTTACACTATTATATATAGTTATGTATCATATTTTGTGTACCTTTTTTTGACCAGTTTGAAATATGATATTTCCATTGAGAAACAAAGATACATACAAATATATAATAATATATTGACTTTGTCAGTCATATATACCCTTTAATTTAAAAGTAACTAAATATTCTTGAATTATTTTATCACACTAAAATTATTAAAATTAGAAAAATCTACATTCTAAAAAATTTATATTTTTATATTGTTCTGTTCATTGATCGCAACAAATTTATATTAAATAAGATTGTGTCAGCCTTTTCGCCTTATTTTCTAAAGCTTATTTCATAGCTGATGTGTGGCAATCAACTTTAAAAGGCCAATCAAGAAATATTTTTGGATCTTTTAAAGTGTAAGGTTTTTTCAAAAAGTAATATTTTTCTTTTTCCTATAATACATTGAATTTCATGTATTTTCATATAGGTATTCTACGATTCCTCATATTTGATATAATAAAATGAATAAGATCTGAAAAAGAATTATAAAACATAAAATGAAACCAGATGGTAACTGTCTTTTCCGAGCATTTGCAGAATTTTTATTTAGTGATCAAGAGCAACATAGACAAATTCGATTGAAATTAGTGGATAAAATTATAAGTGATTGGATAGTTTATGAATCTTTTGTATTAGGAGACAATTCTTACAACACAATAATTACTGATTCAAATTCTTACAAACTACGTATGTCTACTAACGGTAGTTTTGGTGGAGAAGTTGAGATTGCTGCTTTTGTTAGTATTTACAATGTAAAAATTATAGTACATCAAGGATATTATAATGCAAGGGAATTCGGTGCATGTAATAGCAGAAATAAATTAGTTCTTTTATTATCTGGAAGCTTGGATAGTGGTCATTATGATATTCTTGATATTGAAAATATTTTTTTGTCTGGAAACGATCGAAATTATTGGTCGATGGAAAAAAGAGACAAAAGGATAGAATCACGAACCTCAGTGAAAGAAGGTTGAAAAATAATCGGGAAAAAGGTAGAGTTGTTAATATGAATGACAAGGAAAATCAGATAGAAAAGGATATAATTGTTAATATCAATGAAGAAAGATTGGAAGATATGAGGGAAACCGATGCAGTTGTTAATAGTAATGAAGAACGAGTGAACAATAAGATTGAAGAAACTGTTATGAACATGAATGAAGAAATGAATGATATCTTAAAAAGAGATATAAAACATGAAATGAAACCGGATGGTAACTGTCTTTTCCGCGCATTTGCAGAATTTGTATTCAATAATCAAGAGAAACATAGACAAATTCGATTGAAATTAGTAAATAAAATTATAAATGATTGGATAATTTATGAATCTTTTATATTAGGAAACAGTTCTTACAACACAACAATTACTGATCCAAATTCTTACAAACTAAATATGTCTAAAAATGGTAGTTTTGGTGGAGAAGTTGAGATTGCCGCTTTTGTCAGTATTTACAATGTAAAAGTTACAGTATATCAAGGATATTATAATGCAAGGGAATTCGGTCCGTGCAATAGCAGAAATAAATTAGTTCTTTTATTATCTGGAAACTTGGATAGTGGACATGGATGTTCTTGAAATCGAAAATACTTTTTTTCTTAAAAACTATCAAAATCAATATCGTCGGTTACATTATGCTAAAAATAAAGATGAAATTAACGTATGTAGAAAAAATCGGTATCTTGATGGTGATAAATTAGAGAAGAAACGAAAACTTGATCGTATTTGTAATATGAATGAAGAAAGAGTAAACAGAAAGCGACAAAGTGATAGGATCACTACTATGAAAGAAGATAAAATAGAGAGCAAGAGAGAAAAGGATCGAATTATAAATATGAGTGAAGGAAGGATAGGAAATAAAAGACAAAATGATAGAGTTTTTAATATGATTGAGGAAAGGCTGCAGAATAAGAGGGAAAAAGATAGAGTTATGAACATGAGTGAAGGAAGGCTGGAAAATAAGAGGGAAAAAGATAGAGTTATGAACATGAATGAAGAAAGGGTAGAGAACAAGAGAAAAAAGGATAGAGTAATTAATATGAATGAAGTAAGAGTAAATAATAAAAGACAAAACGATCGGGTTGTCAACATAAATGAAGGACGAATGAATAAGAAAAGATGTACAAATGTTGTAAGCAATTTGAATGAAAAACGGTTGGCTAAGAAACGTAAGCTTGATATTGCAAGTAATATGTCTTCAAATCGAATTTATAAGAGGAGAAAGATACAAAAAATTAAAAAGATGTGCCCTCCAAACTTAAATTATGTAGATTCAGGCAATATGGATTATGTATGCTCTAATTGTTCTGCAGTTTTTTGGGAAACAGAATTTAAAAAAAAAAGTTGTTGTCATAATGGAAAAGTTATTTTACCTCCTTTATCAGAGTATAACGAAGATTTGAAAGAACTTCTGTATGACAAAAAATTTAAAGAACTAATCCGTTATTACAATAATAAATACTCATTTGCGAGTTTCAATGCTACAGTTAATTAATTTTTATTGTTAATTAATTAACAATAAAAATAAAGGAGTTTATAATTTAAAAATCCAAGGCCAAGTTTGTCATACATCTCCGAAATCAGTTATCGTTGAACCTAATCAACATCATCAAAATGGTCAAATTTACATTTATGATGAGTATACAGCAAATCAGTTAAGATTGAAAAATAACAAAGCATTATTAGAAGAACATTTCACAATATTAAATAGAATATTAAACGACAACCCATATGCAAAAAAATACAAGCATTTATATGAATTATCAAAAAATACTCAAATACCTCAATACAAGTTATATTTTGTTCGAAATATAAAATTGAACCAAAATGTTTATAGTAAACCAAAAACTGCGGAATGTGCCGCTTTAATTATTTCAGGAGAAGGAGAAATTCCATCATCTTTTGATTTGTGTATTTATCCAAGAAATCCGGATAATAGTACATCACATATTTTCATACATAAGTTATCTCATCATTTGGATCCGATGGTATTTCCTATTTTATTTCCTTCAGGAGACTTAGGATGGAATCCCGATTTACATCAAAATTCAGAAAATAATAAAAGATGCTTTACAATATTATTCAAACCGAATTGCTTATCGGCCAGGACCAATTTTCAATCCAATTTTATGTAGTGGACGATTGACTCAACAATACATAATACATGCATATATAGTCATAGAAAGTACAAGAATGGATTATTTTAGACAAAATCAAGGAAAATTAAGAGTTGCATGTTATCAAGGGTTATTAGATCATGTTGGAAAAAATGCTTCAAATAAATCAAAAAATTTCGAGAACAAAGAACGTTTGGGACATCTTTTTATTTTACCATCAACTCATATTGGTAGTCCTAGACATATGCATCAATTATATCAAGATGCAATGGCTATAAATAGAGCTGTTGGAAGACCTGATTTATTTATTACTGTAACGTGTAATCCAAATTGGCCGGAACTTAAAAGAGTACTATCAAACTTCCCTCAAGGAACCACATGTAATGATATTCCTAATTTAACAGCAAGATTATTTAATACTAAATTACGAGCAATTTTAGCAGATATTTTAAGTGGAAATATTTTTGGCGAAATACTGGCATATATTTACACAATTGAATTTCAAAAAAGAGGATTACCTCATGCTCATTTATTATTTGTCTTAAATTATGAAAACAAATTATTGAATCCACAAGACATTGATAAATATGTGAGTGCTGAAATTCCAAATGATGATAAAGAATTACAAGCATTAGTTATTAAAAACATGTTGCATGGTCCCCATACAGAAAATTCCCTCTGTTATAACAAGGAGAAAGATGTTTGTTCGAAAAACTATCCAAAAGAATTCAGTGATTTTACACATTTTGACAAAAATGGATTTCCCCAATATAAACGAAGAAATAATTTAAATAGTTATACATACAATTCAAAAGTAAATGGTGAAATAGTGAAAGTAGATAATTCAATGGTAGTTCCTTACAATCCTACACTTTTGAAAAAATATCAATGTCATATAAATTGCGAAATATCTTATTCGGTCATGTCTATCAAATATCTTTATAAATATATTCATAAAGGGTTTGACAAAGCATATGTAAGTGTATCGAAAAAAAATTCTGATACACATCAATGTGAAATATATGATGAAATTACTGACTATCTTAATGGGAGATATGTTAGTCCAATAGAAGCAGCATGGAGAATAGAAGAATTACCATTGTCAGGAAGGTCACACACAATTATGCGTTTAGCTATTCATACGGAAAATCAACAGTATATATATTTTGAAGAAAATAAAGAAGACGAAGTTTTAAATAAAAATAATAATACAACTCTAACGGCGTGGTTTCAATTAAATTTAGAAGATGAAGAAGCGAGAAAAATTAAATATTCTAACATACCAAAGTATTATTTATTCAATTCATCAAAAAAAGTATGGCAAAAAAGAAAAATATTTTCAAAATCTATTGGTAGAATGAATAGTGTCAGTCCTAAGGATATAGAACGATTCCATTTAAAGTTGATATTAAATCGTGTAAAAGGAGCAATATGTTTTACAGATATAAAAAAGTTCGAAAATGTATCCTACAAAACTTTTAAAGAAACAGCAATTGCAATGGGATTAGTAAAAAATGATAATGAAATTTTCAATATTTTTGAAGAAGCATGTTCCATTATGATGCCAAAAGAATTTAGAAAATTTTTTGCTTGGTATTAATGATGATATTCCTTTTGCTTGTGAACTTTGGGAATCTTTCAAAAAATATTTTAGTGAAGGTTTCAAAGATAATCAAGAGCATCGAGCATTAAGAGAAATTGATGAAATTTTAAAAGGTGAAAATTTGTCATGCTCTGAATTCGGATTACCAACATTTAATGATTTGACTTATGAACTATCGGCTCATGAAAAAAAAAAATAATAATTGATAAACACAAACAGTTATTTCAAGAACATAAAAATCAATTAAATAATGAACAAAATGATATTTTCAATTTCATAATACAAACTAATGATCGTATGATTTTTATTGATGGTCCCGGAGGTACTGGGAAACCATTTCTTTACAAAACATTAATTCATTATTATTTAGGAGAAGGACAAAAAGTTGTTTCTATGGCATGGACTGGAATTGCTTCTATACTACTTCCGGAAGGAATAACAAGTCACAGAACTTTTAAATTGCCATTAGATTTATCAAATATTGAAACAACATTTTTGAAATTAGATTCAGATAAAAGAAGGTTACGTGAATATGATGTACTCATTTGGGATGAAGCATCAATAATTCCTAAAAAAGCATTAGAAGTTGTTGATAAAACTTTAAGAGATTGTTGCCAAGTCGATTCAATACCTTTTGCTGGAAAATTATTAATTTTAGGAGGAGATTTCAGATAAATTTTGCTAGTATTGAAAAATGGATGTAGAATCACTATAATTAATGAATCTATCAAACGTTCTAATTTGTGGCCAAAATTTAAAATATTAAAATTAACTAAAAATATGAGATCCAATAAAATAAAATTTTCAAAATTCTTGTTAGAATTCGGTGACGGACAAGTATCGTCTTTATCAATATCTGAAAAATGGAAAGTCGACAATATATGTGAAAAAATTTATGGTTCCACTATAACTGACAAGGAAGATTTATCAGATAGGGCAATTTTATCTGGTCATAATCAAGATATTTATCGCTTGAATAATGAAGTACTTAAAAGAATAGATTCAACAGAGAAAATTTATTATAGAATTGATTATGCTAAACCAAAAGGAGTAGATCAAAATGATGAAGATGTTCAATTAAATTATTCAATAGAATATATAAATTCTTTAAAATTTCCAGGGCTACCATTTCATAAATTAGTATTAAAACCCAATGCCATTGTTATGCTCATAAGGAACATTAGTATTAACGATGGATTGTGTAATGGTACAAGATTAAAAATTTTAGAATTGCACAAGTACAATATAAAAGCCATGATAGTAACTGGTTACAACAAAGGACAAATAGCTTACATACCTAAAATAACTTTAAATTCAGGAGAATCATCGTCTTTACCTGTTATATTATATCGAAAACAATTTCCTGTCGTCTTAGCCTTCGCGATAACTATTAACAAGCCACAAGGTCAAAGCTCCAATAACTTGGAATATATTTTAGGCAGCCTTTATTCTCTCATGGCCAATTATATGTAGCTTTGTCAAGATGTACAAACCCAGAAAATTTATTTATTGAAAATGATTCGAATCATTCTGATGAAATTGAAAATATAGTATGGAAGGAAATTTTTGAATGATGTATAAAGATTATTTTGAAATATAAAATGAAGAGCTTTAAACTATAAACGAAGACACCAATTCGCAAGACGAGTTAGCCACGGCTACCGACATCAATTGCTTTTTTGCATAAACGACATCAATTGCTTTTTTGTATATACTACAACCATTCAATATCTGTGGAACATTCCGACAACTAAGGCACGGCCGACAAAAATAACTTTTCAGTTAATTGTCGTCATGTAACTATACTACTACCACTATTCGTTTATGTATAAGTGAATAAGTTCTATCATTGACAGAACTATCAATTAAAAGAATCGAACAATTATTAAAATTTGATCATTTTTAATTTCTTCTTTTTAAAACGCTATGTTATACAATTTCAATATGAAAATGAATATTAGAACTCCATTAATATAAAACACATATAAAATTAATATCATTTACAGATACCAAAATGTCGAAACGCCCAAAATCAAATAGTACTAATGAAACACCAGGAAAAAAAATCAAAAATTTCATTTACGTACACACCATTTGATTTTTTGAAAAATAAAATTCATATTGGCGACAAAAATTTGTAAATTATTTTATTCTATTCTTAAAAAATTAATAACTTTAATATACTTTAAAAAAATATTTATTAAATTTATATATTTTAAAAGTATGGTTATTGGATATATTGATATACGATAATTTCCAAGGCTACTGGAAAATCATACGACATATTTAAATTTATTTTAAATAATAATGACGGATGCAAAATTCAATGTAATATAGGGAATAAGGATATCGAAATATTTGAAGATAAAATTAACTATAATGAGGTCATTTTAATATAATTTCATAAAAATAATATAACGACTATTATTAATTAAAATTATTTCTAGATCGTTCTATTACAAACAGTAGTTGCCAAAGAAAGTTCTAATTTTAATAGCGGCAATATGCAATATGGATTCCACTTAAAAAATTATTCCAAAATTACTACGATAGCTAATCGCGATGTATCGGAAGACATTACATCCTTAACAATTAAAACTTTTGAAGAAGTGAAACAATCAAATGGACTTATTAGTAATATTTATTACATGTGTATATATATTAGAAATAAATTAAGAATTCAATATGTTTAATTAAAATTTCAGAAACTGAAGGATATTTAATGAGTGAATTTGCTATTTCGAATACAAATTTAAGTAAATTACTTGGTGCTATCACAGATAAAACCCATAAATTAGAAATAGTTGTTATAAATGGTACTGGAGAACGAGACAAATTTACAGAAGGATCCAAATTGAGAATGACAGGGGAAATATATATAGCAGGTAAAAAAACGTTTCAATTAATATCTTACATTATAGTAAACATTGATCGTGCAATTAATATATATTTATTATTTTACAGAAAACGGACACATCTATTTAGAAATTCAAAATTTAACCTATATTGAAATACTAAATGAAGAAAAATTATCGATGGCTGAATTAATAGTGGGAGGAGAGATTTTGAAACGGGACTGAGAATAGCTAAACGAAAAAGGATGCCGGTTCAAATAAAATAAAGCTAAGTACTTCGTTATAATTAATTAAATTGGATTTATTAAATAACCTAAATTTTTATTACAGATTTTAAGTTACTACACAATCATACTTTTTATGATTCGTTATCAAATTAATTTAAGTAGTCTATACATATAGTCTTTCCCGAAATATATCATTTCATTATGACAAAATCATTATTCGAAAATCGACAAAAAAAATATATTTTAATTCATATGAAGTGTTTTTTTAAAATAAACATGAAAATAAGATTATTTGGGAATTTGATAAATAAAATAGGACTACTTCATGGGTATTGTCAAATGACGATTTTCACATATTTTTCTACAATTTTTTTTTAATACAAGATCTCGAATAAAGTATTGTTCATGTAAAATACTGAATAAAAATATTTAGAAAAATATATTGAATGATGCAAAAATTATATTCGTCGATTATGAGGAAAAAGGATATTATACAACGGAAAAATATTCAGCATTAAGTAATATTATCTTTTCCAAATATTATTATTCAGTATTTTGCGTAAGAAATACTTAATTTGAGATATTTCGTTAAAAAAATTTCATTGTAGAATTTTTCCAAGAAAACTTCATGTAAGTATCCACTTAAAAAAGTCCTAATTTGTAAATCGAATGTCCACATAACCCTATTTTTATGTTTAAAATACGCTTCCTTCATTAGAATTCTGAAATAATAATTTTTATTCCGTTGCCTTTCAAATTACACGCAAATAGCACATTAAGAAGGAAGTTAACTAATCTGTACGTTAAGAAAGAAGTTAATTTAACTGCTCGGTAAAAGAAAAGTAACATTAGTTGAAAAATAAAAAAAAGGTTATTTTTCTTTGTTACCCTCCCTTTTTGCCGTGCAAACAAGTCGACCCCTTTTTTAACACACAGTGAAGTTGACTCCTTTCTGCACGTGTAGCAAAATTAACCTCCTTTGTACCTAGCATTATTTATTTCAATTATTTTCAAATTTATTTTATAGGCAATTAGGTCTTACTAAATAAATCGTATTCCCAATTTAGTTATTTTATATGATTTCTATTCCTTTATATAATTCTCAAATTCATAGTATTCAGTAAAGAAGTAGGTTTATAGGTTAGTAGAAGAAATTTACGTATTCCCGATTTACTTATTTTTTCATCCATTTATATATAGATTCTCAAAATTCAAAGTGTTTAATAGGGGATTAGGCCTTTCTGTAATAAATTTTTTTTTAATAATTTATAATTAAATCTAATTACAGCGTAAATTAAAATTTATTACAGGATGGGATACCTCTATAAAAAAAACGCGCCTATCAATCTACCTCATGGGTGGTGTGGAAAAGATAGAAAACAATATTAAAATGTTAGCACTTTTGAAAATTATATATAAATATATAAGAATAAGAAATAAAGTTTAGTAATAAGTTTCTTTAAAGTAATATACAGTAACATTTTACTTTTCACTAATCGACTTCTCAAATAAAATAATTTTTATTTCTTTATAATATAACTTTTTTAATAATCAGTGTTTAATTGGGGATTATGACTTTTGGAGATAAGATATAGATATATAAGAATAAGAAATTAGGTTTAGTGATAAGTTTCTTTAAAATTCTATAAAGTAAAAGTGGGGGGGTTGGCGCGCGAAGCGCGCAGGGGGGCGAAGCCCCCCTAGTATATATATATATATATATATATATATTATATATATATAAATATATATATAACTTAGTACACCGCTACCTTCCAGGACACCTACAGGTTTTCTGCAATAGAAGTAGGTATAAAACGTTAAACACTATATAAGTGACTAAAGAAATAATATCCCTCAGGGTGTTGACTAATACTACGACGCCTGCGGCGCCTCCTTTCAGTTCCGCAGTATTTTACGTTGATTTCGGAAAAATTTTACGGAAAAAAACGTTGTGAAAGAAACCCTAAATGTCCTGAATAATACAAAAATGTCCTGAAAGGTAGCGGTAAACATATTCCTAATTCAGTACAGTCCTGAAAACATGCAAATGTCCTGAAACATAGCGGTAAACCAATGAAAAGTCCTGAAACATAGCGGTGAACAGAAATATATATATATATATATATAATTATCCCCCCATCCGTTTATGGAGCCCATCCCTGTATATTAGTACCTACAGCCCAGAGATCCCTATGGCAAGTGACTAAAGAAATAATGGACTCTGGGGTTATAGACTATAGATCGGGCTCCATAAACGCCCGAGAAAAATATTTTATGGGATCCGGGCTCCATAAAAGAAAACGGGCTCCATAAATATGCTCACGTGTATAAAAGGGCTCCATAAATCTGTTAAAACAAATGTGTATATATATATATATATATATATATATATATATATATATATATAAACTTGTATAACGTTAGTTCCCAGGACCCCATGTTACTGTATACCTATACGTGACTAAAGAAATAATGTCTCTTATGGGGGCCGATGTCCTCAAAACTGACGTTAAACATATGTAGATTCAGGGACTGTCCCCAAAACTAACAAATGTCCCCGAAACCAACGTTAAACATCTGGAATGTCCTGGAAACTAACATAAAACAAATATATATATATAACTATGGGAATTGGTATATGGGAGCGTCCAGCAGAAACGGGCCACCGAGCGCGCGCGGTGCCTTTTTCCGAGTAAAAGGCGCTCTGTTTAACTCTTTCATAATCGTATGCTGCGTATTTGAAAAAAAAACCAAGGACCTATATCGATAGCTTTTTCCTGCTCTTTCCAATGGTGCCATTGTTTTTATTGCGAAACGCTTTTTTCCGGACGAAAACTCGAGTTGAAAATTGAAAGCCATTTTTCTCAAAGTATATCATGTCTTTTTTCAAAATAAACTACATCATTGGAAAGTACAACTCTTAAGCTTCAAAACCCTATCTTGGAGAAGTTGGAGAAATAAAGGGTTTAAAAGTAACAACATGAAAAAGACAGCGCTGAGGGTCCGCGCGAGCCCCTCGCGCCCGTGCGTACGGCACGTTTAAGTGCACGCTCTATTCAATTCGCTAATAATCATGTACCAAGTCTCTGAAAAAAGAACTAAGGACATATATCGATAGATTTTTCCTGCTCTTTCCAATGGTGCTATTATTTTTATTCCGAAATGTTTCCTTCTAGTTGAAAATTCCATTTGAATGTTTAAACTCTATTTTTTCAATAAAATATCAGTTTTTTCTTCAAAATGAATTATATTCTTCAAAAGTACAAGTCTTAAACTATAAAATATTATTAACTGTTACAACTAGATCCACAAAATTATGTCCACGCATTGGCATTGTAAGTTACAACACATTTTATATTTACAAAAAAGAAAGGGCGAAATAGCACATCGCGTGTATTAATCCGCCCTTGAGCATAGCGTAAAAAGTTCGGGCAGCCGCTGTCTTTTTGATCTTACTATTTTTGAACTTTTCATGTTTCAACTTAAAAATATAATATTTTATAGTTTAAGACTTGTACTTTTGAAGAATATAATTCATTTTGAAGAAAAGACTGATATTTTATTGAAAAAATAGAGTTTAAACATTCAAATGGAATTTTCAACTAGAAGGAAGCATTTCGGAATAAAAATAATAGCACCATTGGAAAGAGCAGGAAAAAATCTATCGATATATGTCCTTAGTTCTTTTTTCAGAGACTTGGTACACGATTATTAGCGAATTGAATAGAGCGTGCACTTAAACGTGCCGTACGCACGGGCGCGAGGGGCTCGCGCGGATCCTCGGCGCTGTCTTTTTCATGTTGTTACTTTTAAACCCTTTATTTCTCCAACTTCTCCAAGATAGGGTTTTGAAGCTTAAGAGTTGTACTTTCCAATGCTGTAGTTTATTTTGAAAAAAAAAACATGATATACTTTGAGAAAAATGGCTTTCAATATTCAACTCGAGTTTTCGTCCGGAAGAACGCGTTTTGCAATAAAAACAATGGCGCAATTGGAAAGAGCAGAAAAAAATCTATCGATATAGGTCCTTGGGTTTTTTTTTCAAAGACGCAGCATATGATTATGAGCGAGTTAAAGAGAGCGCCTTTTACGCGAAAAAAGGCACCGCGCGCGCTCGGTGGCCCGTTTCTGCTGGACGCTCCCATATTTCTTATTAAAAAGATCTGGAAAATTGCCATACTATGAAAAATAAAAGTTCTAGAGATATTCCCATATACAAATCAATGGAAAAACACTAAACAGAGTAGAAAACTGCAAATACTTGGGCATTATAATTGATCAACACATGAGATGGAATAAGTACTTGGAATACATAATAAATAAAACAAAGTATTTAATTTTCATATTCTACAAAATAGCAAACTTGGGGTGGCGCATTTGCAAATAACATTAATTTACTACAAAGTCTACAAAACAGATTACTGAAAATAATAAACAAGAACAACTTTATAACCCACAAAAACCCTCTAAATCTTGGCCAGCTATTTGCATATGAAACCTTAATATATCACTATAATGCGCTCAAAAGTAAATATTTAAATTCAACAAGCATAACAAGAAATAAGAGCATTCAATTACCCCTAAAACACAGAACAGTGAGTAATAAAAATACAAATTAAGGATACTTGTTTTATGTCACTAAAAAAAATATCTTTTGTTAAAAATACATTGGTTGCACTATTCTACATCTAGTGACAATTTGAGACAACATTATAAAAACTGTTATATTAATATTTTCTCTTTAATCTTAGTTTCTAGATTTTAAGTTAATTTTTGTAAATCTCGACCGCCCAGCGAACAGATAATAGCGTTTACCTCTGTGGGATTTTATTTCATGTAAATTTTTGGTTGAATAAATAAATAAAACGTGATCTGAGAGTTACCGACAATTACATGTGCAGAGTACATTCACGTTATATCACTGCTTACTTGTATCAACAAAATGGCTGTGTGTGTGAGAGAGGTTACCTTAGCTTCATGGTGATTAGATTAATCTTGAAGAGGGTGATAAAACTGATTGCGATGCACAGCCGATGATACAGAGGCAGAATGAGTTGCGCCAGATGAGGAAATATAGTGAGAAAGGCCGTGAGCTTTAGTGAGAAAGTCCGTATGAGTCGAGCCAGTGAATGTTCCTTGTCGAGAGAGGCTTGAGTATTGAGATAGCAGTTAAAGTGAGGTGTTGCCTCGTGACGAGCTAGCTGTCGAGTTGGCACACAGCGCATTTGATGATAATTGATGTGAAGACATACCCAATCACGAATATGTTATTAATCTCAGCGATCTTGAGTCTGGTGCCGGGGCTGCCTTGGTGAGAGTCCATGTGTGATCGAGAGCCGGTGAGAAGATGTCATGTGAGGAAATGGCGTGTGGGAAGCACTGCCGTAAGAGACGCACTGCCGTATGAGAAGATGCCGTGTGAGAAATACTGCCTTATGATAAGTTTCCGTGTGAGACGATACCGTATGAGATGTCCATGTAGAAAGAGAGAGTGACGAAACTTCAGTTTATCCAACGAGAATTATCGAAGGTGCACAGTGAGGTTTTCCAGATGTCAGACCGTTACTGAGAGGAGTTTAAGTGAGAGTGATTTCCGCCTTATTCCTCATTGAGCCTATCACCGAGGCGAGAGTCAAATCAGCGTCTCTCCCATTTACATGTGGAAGAGTGAGAGAGACAGCATGATTTTAGCCATACTCGACTAATCAGCGTAGCGTGTCAGCTGTTCCGGAGAGAAGCTGATGAATGCTGCCGTTTTCCGACCGCCTGCTGAGTTATACCTCTGATGCGCAACCGCGGAAAATTCAAAAACCTTGCTAATTCCCAAGCAATACTATGATTTAGAAAAACGTGAAAAAGCTTAAGGAATTGTATAAAAACATATTTTCGTAAGTTTTACAGCTGTAATAACGTATCGAAGTAATGATACTTGTAAAAATGTACTTAGTTTTATAAATTTATATTCTAGTTAATTTTAAAGCTATTAGATGTCGTTACTTGATCGTATTTTTATATTATTGAAAGTTCGAGTATTGGACTCGAGCGACGATAGGTTTAAGGAAGTTTCTCTCCCCTCGGGGTAAGAATAGATAACGGGACACAGTGTGTGAGTCCGTGCTGTTAGGAGAGAGAGAGAGAGATTTGAGGTAGGATGTGCGGGTACGTAGTCAGCGCATCTACGCCGACTACCGTGTCGCGTTGGAAAATTGGATAACTGGATTGGAAACCAGCGCAGATAGACCAATAACTGTACCGATATATAAGAGTATGGGTAATTAGTAAGTGCAAATAGGCCAAATACCGTGCTGATATAGAGAGGAAGCCAGATCAGTAACTTTCGCAGATATAGATAGGCCAGCTACCGTGCCGTAGAAGGTCGATGAGGTATAATTTAAAAAACGCTGCTAACTAGTTTAGCACAATGCTTTCTCAAAGAGAATAGCTAAATTGCATCAAATAATTTTTTTAAATAAAATTTCATTCTTTCTGCATATTTAATTTTGCATAAATAAATTATTCAGAAGTATATAAAAAATTACATTTAAAAACATTTACGGAGTAAAATCGTAATTATTAAATTGCAAATTAAAAAACTTAAGGTATCAACAGATGTTATTTATTAATGAAAAAGGAGAAATGAATTATTGTTTAAAACTAGAATAATGATAATTATTAAATAAATAATGATAAAAGTGAAATCATCGGGTGCGGAAAAGGTTCTATCTCGGCGAAGAGCCTGAAAAGAGCTTATTTCAGACGCGCACGTAAAAAGGTGCCATCTCGCTGCTATAAAAAATACGAGATGGCGCCTTCTTACACGTTCAGCTTATATAGTACTGTTTCATACGCTTCACCAAGATGGAACCTTCATACGCGCTCAGCTGAGATAGAACATTCTCCTTCCCACCGGACGAAATATACTTGAATTATAAAAAAATATATAAAAAATTATAAAAAAATGTTGAAGAATTATTTATAAAAATAACGGAGAAAATAACATTTTATCACGATTTTTTTTTATTTTTGTGAATTTTATAAAAGATTTAATATTATCCAATTTCTCTGAAAAAAATGGATGAAAAAGAAGTTACTAGTAACTTAAGAATTGCTTATTTCCAGCAGATTTCCAAAACAAGTTACAAAAATTTTTTTTTTAATGGTAGTGTAATAATATCAAGCTTTCATTTCCTATAAACTAGCAAAACTCGTAACGAAAAAAAAATGGCACCTAAACTGTCCCTAAACTATTTTCAGTGCAAGGCAGAGGTCGCCCCGCCGATTGCGTACGTCTGTTGCCCTGGTCCGTCCGACTGTCGTGACGTGTTTTCACGTACCTTCTCGGGGCAGGTGTTCCGTCACTCACTGGCACAACAAACGTATGGAGCGGGGCAACAGTCATACATAATCTCAAGATACGACTTCCGTCCTATACACAGGACGACTCACGTGCCAAATTGTCAACGACGTAGTATTTATTCAGTAGCCTATAAAAAAATATGTCACAAGCAGACATAAATTCAGCCAATGCAGATGGAGTAATTTCTCTATACTTTCTACATTCAATGAGTTCCGAATTGTCATGTGACGGTATTACCCATGGAAGAGATATATCTGTTACGTTATGACTGTTGTGAAAGGTTGCCGTGATGTTGCGTGCGTCAAGTATTGTGTCATATTCATCGACAAGAATTATCTCAATTCATGGATGAGATCTGTCGGTGTGATTTGTCGCAGCATGTTGAGCCATCTGTAAAGATAATTCTGCAGAGATTTTGCGAACATTGTTTGCTGTATAGTCATCTTGCAGAAGGTCGGCATTCAGATTGCCCATTACGATCTTTTTAAGAATAATTGCTACAATAATATTTCAGTTTATCAGCGAAATCGGTGTTCTCTATAAAGGGTACATCACGAGGTCTATAGATGACAGAAACAAGCATAGGTGCTCCAGTTTCTGACGGAACAGAAGATGTTCTGGCTTCTCTAGCCTAACGCGCATCTGTGTGGCAGATGATTCTAACATCTCACACGTGAAGTTGTCCCGAACATAACAGGCAACTCATCCCTTTCACAAATTTCTGTTCTGTCTAAAAACTTTGAAGCCTTCGATCTGAATGACGTCATTCGCAACAGATGGATCAAACCTGGTCTCAGTAATACCAAATAAGTGATAAGTCTGGTTGCCACGTAGAAAAATACGAATTTGATTAATGTCCTTCTTTATCCCTAAAGTCGCATTAATAAAAAATGTTCTCAGACCTCCCCGATTTCTCTTGCGACTTTCAGTGGAGACTTGGGCAATGCTACACTTTATTCCGACTTTTTGCGTTTGTTTGTATTCTTTTTCTTACTTTTACTTTCAATATTACTCTTAATTTGATTTTTGTTTCGTTTTTGTTGGATTCCAGGGACAATGTTATTCCATTCCTCACCAAACGAACAACTACTATCAGCAGAGATGAATAGAGAGATTGCCAGCGCTCCAGAAAAAGTGAGGCAAGTTTCTGCGCGTGGCGCGCTGCTGCCTCTCGCTGCCAAATCATTGAACTATACGCACAATTTTGTGATTGTTGCAACGTGGGTACGGAACGGGGTAGGGGAAATGGGAGAAGATGGCTTCGTGGCTCGGTGTACGTGCACTAAACATTTGTATGCTCGAGCGGCCCGGCGCACAGTGGGGCCAAAAACCTTGCTTTGGACAAATTAAACTGTAGGCTTCAATTATCATCGAAACATATTAAATTTTTTTTAAATTGAAGGTGAAGAAATTTCCTATCGATCTCTGAGAGCCGATTTTTGAAAAAATTCAAACGGATATTTTTATTTGACAAAAAATATAGACTTAAGTATAATCAATTTCATAAAAACAGTGTTTTAGTTTTAAATTTTATTTTCGTGAAAGCATAAATAAAACTAACACACACACACACACACATACACACACACACACACACACACACGCGCGCGCGCGTACGCGCACGTACGCACGCACGCGCACGATTTCTCCAAAAACTGCCCATAACTGTATGTATATATATCTTATCTTTGAAAAATATTCGATTTGTTATGATATCAATTTATTTGGGATTTTGTTGGTGGGAATAATGACTTTCCACGTTACAAAAACAAAAGTGGATGGTGTTTGTATAGAATCGATTGGATGGAGGCAATGGAATGAAGTAAAAAATTTTTTTTATTTCACTTGTTAAGCGACGTTTCGTCGGCCTGGTCTGCCGACCTCTTCAGGCTTTATTTAAAAAGAAATTAAAATTACAGAAATTATTAATACACTATCAATCACAGATATTAAACAAATAACAAACAGTCGGTACCTTATTTAGAAGTTAATGTGTCGTATAATACACATTTCATCGAAGTGAGCGTATGAGATACAGATTTAACGCATTTATATAGTAAGCAATGCCAGTGTTTAGGTGCATGTGTTTACAAACAAAAATAAATACATATAAAGAGAAAGGAAACGACATATAAATTTAATTTAAAATTCTTAATAACGGAACATATGAAGAATTGAGAAATTTCACGTCTTCTTTTTTGTTAACGTTGTATTTGTTACATTTAATATGAATCATTTCTGATATTAATCGTTTTTTATAGTTTGATTCATAATCTATAATTTTTACGTTATTCTAATCATTGATGAAATTTCGAGGATAATTGTTATCTTGGAGTATTTGGATAATTGTTATCTTGGAGTATTTGGATACTCCAAGATAACAATTATCCTCGAAATTTCATCAATCAGTACATACACAATAGGTTGTATAGAATAAAACACAAACCACAACAAAAAGACACTTTTACTCACAATAGATTTACCTCTTATATTTCCTTACCGTTTAATGATCAATTTGGTAAAATAGCATCAATATTAAAACTGTTCAATTTTCGAGTTTTACCGTTAGTCAAAAAAAGTTTTAACTCTATTATAAAATTAGGTAAAGATGTTACTGAAAAATGGGATCGGATGAACGTTGAATATAAATTCGCATGCAAATCATGCCCGGCTTCATGCGTAGGAGAAACTAAGCGTGCGCATAGAACTAGAATTAACGAACATAAAAAGAATAATAATCCAGAAGCTGCTGTGTATCAACACATGAAAAACTTTTCACATGAATTTGATTGGAATAACGTAAAAATTATAGATTATGAATCAAACTATAAAAAAAGATTAATATCAGAAATGATTCATATTAAATGTAACAAATGCAACGTTAACAAAAAAGAAGACGTGAAATTTCTCAATTCTTCATATGTTCCGTTATTAAGAATTTTAAATTAAATTTATATGTCGTTTCCTTTCTCTTTATATGTATTTATTTTTGTTTGTAAACACATGCACCTAAACACTGGCATTTACTATATAAATGAGTTAAATCTGTATCTCATGCGCTCACTTCGACGAAATGTGTATTATATGACACATTAACTTCTAAATAAGGTACCGACTGTTTGTTATTTGTTTTATATCTGTGATTGATAGTGTATTAATAATTTCTGTAATTTTAATTTCTTTTTAAATAAAGCCTGAAGAGGTCGGCAGACCAGGCCGACGAAACGTCGCTTAACAAGTGAAATCAAAAAAATTTTTGACTTCATTCCATTGCCTCCATCCAATCGATTCTATACGAACACCATCCACATACAACGGGAGTGCAATTTAATTTATATTCAACAAAAACAAAAGTGGCGCAAAGTTTTGCTAAAATTACGGCACATGAAGCGCGCATAGAGATTACTAATATATTAAAGAAAAAAAAATTTATAAAACAAAGAACAAATAGTACATTTCGATACAAGCGTGCGAAGTGGGTGATTCGTGCACGGGTGTGGTTTGTCGCGCGAGAGAAGCGGGAGCACACCGGTATACGAATCACCCGCTTCACCCATGTGCATCGAACTTTATTTTTTTTAATGGAGTGAGCGATACTCGAAGAACATTGATTATGTACATACTTGACGAGTATGAAGTTTATCGCTCAAGCGACAATCACACGAGTCATGGAAAAGATAAGGAGATTAGAAGCAGAGCGCGGGAGGCGACATACTTACTTTGCGCACGCTCCTACGAGAAGCGTGCGCGAAGTAAATTGATCTGCGCATGCGCGTACTTCGCGCGCGCTGTCTGTGAAACAGCTAATTCGCGCACGCAAAACAGGCACGAAAAGGCGAGTTTCCCACACGCCGTTAACAAAAAATAATTTAAAAATAAATAAAAAAAAATCATTTTATTTCATTTCATTGTATTTCATAATACAAGAGTTACCGCTGTTACTTACAAAATAAAGACATTTAGACGGTTAACAGAGAATAGTACATTTCGACACGGGTGGGGAAGTCGATTATTTAGCTGGTGTGACTTTTTGCACGAGCGAAGCGAGTGCGAAGAAGTCACACCACCTAAATAATCGACTTACGCACTAGTTTCGAACGGTATTTTATACCACGAGCACCGAAAAATCATATCAAAGTTGTGATTTTGAGGTTGAGTGGTATAAAATATTTTTTTTAACGGAGTGTGCGAAACTCGCCTTCTCGTGCTTGTTTTGCGTGCGCGAAGTAGCTGTTTTACACACGGCGTGCGCGAAAGTCGCGCATGCGCAGATCAATTTACTTTCGCGCACGCCGTGCGAGAAACAGCTACTTCGCGCACGCAAAACAAACAACAAGGCTAGTTTCACACACTCCGTTAAAAAAAATAGAGTTCGATACACGTGACCGAAAAGGGTCATCATTGCACGGGTGTTTTTGTCACCCTCGCTTCGCTCGGGCGACAAACTACACCCGTGCGAGAATGACACACTTCGCACACTTGTATCGAAAATAACTATTTCGTCACTTTAAAGGTGTTCGACCCCCTTAAGAAATAAAATGAAATATGGTTAAATGATTTTTGTTTTTTGTTTCATAAAAATTTTCTTTTATTTAATATAGGTATATATACCTATGGGAAGTTGTTCGACAAATCGTGCGCAGAAAAATAGTTATTTTTGAAACTCCGTGCGAGAAGTTCGATTTCTCGCACGCTGCGTTAAACGATGCGTGCAAAAATCTCACTTCTCGCACGTCGTGTCAAAAAATACGGTTCGACACTTGTGTGAGAAGTTGATTTTCTCCTCGTGTGACCTTTTCACCCTCGCTTCGCTCGGCTGCAGTCACACGAGGGGAAAATCAAATCCTCGCACTAGTATCGAAATGTACTATTTCGATACAAGTGTGCGAAGTGGGTCATTCTCGCACGGGTATAGTTTGTCACCCGAGTGAAGCGAGAGTGACAAAAACACCCGTGCAATGATGACCCTTTTCAGTCCCGTGTATCGAACTCTATTTTTTTTAACGGAGTGTGTGAAACTAGCCTTGTTGTTTGTTTTGCGTGCGCGAAAGTAAATTGATCTGCGCATGCGCGACTTTCGCGCACGCCGTGTGTAAAACAGCTACTTCGCGCACGCAAAACAAGCACGAGAAGGCGAGTTTCGCACACTCCGTTAAAAAAAATCAATTTTGTCTTACATATTTTACTAAAAAAACACTTACGATATAGAATATGTCCCAATTAGTTTTAAAGCATTATTTATTTTTGTTTTAAGAATATACACAAAACACTGATAAAACTTTTCATTTGTTTTTTCTTCAAATTACATTTTTCCCCTTATATACATATTTATATAATCGTATATTAATTCTACTAATTTTTTTTTTCATTTCCCTGTTCTTAATATATTTAAAATTCTCACTAAACATATCTATATATACTTTAAAAATCCAAAAATAATATTTTAAACATTAATATAAAGATAAAAACCGCTGCCAATTCATTGGCAAAATGCTTCCTCAAACTAATTTATCGATTCCATTTTTTAAATTTAAAAAACAAAAGTAAATTTTTCACAACAAAACTTTATTAATAAATAAAACTTTTCTTCGCGGATCTTTGTTGTTTGTTAAACAATTTGACTGAATATAAAAAATATCTTTTTTGTTTTTTTATTTATGTATCCTATACAAACAATTAATTATTGTTATAAGCAATTTTAAAGAAATACATTAGTTTGAGAAAGAAAAGTATGTATTGGCAATAATCTAATAAATACTTGTTTTGAAACAGTTATTTAACTACTATCCTGCTCGACTTAGTGATTTAAAGATAATCCATTATTGTAACAATCATACAAATATAATAACTAAGTTATATTTCTTAACAAAATACAACGAATCGTTTTGAAATTTAACAGAGAGGTAGTTTCTTTTCATATTTAAGAATCGATATTTTTATGAAATATTTTTATGAAATTTTTACGAAATTCATATTTTGAAAGTCAATTATTATCGTTGCCCTAGTACACGTTGCCGCGGGACTCAATCTGAAATTACTTTGTCGGGGATATGCCCTAGTACACAATAATTATTTTATTTATTTATGATATACAAATTAAATAGAACTATTGCATATTTTGCTCTAAAACTTTATATTTGTGTTTTGGGGCTAATTTTGAATGAGTAAAAAAATTTTGACCAACATAACCTCTTGAAATTTTAACACCATGTTGTACTCGATAAGGGTAATAAGTGGTGTAACAGGGTGCAGTTACGGGAGGGTATTAATCCCTCTCCGGGGTTCGCGGGGTAATATACCGGTGTATTCTACGCCCGGGCAACTCACCGTTGTAGAATTACCTGTAGTCCGGCAGAAGCGCCTCGGCACAGGTTCCGAACATGCGAGCCCGGCTTCTATTGTAGAAAGCCTAGGCCGCTTTCTACTAGAACCGGCGCTGCCCTATTAAAAATAATCACGTGAGGTTTTCGACCATATTCTCACGTGAGTACTCACGTGAGTACTCACGTGAGAAGTGAAAAAAATAGTTTAAAAAAAATTAGTAATCAATGTTTTTTTTACTGAACTATTACATAAATATTTTAACTTTAATTTTTGCGTATACCTTTCAATCCTTAAGGATGTTCAATGGTTACAGCAAAGTTAACAGAAGTCTTTGAAATTTTAATATATCATTACTTAGATAAAATAAAAGCAGCTTGAATTTTTTCAATATTTTATACTGAGCATTTTTTTGAGAAAAAAATTCTTGAAAATCGAGTTTTTAACATAGGCTCTTATGGGAGAGTGAGGTTATGTGACCTTTGAACATAAAAATCTCTTATAAAAAGTTAAGAGATTAGGTTAAAAGACCTGTATTTGAATAGAATAATAATCAAAGAATAAAAACTTAGAGGGATCTTGACCGCTTACAGGGCATTTGGGAAAGAAGTAGGTGAAAACGTAAACAAAACACCAAGTTCGTCGGCTGCGCGAGGAGGTGCGCGGTGAGCGGGAAGCACCCGCGGGGAGAGAGGGGCGTCCCTCGCTTCTCCCGCAGCATGACACCATTGAACATCCTTAAATAGTATAGGGAGATATCAAAAGCGAGGCAAGCCTCGTAATTACAACTCTTTTAAAAGAGTCGCGATATTAACTAAGTCTTATGGCTTTATGTATTTTCGCCGGTGTTCATTTGCCTATGGAAATCGAGAAAGGGGTTGCCGCCTGGCGGTTACCGGCGGAACTGATAGAACCCGTCTGAACTCCACGTCTAGTAACTCTTTAAACCGCCAGGCGCCAACCCCTTTCTCGATTTCCATAGGCAAATGAACACCGGCGAGAATACATAAAGCCATAAGACTTAGTCAATACCGCGACTCTTTTAAAAGAGTTGTAATTACGAGGCTTGCCTCGCGTTTGATATCTTCCTATACTATTTAAGGATTGAAAGGTATATGCAAAAATTAAAGTTAAAATATTTATGTAATAGTTTAGTAAAAAAAACATTGATTACTAATTTTTTTTAAACCATTTTTTTTTACTTCTCACGTGAGTACTCACGTGAATACTCACGTGATTATTTTTAATAGGGTGCGCTCTGCCGCTGCTGCCAACTGCTGCCCGCGAACTACCGGCTGCTCGCTATGACCTAGCGTTACCAGCGCAGCCGATCTTTCCCGCACAACGCCGCTGAGTTAAACTTTCAAGCGGCTATTGAGATACTTCCTCCCGCCACCGATGTTCCTCTAGGAGGCAATGCCTGCGACTAGCTGCAGCTGCTGAAAAGGGTAGAGGGCGATATTCGGGAAATCATGCATAGGTTAGGGCGCGCTCAATGAATACTCGTGACTCGACTATTTAAGATAAAACAAAACCAAGGGGTTTATTGAGGCAAAGATAAACCGCGCTAAGGGGCGCGAAACCCGGACAAGAATGTAACATTCGAACGGCGATAGCTTCGCCGCAATGCTCTTGGCGGCTGAGGATAGGGGATGGTTGCGCTTCCATACTCTGTCACCTGATGCCAGGGCAACCGAATCGAAGAAAGATCTTCCGACTTAGTTCCGCTATCACCGTCTTGGCGTTGGCCTTACGTATAGGAGATGCCTCTACCCACAGGGTGAAAAGGTCTTGAAACACCAGGATGTACTCGCAACCTTTGGAGCTACGAGGCAACGGTCCGATGATGTCTCCAGCCACGACCTGTCAGGGTTTGTCGATTACTCAGCGCCCCATGAGGCCGGCTGGAGCCCTTTGTTTCACCTTGAAGCGCTGGCACGTCTCGCAGTTTCGCACGTACTCTTGCGTTTCCGCATAGTAGCGCGGCCAGTAGTAGCGCAGCGCGACTCTGGTGAACGTCTTCTCTCTGCCGAGATGTCCAGCGGTGGCGTCGTCGTGGCATTCCTGCAACACCTCGCAACGATGTTCTTCTGGTACCACCAGCTTCCAGGCATCGTCATCGTCGCCGAGGGTTGAGTCTACCTCTGAGTTGCGGCGGTACCGATAGAGACTGCCTGCTACGAGTTTGTAGGTGGGGTAGTCATTGGGCTGCTCTTTGACCTTGGCGCACCACTCCTGATACCACGTGTCCTCGGTGTCGGCGAATCACGACACCGCAGCCACTTCTAGTGCGTCCTCATCCTCATAAATACGACAGAGGGCATCTGCCACGTGGTCCAAGGCGCCTTTGCGGTGTTCAACTGTGAACCTGTGGCCTTGCAGCTCCAATGCCCAACGAGCAAGCCGGCTCGTCAGGTTCTTCATGTGACAGAGCCACCGTAAGCTACTGTGGTCTGTCACAACTTTCAACTCGTACCCTTCGATGTAAGGGCGAAACTTCTGGATCGCCCATACAATCGCAAGGCACTCTCTTTCCGTCCCGCTGTAATTTTGCTCTACCGGGGTAAGCACTCGGCTTGCGAACTCTATTACCCGCTCTAGCTCTTCCGATTACTGGAGCAGTACAGCCCCTAGGCCCACGTCACCCGCGTCCGTCTGCACGATGAACAGCCCGTTAGGATCGGGGCGGTGCAGCACCGGCGTGGTCATAATCATCGCCCGGAGCAGATCGAAAGCGTTCTGCTGCTCCTCGAGCCACTCATACCTCTGGTTCTTCTTTGTCAGGTTGGTGAGTGGCTCGGTATGAACCTCCTATACCTGGATGACGTGCCTAGGAACCGTCGCAGCGCCTTCAGGTTCAGTGGCACCGGGTAATTCTTAATGGGCTCTATCTTGGCCGGGTTATGCCTCGTGCCGTCCCGGTTAAACAAGAAGCCCAGGTACGTTACCTCCGGCTTGCAGAACACGCACTTCGCAGCGTTCAGCGTCAGTTCAGCAGCTCCGAGCCGTTCTAGCACCGCTTGCAAGCGTTCCTTGTGCTCCTCGAACGTCTCGGCGACGATGATGATGTCGTCGAGGCAGGCATAGACGTTCGGCTCTAGCTCGGGTCCGAGCACTTGGTCGATGAGCCGCTGGAAGGTAGCGGGGGCGTTCGTCAGACTATACGGCATCCGCCGGAACTGGTATAACCCCATTCCCGGCACCGTGAAGGTCGTGATCGGACGCGCCTCTTCCGCTAGCGGTATCTGGTGATACGCGCTCTTGAGATCCAGCGTGGAGATAAACTTTGCCTTCCTCAGCTTCCGCAGAATATCTTGCATACTTGGAAGGGGGCAGGCATCGGGTTCGGTGACTGCGTTCACCTTACGCAAGTCACTGCAAAACCGCCGCGTGCCGTCGCTCTCTCGCGTCATCACGACAGGGCTCGACCAACCACTCCTGGAGGGCTCAATTATACCTTGAGTTAGCATCTCGTGCACCTGGCGATACATCTCCTCCTGCACCCTATCTGACACCGGATAGTGGCGCTGTTTGATTGGCCGAGCATTCCCCACTCGGATCTCATGCTCCACGCCTTTGACGCATCCCAGTCCTGGCGGGAGCTTGCCCCGGATCTCGTCTACCATGGCCTTCAGCTCCTCTCGCTGAAGGTCCGTAACGTCCTCAAGCCCGATTAGACACGGCGCTACGATCGGCGGTCAAGCTGGCTACTTCCAGCTCGACATAGACTTCCGTCTCCTTGCAGAAGAGCCTATTCGCATCCGGGTCAAGTACGGCCCTAAACGCTCGTACAAAGTTGATCTCTAGGTAGCAGTCTGCGTCGAGCTGGGGCATGATGGTGACCCGTATGTCACACGTTATGCCCGCCACCGTGATCGGCAGGATCACGTGGCCTAGCAGGGGCCTGCGGCTTCCATCCGCGAGCCTTACCCCTTGCTTCTCGGACGCTACGAAGTCCCTTTCGAGCGCTGTTGCCAGTTGGAGCCCGACGGTGCCCATGACCGTCGTAGACGCTCCTGGATCCAACAGCGCTCGGAGGTCGAACTCGCCGACCCCGATCCGTATCCAGCATCGGGTTTCTCGGTCGGGTGGTGGGATAGCCGAGGCCTATCCTCGACTATCCTTCGGCAAGCGAGTCCCTCGCTCTTGCGGGTCCGGGCCACTGTCGCCCGCGGCCACCGCGACCTCCTTCGTAGAGATCTCTGCCTGCGGGGGAGCGGAGGTAATCCATTCTACGCCCCCCCTCCCCTTGGCGTTTCCCGAATCGTTCGGGCAGAACCGGGCCATGTGTCCTGGAAGGCCGCACGAGTAGCAACACAATGGAGGCCTCGGCTCCTTCGGGGAGTTGCCTCCGGAACTAACGGGAGGCGGGAAATTACCTTGCGCCTGCCCCCTCTTCTGTTCCGGGGGCTTCTCGGATCCGCCCTGACCTGGTGGTCGGTGGCCGCGCCCTCTACGCGGCCCCGACGGGGACGTTCGTCCGGAGCCCTCCATTCTGGGGTTCCCCATGTCCACGAGGCTCTGCTTCAGGACCCTTCGAAGCATGTACTCTAGACTCTCCTGCTTGGGGCCTCTCTCCTCTTCCACCGCTGCCACCTTGCTCTCCTTGATCCGCTTCTGATTGTGCGGCGTATCGCACGGAGGGGGAGGCTTGTACGCCATTTCTGGCAGCAAGGTGGATCCTAGCGGTGGCGGCGGTAGATAGGCCTTGGAATACTCCAAGGTTTGCTCAGCATCTACCGCCAAGTCGAGCAGTTCCGATGGTTCGGAAGTCTGATCTCCGAACCATAAACTGGAACCGCCGCTTGAGATTGCGATGGAGCTGGTCCAGCTGATGTTCGAGGCTGGGGACGGGCAATATCTTCCTCATTATTGCAACGAGGCACGTGATATAATCCCTCACGATCTCGTCCGCCCCTTGCGTGCGACTATTGACTTCGGCCACTAGCCGCTGCTGGTACCTTCGGCTCGTGCCATACCAGCGTCGCGCAGCCGTCACAAATTCCTGCCACGTGGTCCACTTCTCCTTCTCGTTTCTAAACCACGTGGCGGCCGTACCGGTGAAGGTTTCCGATAGCGACGACAGCAGCTCTTCCTCTGTAAGGTTGGCCAGGACTCTGCAATCCTCGAGCCTCGCCAAAAATCGGTCTATACTCTGGCTTTTCTCTCCAGAGAAGCTTACGTGCCACTTCCGCACTATTTGGCCGATATCTCTCGGGTGGTATAACCCCGACTTCGAGAAATTGGCCGAAGTGCCTGGCGCGGAGTAGTTGTGCCAGCTTGAACTTCTCGCCAGATTTCAGCGGTCACCCCCCTCCCAGGCTGGGTTTACGTCCCGTAAATCAGCCTGGTCTCTAGGGCGAGCTGGCGGTGGCGAAGGCTGCCTACGATCCCATGCTTCGTTCTGCTCTGGGATCGTGAACGTGCCTTCGAATCGCACATTCAGTCCTGGCCTTGTGTCCGCTATCTGGGTTCTGGACGCTGTTTGTCGCTCGTGGTCTAGTCTATCCTCCAGTGCCTTTACCTTAGTTAACAGCCCTGCTATCTGGATGCTGTACGCCGCTTGTCGCTGGTGGTCTGCTGCTAGCCTGTCCTCCAGCGACCTTACTTTCGTTATCAGCTCCACCAATAGTAGGCTGATATCCTTTGGCACCTGGAACTCTGTCCCGTCGCTTGCCTGGAGACGCAACATGTCTCCTCGATGTGGCAGTGGTTCATCTGCCCCCGTGTTCTGCATGTCGTCGCGAAGGTCGTCTCGTTGCGCGTTCTCCTCTTCATTTGCGTCCTCTTGATTCACTTCGGCGACTTCCTCATATATGGCGTTCTGGTTGTGCGCCGTGGGCTCATGGGGATGTGGGTGTTGGACTCGCGGCGCCGCCTGTGCCGTCGTCACCCTCAGTAGTTTCAATATCGGCTCGCTCTTCAGTACTGCCTCCAATGGGTGTACGTCCCATCTGGAGGTTTCTACGAAGGTGCCGTCGTCTTCTACTAGGAGTTTGCCCAAAATATTTTACCTCAGTGATTTCCGCCGGACGATCGCGTCTCCCGGCTCCTCTGTCTCGTCAAAGTCATTTGGGCAATACATTCCCAACACCCACTTAGTCAGGCTATCCTTCTTTCTGAAGACTGTGCCATAGCGCCTTATTTCAAGCTGCGCCAGGTAGCTGTCAATCTCATTATGTGTGAGAGAATCTGCCCAATCCTCCACGGCTTCCTGGATGTAATACGCCATCACAGTCGCACGCGAATTTTTGTGCGTGCAAGGAGATTTTCAGTTCAATAACGTGGAACTTGTAAGTGCTTTTGCACTGCCAGTGGTATCCTTCACAAGGTACCTCCTGGATTACTACCGACTAAGGAAAACACGAATTTTCTCAACTGGCGGTTCGGTCTCTCATCGCCAGATCCGGGTAATTCGCTTTTTAACCTGCTTGCTTGGAGGTTATGTCGCTTTATGGTTATTGCGCGAACGTCATTCGCTTGTTTGCGCAATGTGCAAACGTTTTTATCGCATGCGCAAACGATTCAGCGCATGCGCAAACGATAAAATCGGTACAGTCGCGATTTCGCGGATGCGTAAGCGTTTTCGCGGGGTTACATGTCGTTAATTGCTAATTGAAAATAAACTAATTCACTTTTTTAACTTCTACTTCCTGCGCAAATCTATTCGGCACGCGAGCAAACGATTCCGTGTCGAAAAATCGAAATTTGCGTTTTCCGCACGCTGCGCAAGCGTGGCACTAAATTCACTAGGTGTAATAGTATCACCAGCGCATGCGCAAACGATTCCGCGTTCAGAAACCAAAATCTAATTTTCGACCCTTTACGCATGCGCAAACTGGAAATTAGTGATGCGCGCACCTCCCAGTGAGATGCGCTACCGATTCCGCGTGCTAAATCAAAATTTTAATTTTTCGACCCTTTGCGCATGCGCAAACTCGAAATTGGTGGATGTGCGCACCTCCCAGTAAGATGCGCAAACGATTCCGCGATAGTGATTTTCCACGTTTTTTTCGGTTTCTGCGCATGCGCGGCCTCAAACTTACTGCGCGCCACCTCTAGGCAATGCCTGCGACTAGCTGCAGCTGCTGAAAAGGGTAGAGGGCGGTATTCGGGAAATCATGCATAGGTTAGGGCGCGTTCAATGAATACTCGTGACTCGACTATTTAAGATAAAACAAAACCAAGGGTTTTATTGAGGCAAAGATAAACCGCGCTAAGGGGCGCGAAACCCGGACAAGAATGTAACATTCGAACGCGACAGGCCGAGACTTTAAACGACACACGCACGCTCGCGGCCGCCGATTCGCGGCGGCAACAAACAACTCTTGCGACACTCAGATACGCGCGTAATATTAACTGCGACTTACGCAAGTTGGCTGGCCAGCCATAGCCGCTGTCGCTCGCTCTCTCTCTCTCCCGCGCGCGCGCTTATGCCACAGATTCCCGCAGCAAGGAGGGACGGGGATGGAGAACACCTTACTGTCCCCGTCCTTCTTCTTTTGGCCGTAGCTCTCTCTCTCTCTCCCTCGCTCGTTCGGGATTGGTGGCGGTCGCGCAGTCAGCGGTGGAGGCGCGGTACACACTCTCTCTCTCTCTTCTATCTCCTATCGCACAAGAAACACACGGCAGGCACCTCAGACTATGTTCGCGTGTCACAGGTCTATCAAGTTTGCATCCAAACTCTTAATTCATTAAAACAACAATAATAAATCGATTGCGCATTAAAAAATAAATTAATTTTGTTAATAACATTTTTTTGCGCGAGCTTTTATTTACGAGATATTACGAATATGTATTGGGCGCAGCCCCCAAAATAAAATCGTATTTTCTATAAAATGGAAAATAGCTAGAATTTTCCGACAAAGTTTATTCGATTGCGCGTCGTGTGCGCGAAGTGCACCCGAATCGTAAATTCGGAAATTCGCATTATTATAATTAATAATAATTAATTTTCCATTCAGCCCCAGCGAAATATTATATAATACTGTGCGCATGCGCGCACCCATTATTTCGTCGTGATGTTTCGCGCAATCCGTAGATGACTCCCTTTGCAACTACCAACGACGGCAACGACCATAAGTAGACGCGCGGATTACGCGAAACATCACGACGAAATAATGGGTGCACGCATGCGCACAGTACTATATAATATTTCGTTCGGGCTGAATGGAAAATTAATTATTATTAATTATAATAATGCGAATTTCCGAATTTACGATTCGGGTGCGCTTCGCGCACACGACGCGCAATTGAATAAGCTTTGTCGAAAAATTCTAGCTATTTTTCATTTTATAAAAAATACGATTTTATTTTGGGGGCTGCGCCCAATATATATTGGTCAATATCTCGTAAATAAAAGCTCGCACAAAAAATGTTATTAACAAAATTAATTTATTTTTTAATGCGCAATCGATTTATTATTGTTTGTTTAATGAATTAAGATTTTGGGTGCAAACTTGATAGACCTGCGTGTCACGGCCAGAAATCAACATGTCCGCGGCGTCCCTTTCGCGGCAGCACCGCGGCTTCTTCTCCGTTTGCCTCGATCGCGCGCCGCGTGGCGCGCTACGAGGCATTCGACGTTCCGGCGCGCGAGATTCGAATCTCGTGCCGCCGTCTGCTCGGTTAATGCGACTCATATCGGCGCCCGTCACAGTGGTAAAAATTTTGAGTCAATCAATCGAATATTCTTTTTAAAAATGCAAATATAAGAAATTTATAAAAAAATTTTAACCTCAAATATCTTTGGTCACAACAGTCAGATTTTTTTGGGCAAAGAACTGAATCCTTAGACATAAAAAAGCTAATTCTTTGCCAAATTTCAAAACGATTCATTGACTTTTACTGCTGATATCGTTAACGAAAGAAAACGCACTTGTTTTCAAAAATAATTTTTTTCTCGGAAACAAATCAACATAACCTCTTCAAATTTTAACACAATGTTGTACTCGATAAGTGTAATCGATAAGTGGTAACTCGATAAGTGGTAAAAATTTTGAGTGGAAAAATGAAAAAGTTTTTGAGATATTAATTAAAGAAATATAAACATATTTTCATTAATAACAAATGACAGGCTAGAGATAATTTAAATTTAAAAAAAAGAAATTTTAGATAATTTAAAGACCTTTTAATAAAAATTTAGTTTATTAAGTAATACAGGTTGAAACAAATTAAAAAATAAAAAAAAAAACGAAAAATTCAAAATCGTTTTTGGTTATAAAAAAAAAATATCGGTAAAATCAAAAAGTAGGTTATGCTCTCTCTATTCTCCTCCGAAACGAAGAGAATAAGCCTTTTCCGATGTAAATCGGTCGATCGGTTCAAAAGTTATCGCCTGTACACACACAGACACACACACACACACACACACGCACGCACGCACGCACGCACGTACGCACGCACACACACACACACACGCACACACACACACACACACACGAACATTTTTTTTATCAAAAATAACGGATTTTAGCGCCAAAAGTCTTAAAACATGTTTTTGAACATTTTTTGTTTCAAAAATTTTTTTCACCGTTACAAAGCTTCCTCTTTGAGGAAGCAAAAGTAAATAATATAATTTATGGACGGTATTTTTGACAAAAATAAAAATTTGAATTTAAAACTTATAGCAGTTAAGTTCGCACCGTAACAACCTGACTTATCACCGACAGCTTCTCACAGCTCACTCCTTTATTATAACAGAACTGATTTTAACCTATGAAAAAGTCTGCAAGCAGTGTAACCATGCACAGCTGTCATTTCATATAAACACTGTGATATCAGTATCAGCACCTTTCTTATACAAAGTGTTGTTCTTAGTTTTCATTGTTTCCAACGGATTTGGGAGTAAACATTTAGTGTATTATATAATATGTAAAGGTATTTTAAATAAGTTTTTAAAAGTATTTGAATAATACAAGTGACAGTTGAATTAAAGTTTTAGAAATAGCTTTTTAGTACTTGAACTTTTATTCGAAACTTTATGCTTAAGGTGGTTCCCTGGGTAAGAGAGAGAAAGACAGCTTTGGGCGAGAGAGATAGAGAGTGCACGCTGGCGCGCTGAGCATACATAACCCTCGGAACATATCAAGTCTGCGAAAGCGATATTCTTAAGACGCTCTATTTTAATAATGAATCGATGAATCTACTTCATTCTTGCGCGAAAACATTCCTTATTATATATTCCATGTGTACATAAAATGCCAAGTCTGATTTGAATCTCATTGCTTAGATATTGTTGTAAACAGATACATAACGCGACAGTTTCGATAAATATAGATATATCTCCCATGTAATCCGTGTAACTTTTCACAGCGATTACTCAGAAGCCAAACGATAAAATGCTCTGAAATTTGGATATGACATTCGTTATGTCTTTATTGACCTACGTGTGTAATTCCAAGTATGTTTTGAATCAACTCTGATCTCCTGGGAACTACCTTAAAATAGCAGGAATTGATACTAAAGAAAAATTAAGTCTATACTGACTATTAGAAAAAACATTTAGAGTACAGATTTAAATCAACTTTTAAAGGAAGCGGAAGATATGATATTATTTATGCAGAAAAACATCATGGAATCTTCGCTTCTGCCAGAAAACTACCATTATCAACCATCGCCTGAATCTCACTATGATATAATTGACATTTTATTTTCTGAAGTCAAAACAGTTATGCACTACAATAAATATATATCAGTCGTATTCTGTTTATTAAGTAGTAATATTATATATGAAAAAGAATAATAAAGGACAAGTAAAGTAGTTCACCCTATCAGACATTAAAAGAAGATCAATATAGGAGTGTTGCTGCTATAAACATTTTTTTTAAGCATTTGGCTATGGCGATACTGGCTTCATAACATGCATGCAAGATTTTGGATTTCTCAACACATTCTTTATTTACCTCCGTATATAAGAATCTAATATATGTGATAAAGATTATTAAAAATATATGGATTTAAAAGCACTAAAGGATTTACATGTTAAACCACTTTATAAACTTAACTGACTGATGTGCATATGACTGTTACGCGTACTCATAGCTTACAAGTCTGATGGACTGTATATCCAGGTACCAGAATATTTGTTCTAAATGTAAAATATTTTGAGCTAAAAACAATACTTTTTTGTATTTCAGGGCAGAGATGGAGTTAAGAAATAAAGAAGAAGAAATAAAGAAGTATTTTAGTAATTTTATCTTTAAAGCTGTTTTCTACATAATGTAAAATTTTAGGCTCTGCCGTCGACTCCAGATTCAGGAACTGCATATATTTTAATGGGAGTGGTCCTAAAATTTTGGTATTTTATATTTCTATTGACTGAAGAGTTGTATGTATCCAATTTTTACTTGATTAAATAATTTTTTGCGGTCAAAAATTGCTAAAAAATCTGAGTTTCACTTAAATTGAAGATCTTTTACCAATTTTTGACCGTAAAAAATTATTTAATTAAATAAATTGGATACATACAACTCTTCAGTCAATAGTCATATAAAATACCGTCAATAGTCATTAAAATATAAGCAGTTCCTGAATCTGGAGTCGACGGCAGAGCAAAAATGTTGAAATTCTGAAATTTGGAAATTTGAATATATTTGGTTAAAATGGATCAAAAATTTTTTTTGTGTCTAATTTTATCACAAATTGGATATATTTTTATGATATTGCTTCTACATATTTCTAATTATGAAAAAAAAATTTGTTGAGGTCATTTCATGAAGAAAATTCTAAAGGTGTCTGACCCCCTTAATATATACAAGAGTTACGGCTTTTACATACAAAATATTACCTGTAGTCCAACCAATATGATATTTTCAACATCATTTGTCGATTTAAGGGGGATCAAAGAGTACTGCTTTAGTTTCTGGAAGTAATAGATTCTCATGTTCTAAAAATGAACTGCATAAACTTCTTAAATATGGATCAGCAGAAACTAACAAATAATGAAGGAAATCTTCATTCGTGTTGATGAAAGATGATTTTCTGGTGTTATTCTCTCTGCATCTTTTTATTATTTTATTTATAGTTTCTTGAGCTTTCTCTGACAATTGTCCAATTGGTATATCAAAGGATTTTATAATGTTGGCCCCATGAATTAACACTTTATGCATAGAGGAAGGCATAAAATACCAATTGTATTTATTTACATAAATTTCAGCAATATTAAAAGTAAATAGGTGAAAATTTTCCACATTTATTGCTTACCGCAAGCCAAAACTTGTAGAATAATATAAAAATTATGAAGCAATTATTTATCGATTCCTGTTATTTCAGAAACTATTTCGTAATTTGCAAAAAACTTACGCGCAGTGTTCCCATCATTTGTCGATCCACTACCTTGTTTCATTGCATCCACGATTAGGTCTAAGCATTTGCGAATTTCATTTTGTATAGTGGTTTTTCGAATCTTACACAGATCTTTTTGCTCTTTAGTTCTAGCTTGCAACTGCTTAGTAGGCAATTTATAAGCAATATGGAGTACGCAGTCCATAAAGCGAATCCATGCGTGAAGTGTTTGTAAGCCGTATTTGAATGCGTTTACATTTTCAGACTTTGCTTTTACGATTTGTAAACGATTCATTTCTGATGGTTACGCTCTATATACAGCATAGTTAGAAGAAGAAGACGTTTCCGTAATTACTTCACACAACTTCCCATCAACCATTGTACATAGCAATTCATAATCAACATAATATACAATGTTATTTACTGTAATTTCACTCTTTTGTAAATTTTGTATTTGATTTTCGATGTTTTTCAGCTCCTTTAAAATTTTCTCTTTTGTTTCTGCTTCATAATGAAACGATATAGGTAAGCAAGAATAAGGAGAGGAGGTTCGAGAGTTTTCCCAAATTGACACCGAATCATCCGCAGATTTAAGAAACAATGAGACCATAGATATTAAAAACACACTTTCATTTGATTTTATCCTATGTCCATTTGTGTACTTATAAGCATTTATTCCAGATGTTCCATCACATCCATACTTCACGTACATTTTCATACGTCTTATATCATGAGTTGCAACACTTTTCATTTTTAATATTCGTTCAGCTGTATGATTTAATAATACCTGTAGCTGTATGGAAGCACCTTTTTCACTTGATTCTATAGCAGTGTTAGGTCGGTAGCACTGCATTTTGGCATTTGTTATTTTTTATAAGAAGGAAGAATGTCAACTTCTTTTTCTATTAATCGCTTTCTGAGTAGCTCGTATTTATATTTGGTTAAATTCAGATGTGTGAAAAGTGAGAGCACTTCATCATCATTGAATTGATTTGAAGTTCCATTTCCACCCTCCACTCTTGAATTTATATCAGTCTCGATAATAAACCCTTTTTAATTATGTCTATAGTACCTTCTTCTCCTAGTGCTTCCAACACTTCCGATAAATCTACATCTTCATCTGATGGACTTTTTTTTAATTCTTCAAGTCTTCTTTTTTTTGTCTTTTCAGAACATCCTTTGAAACTCTTTATTTTACGCTCTATGGGGTGTAATTCTTCAAAACAAATTAAATCACTATTCAGTCATTTCTCGTTATTTTTCAGAAACTTACTTTTAATGCTCAAAGATGCTTTCCATTTAAATTTATAAGAAGTTCATCTGCAGTTTTAGATTATATTCAAATAATATTTTAAAAAGTTCGCTTTTTTATATGAATAGAATTCATCGTTAATTAAATCTGTTACGTAAATACTATAATATTTTATATTATATATAGTACATATTATATATACTAATACTAATAATATTTTATGAAAATATGTAAACTCCTGAAAATATACAAAAATAAATCAACAAAAGATTATTTATTGTTAAATAAAATTTTCAACCACCTTGGAAAAAATCGACTCTATTGTCTGCTCAGAAATGGCGAGATTTACTGGAGGAATATTAAAAACTAGACATTTTTCTTATCTATTTCTATTTAGCGATCAAATGATTTTTCTGGATATATTCGACCATTTAATAGATTGAAAACAGAATAAGTTTTATCACAAATTTACATTAGCTTACTTATGAGTATTTAAAAGATATTAAAGTTGGCCAGTTTTTTTAGTTAGAAAATGGCTAATAAGAGGCTATTACTATTATGGCGAGGAGTGACAGAGACAGAATCTAATAGAAAAATATGGGTTTCAGTTAATATCTAAGAAAGGACTGCTGTAAATGTTCTTTTAGTCTCTGTTTATTGTTTACATTTTTGTAAGCTATTTATTACAATTGAATGCTCTGAAATGTAACCTCAAGTCTATGAGTAAATTTTAATTGAATTTTTGGAGGTTATGCATTCTATTTCCAATTTATTAAAAGGTCGAAAATAGGGGAAAAAGCGTTTCAACAAGGCGAATAACTAGCCATTTATTCTAGCTATTTACTGACTCCCTGGCTATTTCGTACTAGACAGATTTCTACCAGAGTATTCTTAGTACTTATAGCCAAAACAAAGAAATGAATGAAATAATTACGAGAGTTAATACAATTATACTTATAGAAGTCAAATAAAAGTTTAATTATAAATATTTAAAAATGAATTTTTACTTTAAGATTTTGTCTATTAAATGCAAAAGCTATTCATTATATTTGACGAGGCATTTTTACAGAATTATTTAATGAAATCTTAATTGAAATAGATATTTAGTATTTACAACAAAATATTTATTCGAATTAAGTCAATGTTTTGATAGAACACTATAGATTACGTTAAAGCATAGCCAGTGAATGAAATTTATAGCATGTTTTTTATTTATAACACTGTCCCGTAAAAATTTGCGCTTACCACAAGTTCAATTCTTTTTATTTCTTAGAATTTTAACTAAAAAACTGTACTACAATCAAAACGGAAGTATACCAAGATATTATTTAACGTGAGTAATATATAGCCATATAAAGCTTTATTTATAACACAAACTGTCTTCGCTTATCCACTATATAAATCGACATGTAACGCATAACGCATAACGCGTAACGCATCACGCAAAATTTTGTAACGCTATAGTACTAGAAGCAAAAAGAGAGAGAGAGGGGTAGCGAGAGGGAGAGAGAGAGAGGCGGGAGGGGAGAGAGAGAGAGAGAGAGAGACAGAGAGAGAGAGACATTTGACATCTCAGTTTATTGACGCCGTGGGGTACAACCCCGTGTGGCGCTTAATGAAAGTACATTGAATTTAACAAAATAGCGAGATATGGACAGATTATAAAATAATGAATATAAAGTGAAAACTAGGTGAAAAATAACATGAAATAAAATAAAAAAAATAAATTAAAATTGAATAAATAAAATAAAATACAGTAAAATAAAATTAAAGTAAAAGCGCCGCAGAAATTAACGAAGGTAGGTTGATCGCATAACAAGAAGTGACTTGAATAACAATTATTGCCGCTCGGACGCTGATGAGAGTGTGATGGCGAGTAACAAGTTTGAGATGACTGATGAAATAATGAAGAATGATAGTGATAATAAGAGGCGCCGGTGGTGTGGATGAGTGAAGTTGTTAGCGCACGCAGGGAGGGGGGGGGCGTTGATCGCCAAGCGTATGCGAGGGAAATAAGCAGCAGCTTACAATCGAGTACGAAGGAGCAGCCGCGGGTGCACAGTTCGGCGTTCATCCCTTACCCGCTTCAGCCAGTCAGCCGTGTCCCTCTCAAATAGCGTCTCGAATAGGCGCCGCTTAAAAGTACGGTAGGCAGCAGATGAGAATTCGATCACATGAACAGAGCAAGAGGGACATGGCTTCGAGGGCAAAAGAGTGTTTATATGCCTCGGTGCGAGCCGTTGGCGGGACAAAAGCCTCAGGCAGCCCTCTCTCCGATCGACAAACGTCCTCATCTACATTTTGGCGGCAGCGAAATTCCCATGCGATGTATGCTGGTGAATTGTTCGCGATCACCGCGTAAGCCTGGATGCCGATGAAGTATTCACGCCGCCTTGTGGCTGAGAGCCAGTGACGTGGGAACGCGCTGGAATTCTTCCAACGACAAAGTGGACGCGGGCATTAAGTGCAGTTTTTAAGCTTTTTACCCTCGTCTTGTCCAGGTGGTGGTAGACTTCGCACGCGTAGTCGAAACACGAAAAAGCGAGGCTCTCCACTAAACTTTTTCTCACCGGTCTCGTTAGCGCGTGGCGGTGGAAACGAAGGGTGTAAAGGGTGCTAAAAACTCTGCGTCTAATGTCCCTGACGTGAGGCTGCCAGTCGAGAGTACTGGTCATTAGGAGGCCGAGGTTTCGAGCCTCTTGGACGTACGGCAGGGGGTGTCCATCGACAACGACCCTGGGCAGAGAGGCGAGGTCGAGCCGATCTGTGTAAAGTTTGCTACTCAAAATCATGACATTTGTTTTTCGCGCGCTCAACAGTAGATCATTGGCCCTTGCCCAGTCGGCGACGGCTTGAGCGTCAGCGGTGATGCGGGATATCGCTTGGTAGATGGCTGGGGGATAAAGTGGAGGTACACCTGCGTGTCATCGGCATATATCATGATTTTGGCGAACTTTAAAACGCTTGGCAGGCCATTGATATAGATCGCGAACAGCAATGGTCCGAGAACACTGCCCTGCGGGACTCCAGAGTTGACACGGAGATGGTGCCACTGGAGTCGATGACTGCTTGAAGGCGATCGGCAAGATAGCTGAAGAACCACCTCAGGGCGTGGCTCGAGATATTTATTGCTCGAAGTTTCTCGAGGAGGTGAGCGTGCGGGGTGGAGTCGAACGCCTTTGAGAAGTCGAATAGAATGAGGATCGTCATCATTCGCTCATCGATCGCCTCTCACACGTCATCCATTACGCCAAGTAAGGCCGTTTGAGTACTGTGACCCCGCCGAAAACCAGCTTGCCGCGGGCAGAGGAGGTTGTTTACCTCAAGATATCCTATGAGTTGTTGGTGGACCAAGCGCTCAAGAATTTTTGAGCATTCCGGTAGCAGCGCAATTGGCCGCGTGTCGGAAGGCTGCTTGGGGGTCTTAATTTTAGAGAGCCGCCGAATGAGCGCCTTCTTCCACTCTGAAGGAAAAGTGGCAGTAACGAGTGACGCGTTGAAGGGTCCTGTGATGTAAGGCAGCGCCGTATCGGAGACAAGCTTCAGAATCGGCACAGAGACTCCGTCGTGGCCTGAGGCCTTGGAGGCAGCATGTCTGATGGCCTCAACGACCTCATAATCTGAGATGGGCCGGAGGCTGAAGTGGCAGTTGAGGGCTGCATTCGGCGGGCGCTGACAGGCCATTTCGAAGTCGTTTTCAGTGATAGGTGGATGCCGATTTACTATGGACGCGAAATGTAAATTTAGTGTGGACGCATCGAAATATGCGAATGGTGATGAAAGGCTTGATCCAGAGATACGCATGCGCCGCAGCTCCCTCCACTTTGCCTCGGGGCTGGGCGCCTGTTCTAGGCGAGATGCAAGGTGATTATTCTTAGCCGTGTCCAAGAGAGAGAGAGAGCGAGAGCGAGAGCGAGAGAGAGAGAGATTTTATTAACACCTTGGGGTTTAACCCCGTCTGGCGCTCAAAGTAAAAGTACATAGTGACGATAATAATAGAAAAAGCTAGGAAAATTGTATTTATACATAGGTAGACGAAAAGGCTTATAATTTTATAACTAAAAAGAAAAATAACTAAGAATAAGTACATGAGTCTGAGAGACAAGCACGTTCACAAAACGAGCGGTAGCGAGTATCTCAGATATATATCGCATAGATTAAGGTTAGGCGAGGCAGCAGTAAATGCCGAGGTGCGCATACAAGTAGAGTGGGAACAGAAAAAAGAAACATAGGAGAAAGGGTGACGAAAATCGTGTGAACAGTAAGAGGGGCAGAGAGAGAGAGAGGGGGGGCGCACACATTGCTGCCCTTACAATGGTAATCCTTAGTCGCGGGGGGAGAGAGGGGACATGAGGCCGCCTGTCTCACTAGAGTCGGGGGCGCGGGATAGTTAGCAATCTCTCGGGTAAATGCTCGTCGTGCACACGCTACCCCCAGTCGGCCAGGTCCCTCTCTAGCAGAATTTCAAAGAGTGAAGTCTTGAAATTTGAGAGGGATCGGGGCGAAAAGGTAGTAAGATTTGTCGAATTTAGTAATGACATGGTCTCGAGGGTGAATGATCGCTTGTGAGCTTCGGTGCGAGACGTGGGCGGAACAAATGCTTTCGGAGCCACGCACGGCAAGGTCGACGAGCTGAAGCCGATGAAACCGCTCTGCGAGGTAGGCGGGGGAGTCATTCGCGACCACTGAGAAAGCTAGAGTGCCGACAAAGTACTACCGGCGTCGAAGCGCGGAGAGCCAGCGTAGACCAAGTAGTTGTGGCGTCACGTGCGCTAGGAACGGGAGATGTCCAACGATGAAGCGCACGCAGGCCCTCAGCGCGATCACGACCTTTTTGATTCGGGTGTCAAGGTGATAGTAGACGACACACGCGTAGTCGAGGCGAGGGAAAACCAGGCTCTCAACGAGGCATTATCTTAGGGATCTTGAGAGGGAGTGACGGTGGAAACGCAGGGTGTGAAACGTACTATAAACCCTCCGGGTGACCTCGCTAAAGTGCAGCTTCCAGTCGAGGGTTGGCGTGATGGTGACACCGAGGTTGCGTGCCTCGGTGACATATGACAGTGCGTGTCTGTCGATCATGATCCTTGGAATGGAAGAGAGGTCGAGTCTGGTGGCATAGAGTACACTTCCAAGGATCATGACTTTCGTTTTCTGATGAGTTAGAAGCAAACCATTCTCCTTTGCCCAATCCGCAACTGCTTGGGCGTCGATGGAGGCGCGAGCAATGGCTTGGTCGATGTTTGCAGGCAAGAAGTGGATGTAGACCTGCGTGTCGTCGGCGTAGATCATAACCCGGGAAAATGTGAGTGCAGCAGGGAGATCGTTTATATAGATAGCAAATAATAAGGGTCCGAGCACACTCCCTTGCGGGACGCCTGACGACGCGCGGAGCCAGCCAGAGATTGAGCCACCTGCATCAACTACTACCTGGAGCCGATCAGCGAGATAGCTGAAAAACCAGCGCAACGCGTGGTTCGATATGTTAAGCGCTCTCAGTTTGGCGAGGAGGCGCGCGTGCGGAATGGAGTCAAATGCCTTCGAAAAGTCGAACAGAATTAAGACGGTCAGCATTCTGTTCTCTATGGCTTGCCTCACATCCTCGAGTACTCCTAGGAGAGCGGTTTGAGTGCTATGACCTCGCCTAAAACCCGCCTGAGGGGGATGGAGGAGGTTATGGGTCTCAAGGTAGCCGGATAGCTGGTCATGGACCAGACGCTCAAGCGCTTTGGAGCACTCAGAGAGGAAAGCAATGGGTCGCGTGTCAGATGGTGATTTCATCATTTTGGCTTTGGCTAGTGGGCGAATGAGAGCTTTTTTCCACTCTGATGGGAAGGTGGCGTTTATGATGGATGAGTTGATGAGTGAGGTGAAATCTGGGAGCGCCGATCTCATGGCAAGCTTCAACATCTGCGAGGTGATACCGTCAGGCCCTGAGGCTTTCGACGTTGAGCGATTAACTGCTCCGAGGATCTCAAGTTCGGAGATTGGACGAAGGCAGAACAGACGATTCAGCGCTGGACACAGTGACTGGGAGACAATTTTGTCGTAATCAAGTTCTACTAGGCGGGGTGGCGGTTGACTATTGATGAGAAATGGGCGTTTAGCGTTGCTGCGTCGAAATGGTGGAGGGGTGAGGGAGAGCTAGCGCCCGAGACTCGGAGACGCCTGAGCTCTCTCCATTTCGCTTCGGGGCTAGAGGCTTCCTCAAGGCGCGAAGCAATGTAGCAATTCTTCGCAGAATCAAGAGAGTTTGACGCGCGCGCGCGCGGCATGGAAGGTCAGCAGGTCTGCGGCGGCGCCTGCCGTGAGGGCGGTTCGGTATGCGCGATCACGGGTGCGCATGAGCGCAGGAAGATCGGCGCTCACCCAGGGTTTGCGGCGAGATGAGAGGACGATCGTGCGAAGCGGCGGGTTGGCATCGAAGGCAGAGACAATCGCCCTTGTTAAATGACGCTCAACTTCAGAAACATTGGTAGGGCAAGGGCCCATGACTACTTCGGATGATGTGGAACAGCTTATGAAGTTGTGACAAGATTGGGTTATGAGCGGGGGCAGGTCTGCTAGTCGGCTAAGAAGTGCGAGGTCAAGAAGTTCAGGGTGGAGTTTTTTAAGGTTGCAAGAGGAAATGGACTTGACGAGGGGGGGGGGGGTTGTGCAGGTGATGGTGAGCTTAATGAAGTCGTGGCCTGCTATGAATGGTGCTGATGATTTGGAGTAGGCTGTTATTTGGTGAGGGTTTTTTATGATGAAGAGATCGATGAAGGTGTGAGAGTTGTTCCAGAGTTGATGGTGGGTGGGAGGCGACGGAACAAGGTAGAATGAGTGGTGATCTATGAAGGCTTGGAGTCGGGCTGGGTATGCCGTGGCAGGGGCGGCCATATTTATGTTAAAATCCCCCGTGATGATGACGGAGCTGAAGTGGCAGAGGTATGTGGAGAGGCAGGATAAGAAATCTAGTGGGTAGGCGGAGAGTGGTCGGCGGTATATGGCTGCAAAAAGAATTTTAGTATGGATGGTAGTTATCTGAAGGATAATAAATTCCGGCTTGTTTTCGAACAGCGGTTCGGAGGCAGCAAGGATTTCCACCGCGAAATCCTCACGCACGTAGACCCCCATGCCACCACCGTCCATCTCCTCCCGGTCTGCGCGATAGAAATTATAGTCGCCGAGGCTAAGATGCGCATCACCCATATTTGGGTGGAGAAAAGTCTCAGTGACTGCAATTATATCATATCTGGTATGTGAGCATCTAGCCTCAAGGAGCGCGAAATGGGAGGGGGATAGACGGTTTACATTAATATGGCCTATGACTAGTTCGCCGCTGTTTGAGTTTAGATTGATGGTGGACTTAGAATTAAAGTTATGATTAGGATTAAGATTAGAGTTAAAATTAAGGTTAGAGCTAAAATTAAGGTTAGAGGGCGCGTGTCATGCCGTTCGGCTCGGGTTTGCCGAGATGTTCGCGCTGGAACTTGGCTTAGCGCTCACAAACGCGTCAACGTCAGCCTCACAGGTGACCGGGAACAACGGCCCGTTTCGAGTGGGTCGTAAAAAAGCCGTAATGTTTTTGACCACGGGACGGAGATGACCGAGTTGCTTATGTGAGGCAGTCGCATGCTTCAGTAATTTGTGTATGGGGTCGGGCCACAGCGCATTCACATACAGCTTGACATTTCCACCGGTGCCAAAAATAGTTTGACAATCGAGATTTCTCAGCCCTGCGGTCCTACGCAGGATATCGTCCCGAGCCTCCGAGCAGGCAAGCGTGAAAACGTATGCACGGGACGGAGCAGCGAGCACACGCGCGGAGGGGGCGGCGGCAGTCGCCTGCTGCTCGCTTGCTACGCGAGCCGGCGGGTTCCACACGCGCCAGCTGATGATGAGTGGCATATGCTGCTGCAACTGGAGCGCGGTGAGGAGAGCCGCCGAGAGTTGCTGAGGTGCATGCTGGACTTCCGGGGGGATTCCCCGAACGATGATCTCGCGCGGATCCTCGAGCGAGCGATGGGTAAGGGCGTCATGGCCCACGGCAGCAATGTGCCAGATTCCCTCGCGAATTTTGGTTATACTAGCGTCAACGCGGGAGCCCAGCGCATGATGGTTCTGCTTGACTGCATCTACGCGGGAGGCAAGCTCGTCGACCCGAGAGGCGAGGCTGTTTAGAGTACGCGTGATCTCCGTCAAGACACGCGAGTTGGCGGCTAATGATGCAGCGCTCGAATCGTGCGACGTTTTCAACAGGTTGTAAAACACCTGAATATATGAAGACGCGTCATGAAGTGCAGCCTTGATTGAGCCGTCCGCCAGTCGAGAGTAGTGGTCATCAGGAGGCCGAGGTTTCAAGCCTCTTGGACGTATAGCAGGGGGTGTCCATCAACAACGACCCTGGGTAGAGAAGCGAGGTCGAGCCGATCTGCGTAAAGTTTGCTACCCAAAATCATGATATTTATTTTTCGCGCATTCAACAGTAGACCATTGGCCCTTGTCCAGTCAGCGACGGCTTGAGCGTCAGCGGTGATGTGAGCTATCGCTTGGTAGATGGCTGGGGGCCTGAAATGGAGGTACACCTACGTGTCATCGGCATATATCATGATTTTGGCGAACATTAAAACGCTTGGCAGGTTATTGATATAGATCGCGAACAGTAATGGTCCGAGGACACTACCCTGCGGGACCCCAGAGTTGACATGGAGCCAAACAGAGATGGTGCCACCCGAGTTGATGACTACTTGAAGGTGATCGGCAAGATAGCTGAAGAACCACCTCAGGGCGTGGCTCGAGATATTTATTGCTCGAAGTTTCTCGAGGAGGTGAGCGTGCGGGATGGAGTCGAACGCCTTCGAGAAGTCGAATAGAATGAGGATCGTCATCATTCGCTCATCCAGGTTCGAAAACCAGCTTGCCGCGGGCAGAGGAGGTTGTTTACCTCAAGATATCCTATGAGTTGTTGGTGGACCAGGCGCTCAAGAATTTTTGAGCATTCCGGTAGCAGCGCAATTGACCGCGTGTCGGAAGACTGCTTGGGGGTTTTAATTTTAGAGAGCGGCCGAATGAGCGCCTTCTTCCACTCTGAAGGAAAAGTGGCAGTAACGAGTGACGCGTTGAAGAGTCCTGTGATGTAAGGCAGCGCCGTATCGGAGACAAGCTTCAGCATCGGCACAGAGACTCCGTCGTGGCCTGAGGCCTTGGAGGCAGCATGTCTGATGGCCTCAAGGACCTCATAATCTGAGACGGGCCGGAGGCTGAAGTGGTAGTTGAGGGCTGCGTTCGGCGAGCGCTGACAGGCCGTTTCGAAGTCGTTTTGAGTGATAGGTGGATGCCAATTTACTATGGACGCGAAATGTAAATTTAGTGTAGACGCATCGAAATATGCGAATGGTGTTGAAGGGCTTGATCCAGAGATACGCATGCGCCGCAGCTCCCTCCACTTTGCCTCGGGGTTAGGCGCCTGTTCTAGGCGAGATGCAAGGTGATTATTCTTAGCCATGTCCAGGAGAAAGAGCGAGAGCGGGAGAGAGAGAGCGAGAGAGAGAGAGAGAGACTGATAACAATTTTATTCGCCAAGGCAAAGGCCGAATGGCGCAGCAATAATTTCATACAACATTTTTTACAAATTAATTAAACTAAAAAATAAAACATATATATAATAAAATAGGAAATGATGCATAATAATATAACATTTCTACAACAATATAACGGTAATAAGACGAGCTTTCGATGCAAAAATATATGATAGACTAGATTTTCAAATTAACTATCGAAGGCAGGGTAGAACCTTATCACAAGAGTCCATTACTGTGATGCCATCAAATGCTTCAGAAGATTATTTGAAAAAATGTAAATACTTGAAGCATTGAGGACATCGCACGGCAGCTTAGACCATTGTTCTAGCGCAGTAATCAGAAATGAGTTCCTATAGGTCTCGGCCCACGCAATTTGGATATTAATGGACAAAGATTGTTTGCGTTCGGATCGGCGTGAAGGCATAAATTTCTCCGACAATGCTTGGTAAAAATACGAAGGACGTTGTGTGTTTAAGATGCGGAACGTAAAACATCCCTCGAAGTACTTACGCCGATCACACGCCTTCAACCATTCCAATTCTGATCTATATGGACTTATATGAGAATGACGCCGAAGATTATAAATATAACGAATGCCCGCATTCATAAGACGCTCGACATTAAGCTTAAGATATCCTGGCATACTATCGTAAACAAGGCAAGCGTAATCAAGATGTGAAATGACTAGTGCCTGTACTAATAACTTTTTTACATCACGCGGGATTAGCCACACACGCTGTCTAAGCTTAAAAAGAGCATTATGAACCTTGGAAGATACAGAGCGAATGTGTGCATTCCAGGTCAGATCTGTAGTCATAATTACACCCAGGATTTTGATCTGACTGACGTACTGAACCGGATGGTTGTCGATGACAACTGATGGTAATTGCTTAGTAGCCAGAAATGAAAGATTTGGAGCACTGCCGAAGATTATAGATTTAGTTTTACCCGGGTTTAATTGCAGACCATGTTCACTAGCCCATCTTGAAACGTTATTCGCCTCATCTGTCATGTGGGTGACTGCGGATGATATGAGATTTACTGGGCATTGGATAAAGAGTTGTAGATCGTCAGCAAAGAGAATATAAGAGAATTTACAGTACTTAGGACATCGTGGTAAAGAGTTTATTAGGATAGAGAAGAAAATAGGTCCGAGGGATGAGCCCTGCGGGGCTCCCGAGGTCACAAGCAGAAAATCAGACTGTTCATCTTGACAAACAAGAGCTTGTGTTCGCCCCGATATATAAGAGTGCACCCACTTGATAGTGTCAGGCGAAAATTTCATATTCCTACACTCTCGCAAGAGAGCCTCATGGTCAATCGAATCAAACGCTCTTCGGAAATCGAACAGAGTTGCTAGCGTGACCAGGTTCTTTTCTATACCATAACGAATCATATCGGTGAAGTACAGAAGTGCTAACTGGGTATTATGTTCCGATCTAAATCCAAATTGAAAAAGCGAAAGAAGAGAATTTGTTTCAAGATGTTGCGAGATCTGAGTAGCTATGATTTTATTAAATACTTTCGCTAGATGACACAGATTCGCGATAGGCCGGGTATCTGCGACTGATTGAGGATTATTACATTTATTTAGAGGGATAATGAAGGCTCTCTTCCAGAAGTTCGGATAATTGTTTGTGCTAATCGAACAATTAAAGATTTTAACTAAAAAAGGTAAAAGTGGTAACAGTAGACTCTCGAGATATTTCCAAGGAAAACCATCTGGGCTTTGACCTTTAGATTTGCTAGAAAGCATTCGCGCAGTTTCGGAGACGTCAGCAGTGGTTATCTCGTGAAAACATACTGTACTGTCGCCGATAACTTGGATAGATGCTACTATTTCATCCAGCGAATTTGAAGGACAAGGGGGGTGTGCACACGCAAATGCACTGTAGAACGAGTTTAACTCCTGCGCAGTAAAACTATTACAACTCAAATTATTTTTATCAACAGTTAGTCCCTCCTTCCTCAAAATACGCCAGACGCGACCACTATCATTAGTCGAGGCTAATTCGCTTCTCAAATACGTTTGCCTAGAAGATGACATAAGTACTTTTAATTCGCGACGCTTAACACGATAGTCCATAAGTAGTTCAGCAGAACAGAGACGCCGCGCACGCTTGTATAGTATGTCTCTCTCTTTACAGAGCTTTTTTATATCCGCTGTTATCCATGGCGCTGAGCGTCTCGACATAGAACGAGTAACATATGGAGCGCGATGATCAAGGCTATGCTGGAGTACCTCACTAAAATAATTAAGAATACTAGACGGATCAGGATAAATATGATTTAACAGGATTACATGATAACGCACTAACAATATCTTCAGACATCTTTTTTTTATCGCAGCTTCTAAAATTACGGTATGTTACAGTTTTATTACTAATCTTATCTGCAACAAACTTATAGACTAAATTAATCGCTAAATGCCCTGCCGCAATCGGAGAATCAGTTTTACTGAAAGAAACGGGCTTAGATGAACTGTCCACAATCGCGAGATCAACAGACGTGGTAGCATTATTACCAAAGTTTGTAGCTCCATACCGGACTAAATATAGGGACCGTTCGTTAATAGCGTCTATAAGATGACGAGAATGAAACGTATTCTTAAATACATTAACGTTAAAATCGCTTAAAATGATAATGTTTTTGTATGACTCAGCTACATGGCCTTCCTCGTGTCTACATACGACTGCTAGCAGTAATTTCGGCGCACTGGGCGCAGACGAAGAAGCTATTTCCGATACTAGGAACTCTGTCTCGGTGATATTTGAAATTTTCGACATAAATAAGACTTTAGAAGTAAGGGACCTATGAATGTAACAAGCTATTCCGCCTGCTTGCATGTATCGAGTCTTGTTATTGTTTTTCAGACCGCGATCGTTTCGTACTAGATTGTAACCATCGATTTGTACATGAGGCGTAGGAAAGTTCGGGTCAAGCCACGTTTCAGAGATAGCGATTATAAGCGCTTTAAATATTTAACATCTTCAATGTATTTTATAACAACATCGCGCTTAAACCTTAGCGAATTTATATTCATATGCGAAACTATGAGGTGATCAGTGCTGGACGTTGGAGAGGTTAACGAGGTTGACAACGAATCAACTTGCCGTCAGATTAACTTGTTCAAGTCTGACTCGGAAGAAATTGATATGACTTCCGACACAGCATTCTTACGAACGAAAATCTACTCATTTCTGAGCCAGACCCTTTCATAATTACGAGCCTTTGCTCGAGCTCTAACTAGTCTTAATAAATTAAGCACTTTTTTTCGAGAAATTCGTTTAGAAAGACCTTACTTTCTGCAAGATCTGGGAGATTAGGGATGATGCTAACGACAGGGATGTTCCCTTTGAGAATCTTGAGCCTCATAACTTCATTGTGGACCTGTACAGATTTGAACCGCAATATGAGTGAAAACGACGTATGAACAGCGGAGTCGCCATTTGGAGTGCTAGAGCTCTCATTCTCTTTAGTACTATTCAGCTTCCTAATAATAATTACATCGACTAGAAATCTAGTGGCTCCAGTGAAATTGAAAATACGGGTGACTATATCTTCATACGACAACTGACCTCGAGTTGGCAAGCCCGATACAACAATTTCCGCGGTTGACTCATGCGGTCGAACAATTTGTTCGACGTATTTCTAGCAACCTCATTTAGCCTTGTTTCTAATCTCCTCATATGCGTAAACATGAATTCGTACATACGCAACATCTTGGCGTCACTATCCAAATTATTAAATAGTGGCATTTCATCTGAGACTGTTGCTGCCTGCGGATACTGTTACGCTGCAGAGAGAGAGAGAGGGGGGGGGGGAGAAAGGGAGAGAGAGATGCGCAGGCGCATGGTAGCCAGGTTTCGGTGGGTATAAAAGGCCGGCCGCAGAGCAGCTCCGCTCAGATGGAGCCGGGCGCTTGAGGAGGTAAGATGACTCTGGGTCAGGGCGGGTGGGAGAGAGAGAGAAAGGGAGAGAGAGAGAAAGGGAGAGAGAGAGAGAGAGATGCGCAGGCGCATAGTAGCCAGGTCTTGATAGGTATAAAAGGCCGGCCGCAGAGCAGCTTCGCTCAGTTGGAGTCGGGCGTTCAAGGAGGTAAGATGCCTCTGGGTCAAAGTGGGTGAGAGAGAGGGCGAGAGAGATGCGCAGATGCATGGTAGCCAGGTCTCTGTGGGTATAAAAGGCCGATCGCAGAGCAACTTCGCTCAGATGGAGTCGGGCGCTCGAGGAGGTAAGATTCCTCTGGATCAGGGCGGGTGGGAGTGAGAGAGTGGGAGAGAGACAGAGAGACAGAGAGAGAGATGCGCAGGCGCATGGTAGCCAGGTTTCGGTGGGTATAAAAGGCCGGCCGCAGAGCAGCTCCACTCAGATGGAGCCAGGCGCTCGAGGAGGTAAGATGCCTCTGGGTCAGGGCGGGTGGGAGAGAGAGAGGGAGAGATGCGCAGGCGCATAGTAGCCAGGTCTTGATAGGTATAAAAGGCCGGCCGCAGAGCAGCTCCGCTCAGTTGGAGTCGGGCGCTCAAGGAGGTAAGATGCCTCTGGGTCAGGGTGGGTGAGAGAGAGGGAGAGAGAGATGCGCAGGTGCATGGTAGCCAGGTCTCTGTGGGTATAAAAGGCCGGTCGCAGAGCAACTTCGCTCAGATGGAGTCGGGCGCTTCGGAAGGTAGAATACCTATGAGTCAGGCCTTTTAATTGTTTTATTAAATGTGTAATAATTCTTTTTTTTTCAACTACAAGTGTATACCGCATCAGGTATACACGAACATTGAGAATTTACCACGAACATTGAAAACTTACCATTACCATTGAAAACTTACTATTACCATTGAAAACTGACCATTACCACTGCAAACTTACCATTACCATTGAAAACTTACCATTAACATGGAAAACTTACCATTAACATTGAATATTTACCACTAATATTAAAAACTTACCATTAAAATTGAAAACTTAAGAACAGAGAACATCTAACATAACAATCGAAAACTTACCACGAACATTGAGAACCTACCATGAATAGTGAGAACATATGACGCGCATTGAGAATTTATTACGAATATAGAAAACTCAAATCTTAACATTGTCATTTTGAATTTCAGTATGAAACACATATCATTACTGTTGAGCATTTATCACTATTATTGAATCTCGGTACTTTTATTATTGTTTCAAATTTATCATTATCATTGAAACACATTAAGCTTCAACATCATTATTAAATATAAACCTATATTCTTAAACATATTATATGATTTTTGTTGAATTTAATACAATTATCCATCATTGTTTAATATTTTATATGTTAATTATTATGTTAAGGATATATGGCCGAATCCATCTCAAATCAGACAGCCCGCGTATGCCTATTTCACCTATCATGTTGAAATAAAAATATTTATGTTCTACTCGAAAAAATATTTTACACGTGTTTTTTTATTTTTTTGTTTCATCAAAATTTCATGCGTTCAGCGATGCCGAAAAATTCCGAGAAAATTCTTTCATTGAGAAAAAAAATTTTCAATGTGATTTTCAGACTGCTATTGTTTCAGCAGTTTTTCGAGCTTTTAAACGTGTAACACACAATTTCACTCAGTTTTGAGCCCTCTTTAACGGCCTTAATGTCATTTTCAAAAAAAATAAAAAATCCACGAGCTATGCACTTTTTACTGAAAAATTCATTTTTTAGGGAAGTGCCTTTTTCTCGAAAACCCCATGTTCTTTTTGCACAATTTTTGTTGTCGTGATAGAGGACGGTAATGCCTAGCTAGACGTATTTGTGAGATTCGGTACTTTTTCCCTGGGATAGCGATCACTAATGAGATAACACACAAACAAATTTTTCACGCCTAATGCTTATATATAGTCAATGATATTAGAGTCAATGTAAAGGTATTTGTCTTTGTGTGTATGTAATATACAGGTACACATAACTATGTATTTATTTGTTATTTGCGTCTTTTTGATTTTTTATTTTTATACCTTTTTTTCATTTGTATACCTATTTTACTACCTTTGTTTTTCTGCTTCATTGTTCTTAATTCAGTAAGCGGACGATCAGCGGTCTTTGCTGTCAAACAATGTATTTTATCGTCACATGTTTGTTTAACCCATATATGAGTTTTTTGAATTCAGGATACTTTGGAGTTGTAAGCCAATCAATATTTTTTCTTTTCTGAATTGTTCTATTTCAGCATCTTGTAAATGTATTATTTTAATAGCATCAGTATATTTTTGAACATGTATTGCAAAATCATTTGCGTTTTGAATAGCTTCTTCAAGGGGCTCTCGAAGATTATGCGAAGTAGCATAATGCTTTATAAGTCCACCCACACCATCTACAGCTCCTTTGCCGTGCCCAGTAGCAGAGAACAACCATTTTATATCACACGGTGCTCGTTTTAGTTCATCTAATTGAAAGCGATTTTTAAAGTGACTCGCAGCGCCGTCTGATACGATGGTAATTTTTTAATTGAATCACAACAATTTTCTTTCAAGAATTTTATAATTTTTTGTACTGCTAGCAAAGCATACGCTGAATCATGTTTTCGGTCATCACTTATAACTGCGAAACTTTGTGTCGAATCCCCTTGATAAGAGACTGCTATGAAAATAGAAATTTGATCATTAACCCAATGATTTCCTTGAATAGCTTTATTATGAATCACAGCCCAGTTTTCAGCGAAGTCTATTTGAAGAACTAAATGATGTGAGTCTTTTTTAGCACTTTCTCTTTCTGTTTTTATAGCTTTGCGTTGTATATTTTTTACATACATGTGAGTACTAACCCTCATGGTCCAAACCGAAAGTTCATCTTTAAAAGCAGAAATTGATAGTGTCTTTTTAATCAGGTTTCCATTATCCCACAAAGCATATGTAATTTCTTCTGTGCCTTCTACATCTTGCAGTTTTAAAACATGAAACGTAATTCCCTTAATCCCTGGACATAGTTTACATTCTTGTAAATAACATAAATCAGATGGCTCAGAACACATTGTTGCATTTATTATTTGTGACCGACTTTCATCCAACTCTGTGACGTTACTCCCTCTAAAATTAATATTTTAGAATAGTTTGGAATATGTAGAGGGTGTCAAAAGTAATCACAGATAGAGGTGCTTCAATGGATGAGCAAGATTCTCAAGTTGTTTTAAACGTACGGAACTAGATTTGTAAATAATTTGTTTGTGTTTGTCTAAAAAGTCTGCACATTTGATTCTCTCTGTTGAGTAATATTGAGACATCGTAGTTGAGTTGATAAGGTGTAAATATGTAATAATTTTCCAAAAGATGATGGTTTTAAATAAGACGAGATGTGTGATATATAGCAGAAACCGAACTTTTCTTTGTAAATGTTAAGTCAAACCATATCCATCTAGCGGACAAATGTACTAGTACATATACTCCTATAAGTAGGCGCACGTACATGTATATTACATACGCACAAAGATAAATACCTTTACATTGACTCTAATATCATTGACTATATATAAGCGTTAAGCGTGAAAAATTTGTTTGTGTGTTATCTCATTAGTGATCGCTATCCCAGGAAAAAAGTACCGAATCTCACAAATACGTCTAGCTAGGCATTACTGTCCTCTATCACGACAACAAAAATTGTGCAAAAAAAACATGGGGTTTTCGAGAAAAAGGCACTTCTCTAAAAAATGAATTTTTCAGTAAAAAGTGCATAGCTCGTGGATTTTTTATTTTTTTTTAAAAATGACATTAAGGCCGTTAAAGAGGGCTCAAAACTGAGTGAAATTATGTGTTACACGTTTAAAAGCTTGAAAAACTGCTGAAACAATAGCAGTCTGAAAATCACATTGAAAATTTTTTTTCTCAATGAAAGAATTTTCTCGGAATTTTTCGGTATCGCTGAACGCATGAAATTTTGATGAAACAAAAAAATAAAAAAACACGTGTAAAATATTTTTTCGAGTAGAACATAAATATTTTTATTTCAACATGATAGGTGAAATAGGCATACGCGGGCTGTCTGATTTGAGATGGATTCGGCCATATACTGTTAAAAATTAATCTATATTTATTTGGAATTGGAAGTTTTTCTTCAATCCTTTCACTACATCTTTTCACTAATTCATAAAATAAATACGAAAGGGTTAGTGAAACATATAATTGACATTGTATAAAGAACTAAAAGATCGAATTTCAGCAAAACGAAGAGCCAAATGATAGACAACCTAATCATGGAAGGTCTAGAATTAGACGATCAGAGGAAATATCAATTATTAGACAACGGCAGCGTGATCAAACACGAGAGTCAGAAGGTATGGAGAGCGTATTGGTTCTAATCGCTATGTGAATTCACAATCTATTGCAAATGTGGATATTCCCAATTCTCAAAATTCGACTGAGTTTATTGGAAATAATCCGAATTTATCAAATCCCAGAAGTAGATCACGCTCAAGACAGACATCAGGAGAGAGGTCAATTATAGCAGAAAGACGGCGTACTCAAGCAGCTGAGAGAGCTAGAAGGTATAGAGAGCGTATTGGTTCTAATCGCTATGTGAATTCACAATCTGTTGAAAATGTGGATATTCCCAATTCTCAAAATTCGCCCGAATTTAGTGGAAATAATCCGAATTTATCAAATCGCAGAAGTAGATCACGCTTAAGACAAACATCAGAAGAGAGATCGATTATTGCAAAAAGACGGCGTACTCAAGGAGCTGAGAGAGCTAGAAGGTTTAGAGACTGTATTCGTACTAATCGCGATGTGAATTCACAATCTGTTGAAAATGTGGATATTCCCAATTCTCAAAATTCGTCCGAATTTAGTGGAAATAATCCGAACTTATCAAATCGCAGAAGTAGATCACGCTTAAGACAAACATCAGCAGAGAGATCGATTATTGCAAAAAGACGGCGTACTCAAGGAGCTGAGAGAGCTAGAAGGTTTAGAGACCGTATTCGTACTAATCGCGATGTGCATGCAGAATCTGTTGAAAATGTCGATATTTCTAATTATCAAAATTCGTCCGAATTTAGTGGAAATAATCCGAATTTATCAAATTGCAGAAGTAGATCACGTTTAAGAAAAACATCAGGCGAGAGGTCGATTATTGCAGAAAGACGGCGTACTCAAGCAGCTGAGACAGTAACGCAATATAGAGTTAGATATCGTGAACCGGAACATGATGATGAACTAGTTGAATTCGAACGTCGAGGACTACAAAGATTACTGAAGCAGAACATAAATATTTTACAAAGCGATAATGTCAACGAACATTATTTAGGGGAAATGAATGTTTTATGTAAACATTGTAATGCGAAACACTTTGCACCTGAAAAGGTGTTTAATAAAGTTAATTCATTTAATGATTGTTGTGGGCATGGATACTGATCCATGACCAACTCAACTGTGAATTAGAATCCATTCCAGATTTTCCAGCTGAATTACGTTTATTATTTGAAAATCATCATGTTAAAAGTAGGGCGTTCTTCGCACGTATTCGGAATTATAATAGTTCGTTTTCGTTGGCATCCTTTAATGCAAATTTAGTTAATTTTCCTATAATAGGAAGAGCTCTGTATTGTTTTAACATACAAGGACAAGTCTATTACCAAATAAATGAAGCTTTATATCCATCGGAAAATGAAAATCCTCAGTATGGTCAACTTTTTATTGTTGATCCTGAAGAAGCTGTTGATTACAGGATAGCAGGTAATTTAGGATTCGATAGAGAAATTATGGATAATTTAGAACAAATGTTAAGAGAATGTAATATATTTGCAAAGTCATATGAAATGATGAAAGAAGAAATTAACCATCAACGTGAATTATTAGGTAATGATACTGAACCTGAATTACAATTATTATTTAGTTTAAACCCTGGGTACGATCGTAATAGATATAATTTGCAAAGAGTAAACGAAGTTGCTGCTGTGTTTAGTACAACAACTGATGGTGATATTCCTGAATCATATGTGACGATTCGGAATAAAGACACGCGAGTATTGCGATCGATAAGTTCGATGGATCCAAATGTGGAACCTATGGTCTACCTATTATTCTATCCTCATGGATCGCAAAGTTGGCATAAAAATATAATGAAAAAAAAAAATAGTAACTTAAATGTTGAGACAGGTGATGTAAATAATGATCAATGTGAGCGACATGATCGTCGTGTAACTAGGTGTTCTTATATCAAATATAGAATTAGTGTGAGACCTGATATATTTAATGCATTTTTATTAGGGCGTAGATTATTTCAACAATGGATCGTTGATAGTTATGTCAAAATAAAGAAAGATCGAATTGAGTATCTTCGTAATCATCAAAAACAGTTACGTGTTGAATCATATCAAGGATTAATCGATCATTTAAATAATAATGCGAATAACATGAATTGCCAAATAGGTAAAATGATCATCTTACCATCAACATTTGTTGGTTCTCCTAGGTATATGATGCAAAATTATAAAGATGCTATGGCTATAGTTCGTAGTAAAGGAAAACCTCATTTGCTTATTACAATGACGTGTAATCCTAATTGGCGTGAAATTCGAGAAAATCTATTTCCGGGCCAACAGGCTTCAGACATGCCAGATATATGCGTGCGGGTTTTTCATTTGAAAAAAGAACGTCTAATATTGATTATAACAAAAGAAAAGTATTTTGGTGATGTTTAAGCTCATGTTCATGTGGTTGAATTCCAGAAACGAGGTTTACCTCATGCACACATTTTAATTACTTTGAAAGATGGTTATAAGTTGACGACCGTTAATGATATCGATAAATTTATCTCTGCAGAAATTCCTGATTTAGAGATAGATCCGGTATTATATAACATTGTAGTTCATAATATGATACATGGTCCATGCGATAGTAGATGTATAGTTGAAGGTAAATGCTCAAAGCATTATCCGAAAGAATTTCGTGAGGGAACGGTAATGTCATCTGATGGGTATTCATATTACGACGAAGAAATAATGGCAGACCAATAGTGCGTCATAATCAAACACTAGATAACCGATATGTTGTGCCATATTGTCTATAATTACTGCGTATATTCAATTGCCATATAAACGTAGAAGTGGTTTCCAGTGTAAGATCAATAAAATATTTATATAAATATGTATACAAAGGACATGATGCTGCGAATATAACAATTGAGGATGCAAATAATGAGACTATAATAAATCACGAAGAAGTACGTAATTATATAGAAACTAGATACGTTAGTCCAGTTGAAGCATGTTATCGTATTCTGAGTAAACCACTGCAGTGTAAAAATCATAGCATAACACGTTTATCTGTTCATTTACCTAAACAGCAGTCGATTGTAATTGAAGATTTACATGATGATGTTGCAGTGGCCGCTGCATTAAATCGAACAAGCACGTTATTAGCTTATTTTGATTTGAATAAAAATGATCATACAGCTCGGCAATTTACGTATACTGAAATTCCATTCATTATGTGTATAAACAGCACAAAGAAAATGGTCATAAAGTTTACAGATGGTCTGAACGAAAATCTCAATTCAATTGCATAGGACGTATGTATTCCGTTAGCTCAAGTCAAGTAGAGCTGCTCCGTTTGAGATTACTTTTATTACATTGTAAAGGGGCAACAAGTTTTGATGATTTAAAGAATGTAAACGACTAGCAGTATCACACATTTTCGGAAGTATGTTTAGCATTAGGTCTAATCGAAGATGATGAGGAATGGTGTCGAGCTATGCAGGAAGCTGTAAGTTGGATGATGCCAAGTAGGCTTCGACAATTATTTGTGCGCATTTTGATACATTGTCAGCCTATACATCCAGATCAGTTGTGGGTGTTAGAATATGAGGTACATTTATATCAGCGTGTGAGGTAGAGACAATGTAGGGACTGCGATCTTCCCTCTCGCTCTCTCTGCGAGAGTGGGGGAAGAGACCATGTTGCATGTGGCGAGAAGCCGCCTGCGAGCGGCAGTCGTTGCTCGAGTTCACGAGTGTGCGGACGTATGTCCACTGTACACCCTAGTACACTTCAATAAACTCCTTGTTGCTGTTATTCCTCGACTCTCTTTATCTCCTCTCCCCTTCCTTTCCTGCAGCGGCATTCTCGACTCAGTGCCGCACGACAAGCTTCGGCCAGTTTTGCGGCACTTCGCCGCGAGGACTTCTTCAGGATCTCCGTGTGCGTGCTGGCACGCCGGCGCACACGAGAAGTCCCTGGCCAGGCAAGTTACACCGTGTGCGTGCTGGCACACCGGCGCACACGTGTGCTGGCAGTTTTGCCTTTCATATTTATGTCGTGTGCGTGCTGGCACGCCGGCGCACACGCGTAAGATCTACCGCCTTGAGCATCGAGCGCATCTGCGCGGTCAACGTGCCTCGTCGAGTCATCTCCGAGGCATTGCAGTTCTTCATCGGCGGATCTCCAGGTGCGTACTTACGTGAAGCCACCGGCACTGACGCCTTCAAACGCACCTGTCGAGCAACGTGAGGACATCCGCTTCAAGGCTGATCTCCGAGTGCGGCCTTGCGTGAAGCCACCGTCACCGGCGCCTTTTCACCGCACTCGTTGAGCAACGTGGAGAAGCTGGCATCCGGCTACTGCGTCTCGCCGAGTTCTCCCCGAGCCAGCTCCAGCAATCATCTCCGACATCGTCTTCGAGAATTCTTTTTCTTTTGCGTCAAGGTATGCGTGCGGATAATTAGCGTGCACTTTATTGACTTCCGGGAAGTGTTTACGTTCTCTCGGCCTTCCGGGAATTGTCGTCGCGCGGCGCGTGTTTGCTTGAGAGATTTTGAAGTTCCGCGAATTCGCACGCAACGGCCAGGCGTTCTAAGAACCCGTCGGCCATCTTGGCGGCCATCTTGGCTTTCGCGGGCCATCGTGTTTTCAAGCTCGTGCTCGCGCAAGGTGACACAAAAATCTTTTAGCATTTTTCGAGTCACGTGCATTTTATTCTTTCGATTTTATTAAATTTATGCGTTGCCTAGTCACGGGCTTTAATAAAACTCTTTTAAGAAATATTTTTTTTGTGTGAGCGGGGAAGTGGTCGCGCTTAGCTTTTCACGCGATTTATTGACAACTCTAATAGTTAATTTTAAGTCTTAGCTTAGGTTTAGCTTTTGAAAATATTGTCGGTGCCTGCGAGCACCAACTAGGGAGTTTGTGATACGCATTGCGGCGTAAGGCAATTTAGGTATTTTTCTCTAGTCCCTACGTCACCCTCGGAAAGCGTAGCGGCTAATCGTTTCTACGCGGTTAGCTATAGAATTCTTTTCTTGTCTTTCACGAGCATTCTCCAACCGTGTAGAGATAGCTGCTCACGCATTAGTTTGTAGGTTCGCGTACTTCAAATCGGCAATATGACTACTCTTGAGGAGGCTAACGCGAGAATAGCTCAACTAGAAGGCAGAATCGAGCAGTTCCTTGCTCGGGAGCCTGATCACCAAAACAATCCTGCTCCTGCAGCCAATGCACTATATCGGCAACCAAAAATCGCCGCGTTTTTTGCCGAAGATCCCACTTCATGGTTCGATCAAGTCGAAATTACCCTCAGAAACGCTGGCATCAGAAACCCCTTGACTATGGCAGATTTCATTGCCGAAAAGCTTGATAGGGAAGCTTTCAACACCATTAGAGACATCGTTACTGCAGATCCACGACCCGCTGACGTTTATGCTCAGCTTAAAAATCGTCTAATCCAAACCTATGGTGCCTCTGCTTAAACTCGTCTCCGTCAGTTGATTAAGGGCCAGGTTTCAACCATAGGGAAGCCTTCGCTCATTTTAAATCGCTTGCAAAGTCTCAATACTGGCGCGAACTCGGACATTCTTCGAACGGTCTTTCTAGACCAATTACCTTCACATTGTAAGGCCGTCCTCTCCATTTCGGAGAATACTGACCTCCACAAGCTTGCACAGATGGCTGACAAGATCGTTGAAGCCATGGACTCTAGTCAGATACAGATCTCGAGTTCCTCTGATCCTCGAAACCAGACTGCTTCGTCATCACAAGTTAATGCATCCATTTCTGACCCTGTGCTGAAGCGCATTGAACGTAAGCTAGATTCCTTAGATAAAAGGGTGAAGGGGATAGAAAACAGACTAGGTGACCCTTCCAGCTCGCGATCCACGGGCAGATCAAGGCGCGATCGCTCTTCTTCTCGCGATCCCTCGGGCCTATGCGTAGCCCATCGCAATTACCCGAACAGCCCGCGTTCATGCAGGGAGTGGTGTTCGAAATTTGCCGAATGGAAAAAACAAGACCCTCAACAACTTTCTCAAAAAAACTAACTCAGCCTTCTGCTTCTGAGACGGCTGCAGGGGGTGACCTCGGATCTAAACGTCTTCATGTACGCGATCGCATATCTGGTAGAATGTTTTTGATTGACTCGGGTGCGGACATTTCTCTTATCCCGGCTGATCCGAAAGTTCAAGGTAAATCGAGCACGTTCAGACTCTTTGCCGCGAACAACTCTATTATTAACACTTATGGTGAAGCTCTGCTCACTCTTAACTTAGGTCTTAAGCGTCCCATTCGCTGGAATTTTTGCATAGCAGATGTATCCCAACCGATCATAGGTGCCGATCTTTTATCGCACCACGGTCTCTTAATTGATTTGAGGAGGGGTCGTCTCGTTGACTCACTCACGTCTCTTTATTCTCTCGCGATTGTAAAAGAAGCTTCAGTTGACTCTGTGTTCGCAGTTCTACCTGGCTCCAAACCCGCAGAGATTCTTGCTGATTTTCCAGAGATCACGGGTGTCACAAAGCCCTCGTTTTCTGAAAACAGCAATGTGTTTCATCACAACTTAACCTCTGGTCCTTCTGTCTCGGAGCGTCCTCGTAGACTTGCTCCGGACAAACTAAAAGCGGCCAAGGCCGAATTCGATTCCTGAATTGAGGCTGGCATTTGCCGCCCCTCCAGCAGCCCTTGGGCAAGTCCCCTCCATATGGAGTTCAAAAAGGACAACAGTTGGAGACCCTGTGGTGACTATAGGCGCTTAAACGCTGCCACAGTCCCAGATAAGTACCCAACTGCTCATATTCATGATTGCAACAGTAACCTTTATGGTAGGAAAATATTTTCGGCGCTCGATCTTCATCAAGCGTTCAACCAGATTCCTGTTGCCCCTGAAGACATACCGAAAACGGCCATTATAACCCCGTTCGGTCTCTTTGCATTTATGTATATGACCTTTGGTCTCCGCAATGCCAGCCAGACTTTTCAGCGTTATATTAATAGCGCGCTAGGCGACTTGGACTTTGTATATCTTTATATTGATGATATTCTCATTGCGTCGTCTTCCCTTGAAGAACACTACGCTCATCTTCGCACGGTCTTTGATCGACTCAAGAAGTTTCATCTTCGTCTCAATGTCGAAAAATGCACCTTCGCTGTCGAAGAAGTTGAGTTTTTAGGCTACCTGGTGAATGGTGAAGATGTTCGCCCCATCCCCAATAGGGTTGAAGCTATCTTAAACTTCCCCAAACCTCAAACTATAGCAGAACTTCGCAGGTTTGTCGGCACCGTAAATTTTTACCGCCGCAACATTCCGTGCGCCGCCACTTCGCAGGCTCCCCTCAACGCGCTCTTTACTGATTCGCGAAAAAATGATAAGCGCCCGGTCCTTTGGACGCCTGAGGCAGAGGAAGCTTTCACTCGTGTGAAAGAGGAATTAGCTGCAGCGGCTCTGCTTGTACACCCCCGCGTTGGTGCGGAAATACGCATCGTGTCTGATGCTTCCGATTCTGGAATGGGCGCTGCCCTTGAACAGCTTTCCCTCACCGGAATTTGGAAACCTTTAGCTTTCTTTTCGAAAAAGTTCTCTCCTTCTCAGCGGAAGTACAGTGCATATGACCGCGAGCTCACGGCCATATACGAAGCTGTAAAATACTTCTCGTTTTTGATTGAAGGCAGAGACTTCAAGATCTTAACAGATCATAAAGCCCTCATTTATGCTTTCATGCAAAAGTCCGATAAGGCGTCTCCGCGGCAAACTCGTCAGCTGTCCCTTATCGCACAATATACCACCCAAATTGAGTACATCAAAGGCACTGAAAACATAGTTGCTGACTCACTCTCTCGGGTAGAGTCCATCCGACTCCCCGTAGAGATCAACCTTAATGAGCTTGCTGAGAAACAGGAAGCCGATGAGCAGCTCAAGGCCATTCGCGAGTCTTCTGACTACCCGCTCTCCTTAAAGCGCATTCAATGGGGCCCTGCTCACACCACCATATACTGCGAAATCACTGGTGAAGCCATTCGCCCGTACATTCCTGAGTCCCTTCGTGAAACGGTGTTTAACATGTTTCATAAGCCTGTTCACCCAGGCCCCAAAGTCACCGATCGACTCATTCGACAGCGTTATGTATGGCCCAATATGCACCGTGACATCCCGCGCATGTGTAAAAACTGTTTGGACTGTCAACAGTTCAAAGTCTCTCGCCATGTAAAACTTGTACCTGATAAATTCGTCGCACCCGATGGTCGATTCGACCATGTACATATTGATCTAGTCGGTCCTCTACCTAATCGTAATGGTTTCGAATACATTCTCACCATGATTGATCGTTTTTCGCGCTGGGTTGAGGCCACTCCCCTACGCGAAACTTCTGCACAAACGGTCGCCAGGGCATTTTACGACACCTGGGTCTCTCGTTATGGTGCGCCAAAGGTTATCACTTCCGATCAGGGTTCGCAATTCGAATCGCGCTTATTCACGGCTCTACTGTCTCTAATAGGTTGCGAGCGTATTCGCACAACCGCGTACCACCCTGCGGCGAATGGCCTCATCGAGCGCTGGCACCGTACATTTAAGGCGGAGATCAGGTGTCATGTGGACAAGGACTGGATCCGTACGCTTAGTACAGTATTATTAGGATTACGTTGTCATCTCCGTCAGGACACGAATGCGTCTCCTGCGGAATTTGTATTTGGCACTACCTTACGTCTTCCAGGTGAGTTTTTCCTCCCTGAAGACTTTACTCCTGACCCAAATTTTTTTGTAGAAGAATTCCGCGAATATATGCGTGAAGTCCGTCCAGTCCCTGTCACACATCACTATAAAAAGCGTGCATTTTGTTTTAAGGATTTGTATACCTGTACACATGTATTTATGCGCAATATGGCCAAAAAGTCATTAGAGAGACCATATACTGGCCCATATAAAGTGCTAAAGCGTCCGTCCGATCGCGTCTTCGACATCGAAATTAATGGAGCCCCACGTAGTGTATCTGTGGAACTCCTGAAACCCGCGTATATAATTCGCGATGATCTCCCCGAAGTACCTGCCGGTGGTCCTTCAAATGGCAATCAGCCAACCTCCGTTGATCGCCCAGTATTAAAGACCTACGCCAGGAAGAAAGTATCCTTTGCTTCTGCGTCTAAGGCGTAACACAACTGTGATCTACTTAGTTGTAAGTGCTACCGAGCACATGTGAAATTTATAATTTATATTCATTTATTTTTATGCATTGCGTTGTCACTCGGGGGGGAGTGTGTAGGGACTGCGATCTTCCCTCTCGCTCTCTCTACGAGAGTGGGGGAAGTGGCCATGTTGCGTGTGGCGAGAAGCCGCCTGCGAGCGGCAGTCGTTGCTCGAGTTCACGAGTGTGCGGACGTATGTCCACTGTACACCCTAGTACACTTCAATAAACTCCTCGTTGCTGTTATTCCTCGACTCTCTTTATCTCCTCTCCCCTTCCTTTCCTGGAACGAGTGGAGACGTGGGGCACAGATCCCCACAACAATGCATACGCAGCGCCATCACGCAAGTACAGTAGTAAGCGTATATGGAGAGAACGAGCGGGAGCTCACTTGATCGTCACCCTCCGCACAGAGCGGTTGTAAGAGAGAGAGATCTGTACTGGAGAAGAAGCTGTTGAATAAAGTTCGATATTGTTACTGTTCACAGGAGTGGTTATGTGAAGAACCCCATCTGCTCATATTATTCACATGGTAGCGGTGCCGTGGTTTTGAAATTCATCGCACTCATCGACCCTCGGGAAAGTGAGTGTGATGCGATAGTGCGGGCAAACAAGAAGAAAGTATTTTAAGTTGAGCGCGTGGTAAGCGCACGAACAAAGAAAAACGTATGAGCGTGAAACAAGAGCCTCAAGGAGTAAAAAGTGAGAAAACGAGTGAAATTGAAAGTGAAGAAGAGTTTTTTGATACTGAAAATAAAGAGGTAAAAAAGGAAGTTCCTGTTGAAAGCGAGATGGCGTCGGAGAACAAAGGATTTACATTGCAAATATTTGGTGGAACACACTACGACAAATGGAAGTACAAGTTGAAATTATTCCTAGAATTTAAAGAGTGCAATGAAGTTATGGAAAATGATGTAAAATGATGTAAGACCGGAAGAAATAACAGAAATCGAGTGGAAGAAGAAAGAGATAAAAGCCAAAAATTATATAGTGAACAGTATGACGAATACACAACTAGAATTAATTATCTCAGAAGAAATTGCGAAGAAAATGGTTGCTAAGTTGAATGAAAATTACTTAGTTAAAAGTAGTGCTGTGAAACTATTATGCAAGAGAAGACTACTTGATTTGAAAATGGAAGAAAGTGAGAACCCGACAGACTTTTATAATAACTTGAAAAATTAGTGAACAAATTAAAAAATGCGGGAGAAAATGTGACCATGTCATAAATAATGACAACTATTTTAGCGATTTTATTGTATTAAGAGAACCGATTAATGTAAAAGTAGGTGACGGTAGAATTTTGAAAGCGACTAAAATAGGACGAGTAAAAGGCAAAGTTAAAGTATTTAATGATTAATTGATTTTAATATTGAAAATATTTTCTATGTCAAAGAGATGGATAGAAATTTAATAAGTTTTGCAAAAGTAACTGATAAAAATAAAGTTGTTTCAATTGGAAAGATTGCAAAGATTTATAGTGAAAATAAATTAGTTGGAATAGCTTGGAAAATTAATAGAGTTTATAAAATGACAGGTTATATAGATCAAAGTAGTGAAACGAATATGTCAATAAGAAATGGAAAAATGACTATGAAAGAAAGATGGCATAGAACTCTCGGGCATGTTAATTTTAATTATTTGAATACGATGTGTAAAAATCATGTTTTGAAAGGTTTGCCTAGTGAAATAGAAACGGATTATTATAAATGTGCTACATGTATTGAAAACAAAATGCATAATATTCCTTTTGAAAATAACAGAAAAAGAGCAAATGATATTTTAGAAATAGTACATACAGATTTAAATGGGCCACATTCAGAAGGTTATAAAGGGGAAAATTATTTTCTAACTCTTATTGATGATTACAGTAAATTAGCCAAAATCTATTCGTTAAAGTCAAAAAGTGAAGTACATGATAAAATTAAGAAGTATATAAATTTGGTAGAAAATAAGACTGGAAAGAGAATTCAGAAACTAAGATGTGATAATGGAACTGAATATTTAAATAAAGATATGTATAAATTGTGTAGACAAAACGGAATTCAATTAGAAACATGTCCACCTTATGTGCATGAGCTTAACGGTACAGATGAAAAATATAATAGGACAATTGTGGATAGTGCTAGGTATTTATTAGCTGAGTCTAGTTAGAGAAAAGGTACTGGCCAGAAGTAGTCTGCGCCACAGCATATTTAAAAAATAGGACTATTGCAAACACGTTAGTAAGAAATAGATCTCCTTATGAGATATTTTTTAATGAAAAGCCAAACACAAAGTATTTAAAATTATATGGAAGTAAAGTATATGTGAGAGTACCGGAAAGCAAAAGAAATTCGAAATGGATTAGAAAAGCGGATTTAGGAACTTTGATAGGTTATGATGTAACAGGGTACAGAGTGTTGATAGGAAATAAAGTTATTGTAGCTAGACACATTGATGTTATAGAAGAAGATATAAAATGCATTGGGTTTAATGATATTGATGAAGGAAATGAAAACAATAATGACTTAATCCCTTCACCTGCTTCGACTCTCGGGGAGAGTAGGGGAAGTAAAACTGATTTAGAAAATTTAAATGAAAATATAAATAATAATGAAAATGGTGAAAATAAAGTAGGAGAAGTACCTGCAATAAGAAGGTCACAAAGAACGATTACAAGACCTAGTAGATTTGATGATAATTATGTATATAGTGGATGTATTTATGTAAATTATTGTAGTGCAGATAGTCCTGTAAGCTTTAAAGAGGCTATTGAAAGTGATGAGTCTAATTTTTGGAAAGAAGCGATGAATAAAGAAATGAACAGTCTAAAGAAAAATAAAACGTGGGTACTAGTTGAAAAACCAAAGAATGAAAAGGTATTAGTTTTAAAGTGGTAAGAGGTTACCAACAAGCAGATGTATTGGATGATGTTTATTCACCTGTTGCGAAGACACAAACTCTAAAAGTATTGTTCTCTTATTGTTGTCAGAATAGTTTATTAATAGAACAGATGGATGTTGAGACAGCGTTTTTAAATGGGAAGGTTAAATCGAAAGTATTTGTTAAAAAGCCTGAAGGTTATGAGGATGGAACTGAAAGAGTATGTATGTTGAATAAAGCATTGTATGGTTTGCGTGAGAGTCCCAGAGCTTGGTATGAGTGTCTGGATGATTATTTAAAAACATTAGGATTCATAAGAAGTGAACATGACTATTGTTTATATACGTTGATAGATAAAGATGAGATTATATATTTGATTATATTTGTAGACGACCTTTTGATTTGCTGTAAAAATAGACAAAATTTAGATTCTATAAAAAGTATGTTAAAGGAAAAATTTCAGATGAAAGATTTAGGAAGAGTGAGTATGTATTTAGGTATTAATATAGAGTATGATGAAAAGAAAAATGAGATGTCATTGGATCAGGAAAAATATATAGTCATTAGCTAGAAAATATCAGATTGAAGAAGCTAAATTATATAGAACGCCAATGGAACAGAATTTAAAGTTAGAACCTGCGGAAGAATCAAATGAGAAAATAAAGTATAGGAATTTGATAGGAGCGCTTTTGTATATTAGTTCAGGAACTAGATTAGATATAAGCTATAGCGTAAATTACTTAAGTAGGTTTCAAAATTGTTTTGATGAAACGCATTTTAAATATGGTTTAAGAATTTTAAAATATTTGTATTTTACCAAAAATTTAAAATTAAGATTTAAAAGAAATGATAAAGTAGATATTCTTGAATGTTACGTTGATGCCGACTGGGCAGGAGATTGCGTAGACAGAAAGTCAACAACTGGTTATATTGTAAGAATGTATGGAAATGTGATTCATTAGAAATCAAGAAAACAAGGAAGCGTAACTAAGTCATCGACAGCTGCAGAATATGTTGCACTGTCAGAAGCAGTAAGCGAAGTATTATTGATAAAGGACTTGTTAAATAACTTTAAGGTGAAAATTGAGAAACCTGTAAATATGTATGAGGATAACTCAGGTGCTGTAAGTATTGCAAAATACGGAAATTTCACTAAGAGATCTAAGTACATCGAGGTACATTATCATTTTGTAAATGAGAATTATGAAAAAGGCGTAATTGAAATTGTGAAAGTTAGTTCAGAGAAAAATGTTGCAGATATTTTGACCAAAGCTCTTGGGAGAGTTAGATTTGAAAATTTAAAGAGTTTATTAAATTTGATTTAAAGAATATTGTATTGCGAGAGATATAAATGTAAGGAGGCGTGTTAGAATATGAGGTACATTTATATCAGCGTGTGAGGTAGAGACAATGCATACGCAGCACCAACACGCAAGTACAGTAGTAAGCGTATATGAAGAGAGCGAGCGGGAGCTCACTTGATCGTCACCCTCCGCACAGAGCGGTTGTAAGAGAGAGAGCTGTACTGGAGAAGAATAAAGTTCGTTATTGTTACTGTTCACGGGAGTGGTTATTTGAAGAACCCCATCTGCTCATATTATTCACAGTGGGAAAATTTTAAAGATGCATTATCAGAAGATTTCATACATTTATACCGCAATTCCATTAGAGCTCAAAATTTAGCTTATCGCAGTATGTTTGAGAATGCCATAATTTATAATGAGGACATGCTGTGGGTGTTTACAAAATAAATTGAGAGCCAAACACTTTAGTAAATAAAATTATAATATATTGTAAACTGTCTATAAATTATTATCACTGTTACATATTTACATGAAGAACTACTTAAAAATTGATATAAAGTTGATATAAAGGTTTGAAAATGTTACAGTAAATAGGTTGAGTGTATGCCTGTTACATAATTGTTTGAGTGTATGAGTGTTACAAAATTCTGTGTAAGTGTAGGTGAGTTTGTACAATTTGAGTGTATGAGTTTTTCGGTGTGAGTGTGGATGAGTTTTCAATGAGACGACACAATTAGGTATTACTGACCTAATCGTGACTGAGTATTTCCTAATTATACCGCGTTGTTATGTGTAATTGAGTAATTACCTTCTCGTACGTAGCGATTATATTAATCGTCTACGCTGATGAGTTGGTCCAGTGAATCCGCAACGACGATGAGCAATTGAGAAGCGCCGTAAGATGAGCGTGATGATCGAAATGAGAAAGCCGTTAAGATGAGGGCGAGGAAGCGAAGCAGCCGATAAGAAAAGCCAGATAAAATCCATAGTTGAAAAAGCAGCAGTTGAGTGTTGCGTAGTGGTTGTTGAGAGGTGCCGCGGCCGCCTCGTGGTCAACTAGATGCAGCGAGCCGGTGAGAAATGCCATGTGATGAGACGCCGGGCGAGCGGCACTGCTACACGAGGAGATGCCGCATGGGCGTCACCGCCGTGTGAGAAATTCCGTGTGAGAGACACTGCTGCATGAGAGATTTCGTGTGAGAGTTGCCGAACGTGCACACTGATGTTCTCCACGAGGCCGACCGTTTCAGAGAGAGAATTTGATTAGAGTGAGTGAGAATGCCGTGTGAGTCGGCTATGCGGCCTCGTGGCGAGCACGCCGTCCAGACGAAGAGAGAGAGTTGAGTAGACTGAATGAGTGAGCACTTCCGTCTTCTTCCTCGCCTCGTTGTTCCTGAGGAGTGAGTCAAATCAACGTCTCTCTCATTTACATCTGTAAACGTGAGAGAGACAGTATGATTTTTGCCATACTCGGCTAATCAGTGTAGTGAGTAAGCTGTTTCGCAGAGAGCAGCTGATGAGTGCTGCCGTCGCGCGACCGCCTGCTGAGTTATCTCTCAGTCGCGCAACCGCGGGAAATTCAAAACATTGATATTTCCCAAACACAGTATTTGCCAAATGTTAATCAATGAAGGTCATTCTATTGCAGATTTTCCAGTAATGCCTCAAGTGCTAGTAAATAATTATGATGAGAATTGCGATGAAATAAATATTAATTTTGCAAATATAGCTAATGAACAATATAACCAATTAAATTTTGATCAAAAAGAAATTGTCGATATTTTTTTGCAAGTATCAAATATTATTGATTATAATGGATTTAAATGTTTTTATATTGATGGACCGGGAGGTTCTGGAAAAACTTTTGTTTATAGAACTTTATACAATTTATTAAAAAGTCAAAACAAAAAAATATGTTGTATAGCGTTTACTGGGATTGCAGCCACGTTATTACCTAATGGAAAAACTGTTCATAAAGTACTTGGGTTACATGTACCTTTACTATCAGATTCTTCATCAAATTTTTCAGTACAGTCAAAAGAAGGACAATTTTTGAGGCAGACTGATGTATTTGTTTGGCATGAAGCACCGATGGCTCCACGTTATGCATTAGAGATTATGGATAGAACATTAAGAGATGTAATGAATAATAGTCGGCCAGAACAAGTAGGTTTTTGGAACCAGTTAGTTATTATGTTATTATCCCTTCTAACAATCGTTAAGTCTAAACAATTAATACTATTATCTATTTCTATTTCGTGAGTAAATTGTAAATATTTGTTGTAACTATTGAAAGTGTCAAGAACTAATTGTACTTGATTTTTTGTTATGCACAGTATGGTATCATCGACATATCTATAATAAAATAATGGTGTACAATTAGATTTTTCATTAAGTAATTTTAAGCAAGTAGTTTCTAAATCATCCCTCACTATATCCGCAAAGAGGGGGGAGATGGGAGATCCCATTGGAGTACCAAATAATTGCTGGTAAATTGTGTCATCAAAGATGAAAAAGGTATTATCGAACAAAAATTTTGTTGTTTCTATTATTTCTTGAAATGGAATTTTTGAATTAAAATGTATATCCTTAAACCGTTTTTCTAGACTGTTAATCACTAGTTGGTATGGAATATTGGTAAAGAGAGAACTGCCATCTAACGATAATAAAATACAATCTGAGGGGATAGTCAGATCTGCTAATTTTTCTTTAAGTTCCAGACTATTGTTGATATGTGATTTTGGTTTTTTAATACAGTTTGTTAATTCAATATTCAATATCTTTGCTAAAAAGTGAATCGGACTATTGACTGGAGAAATAATGGGTCTAAGTGGTATATCAACCTTGTGGATTTTCAGCAAACCATATGCTTTTGGTAACTGTGTATTTGTTTGAGTGAGACTATTGTTATGGTACTGTTTTTGTAAATATCCATTCGTATTGAAGTGGGATAGAATTTTGTGGACCTTAGTTTGTAATGATTTTAACGGATTTCTTTTGATAATCTTATAGGTATTACGATCGTTAAGTAAAACATTCATTTTTGTTTTATAATCATCTGTATTCAAACAAACTGTCAAACTACCTTTATCTGCACGAGTAAAAAATATATCTTTATGATTGTCTAAAAATCTATGTATGACTGCAAGTTTTTTCCCAAAATCTTTATCATACTTAGATAACTGTTGCTTAGTGTTACTACATTTTTCGATATTGCTGACTATTATTTCCCTGACTTCATTAGTCATACCAGTATTTTTTTATCACAACTGTATTCAATATTTTTTACTGTAGTTATTATATCTTTTTTTGTTAAATTACGCTTTATGTTAAAGTTAGGACCTAAGGAAACTACATCCATAACTTCCTGTGGTATGATAACACTAAAAAGATTTTTTAGCCAATTTTTTCTGTTATGTTTTTGCATAATATGCTCATTTTTCTTTAGACCGTGAAGTTTCCTATCCAATCTTCTTGTAATATTATCATATATTTTATAACTTTTAATTTCTGTAAATTCTCTAAACTTATTAAAAATTCTACCATCTACTTTCCACGTATTGATAACAACCGAGAGTGCATTTAGGCGTTTTTTACAATGCGTAATATGTACAAACAAATCATTAATTTCTAATTTAAGTAATTTTTTTGAATTTTTCTTTTGTGATACTGTGTATGACTGTTGGCTCGACTTACTATGAAAACCAAAATAACGTTTTTGCGTGTTCGTGATGTGTGACGGGATGAGCTCTTCTTGCCGACAAGCGATAAGGAAATTAAGCCTTGCATTAGATTTTGCTAGTTCATGTCTAAACGAAGTCCAAGTTCTCAATATATTTACAACTTGATGGCCATGTGTCTTCAAAATAAACGTGAAAAAACTCCTCCCAGTCAGAGTCTGGTCATATTTCCATCGGAGACCGTATTGATAATTTTTGTAGTATCCACCCTCCATAGTACATTGAAAATATTATGAAACGATGGTGAGGGTCAACCCAGGATGTAAAATATCACAACTCAAAGTTTCATTCTAAAATCACAACGTTTCGCTAGTCTGCTTTTCTAGCCTCTTTAGGTGAACATTTATTACACTACATAACAAAAAGTAAAAATAATATAATCGCAACATGGTCATTTTTCGTTGTACACATATGAAAAATCAAATAAAATTACATACATTGTAATAGGGAAAAACGACTTATATCTGAAATGCTACATATAAATTGGATTGATAACACAATTAACAGACAGGAAGACACGCAATTTTTAAACAGTCAGTGTTTTGTCGCGCTAAAAGCCTCTCAGTCGAGGATTCTAGCTTTTTGTTCTTTTGTGGGAAGGAATAAGGGGATGGGAAAGAAATAAATAAAGGACTTGGTTGAGCGGTAATTATAGAGTTTAATCGCTCCAGTTGAGAGGAGAAAGCCTGACGGCATAAAACCCCTCTCGAAGATGTTACAAGATGCGGAACTGAACAGACGTGAGCATGAGTAAAGGTGTGTATGCGGGTGTGGTTTTGTTCGCTTCGATATTTCGTCCGGTCAAGTGGTCGCACTCCACTGACTGCCGGTTGGTTGGTACGTACAGATTGATAATATGCACGTACGGAAGGATGGACTCCTCCACCGATCCTCGCTCGTTTCGCACGCGGCTCGCGCGTTCGTATCCGGATTGCACCGGTCGCTTATCGGCATGCGATAAGATCGTTCGCTCTTCTCTCTCTTGAGAAGCTTGCTCGGCTACGCTGCCGGCTCGACCGCCAATTCACGACTGACTCGGCGCTGCGCCGGCTACGTGCGACACGAGCTTCGCGGCGCCATTCGGCGCGCGCAGCAAGTCGCGACTCCTCTCACTCACCTCAAGCAAAAAAGGTGGCGCCACATGCTCTACGGCAAGCCCTTCGGAGCGTACTCGACACCGTCGCTCGGCGGAACACTTTCTCCTCGAGTCTCAACGGAACAGACTCCCCCCATTGCGAGGAACACGAGCAATCGGAGTCCTTTACGCATGTATGAATGTATGGTGTAGGTGTGAATCAGTTTGAATGGATATGTTCAATCTATTTCTTCGGTTGATGACGAGGGTAACGGGCATAACTGCGTGATGTTGCGCTTTAGCTGCCCTCGTGAAGTTCGAAGAGTGGCGACCCTAGCCAGTCCGTCGTCCCCAGGATGCACCTCTTGTACGACCGCCAGCTGCCACTGAGTACATGGTTGATTTCGATCGATGATAATGACGACCATCCCTTCGCTCAACTCTCCAATGGAGTTATGCCACTTCTGGCGTTGTTGGAGTTCGTGGCGATACTCCAGATGCCATCGTTTCCAGAAGTCCTGGCGGGCTCTCGCAATGAAATTCCAGACGGAGAGACGATTGGCTGCAACAGAAGTCAAATCAGTTGCGGGAAATACAGTTAGGGGCCTACCTATCAAAATATGCGCGGGTGTCAACGCAATTGGATCGTTAGGATCGGAGGAAATTGACCAAAGTGGTCGGGAATTTAGAATCGCTTCTATTTCGATGGCGAGGGTGGTTACTTCGTCGTGCGTAAGAAGTTGACCTCGAATCACGCGGTAGAAGTGGTGTTTAAATGATTTTACTGCGGCTTCCCATATACCACCAAAATGAGGAGACAGGGGGGGGGGGGGTTGAAATGCCACTGAATGTTCAGAGAGAGCGCGACCGAACCTACTTCAGATTCAAAACTCTTCGAATTGAGAAGCGCAAAAAGCTCGCGAAGTTTATTGTTGGCACCTACGTAATTGGTCCCGTTGTCGGAGTATACGTTGGAAGGAATTCCTCTGCGTCCTATAAATCGCCTAAATGCCGCGATAAAACCTTCAGTGGTTAAATCGCAAGCTATTTCCAAATGTACAGCCTTCGTGGCCATACAAACGAAAACGCATCCGTACACCTTAAGTTGCGTTTTGTTGCGGTGTTTTTTCTCCTTAATAAAAAGGGGGCCGAAGTAATCTACTCCCACGTGAGAAAAAGCGGCCGATTCGGTAACTTTGACGGCTGGGAGGTCTGCCATTCGGCAATGCAGTGGCGCCGGTTTGTGCCTTATGCATGTGACACACTTACGAATTATATGACGAACCTTGCTCCTACCGTCGATCAGCCAAAAACGCTGTCGTAAATTGAAGAGGGTAGTTTGAACGCCCGCGTGATGACTGGCTTCGTGAGTGTTCCGGATAATCATGTCGGTAACAGGATTACCGGGAGGTAACAAGATATGATGTTTACTTGCAATGGGAATATACGCATTTTTTAAACGCCCGCCTACGCGTATAACTCCATTCGCGTCCAAACACGGATTAAGTGTCGCTATTTGCGACACCTTCACCCGTTTCCCTCGCGTCAAACACGCAATTGTATCAGCGAATGCCTCCTGTTGAATGAATCGAAATACGCGGGTTTCGACCTTGAGTTTTTCTTCGACCGAGATGGATTTCCCTCGATACGATTTACCAGAAGGGAGCCATCGCATGCAATACGACAAAGTTTTGAGTAACGTTCGATACTCCGAAAACTGTGATAGAAAACTGCGATCTGTGGCAGGATCGACAAGGAGACAAATCCCTTTCTTTAGTCCGGGGAGTTCTGGTACTAACGCGACGATATTTGCAGGCCAGAAGGCCTCGGGTTGCGTTAACCAGACAGGTCCGGTAAACCACGTATCGTTCTGCAGGAAGTCGTTCGGGAGTTGTCCGCGAGACAAAGCGTCGGCGGGATTATGTTGAGTTGGTACATATCGCCATGTAGGGCGTTCTCCTAATTCTTGAATTTCGCGTACGCGATTCGCTTCGAACGGTTTTAAGACTTGAGGAGACTTTTTTAGCCAGTGTAAGACTATGGTGGAGTCAGACCATAGGACGACGCGTTCAATGGAGAGATCCAAAATTGAAAGGGTTTCGAGCAAGAGTCGTGAGAGTATCAACGCACCGCATAACTCTAATTTGGGAATCGTCTTTTCCTTTAAAGGAGCGACTCTAGATTTCGCGCATATCAGCCGTACTGTGACTTTTCCCGTTTTCATCCATCGACCTAGCGTAAAGGCACGCGCCGTAGCCTCTTTGGCTCGCATCGCTGAAACCGTGAATTTCTACGCGTGAGGGAATTTCCGTGACAACTTGACGTGGCACAGAAATGTTGGAAAGAAGAAGCAATTGACTCGCAAAATTAGTCCAGAGCGTGTACAAGTCCTGTGGTACAGATTCGTCCCAGGACACTTCCGCCCTCCAACATTCCTGCATGATCCACTTTGCGTATAATCCGACTGGTCGTATCAAACCTATGGGATCGAATATCTTCGCGATCTCTGACAGAATCGCGCGTTTTGTCACGATCTGCGGGGGTTTTACGTTTGTGACGGAAACGGCTAATTCGTCGCGTTTAGAAGCCCAATATACCCCTAGTGTCTTCAAGACCGGCTCCGTTTCGGTGTTGGAAGCAAGATTTAGAACCTTCTCGTCGAGATTGTCCAGCGCGTGGTCGTGGTTGGAGGCCCATTGGCGAATGTTAAAACCCCCGCTCTGCAATGTAGCGATTATCTCATCACGCGCCCTCAGGATATCCTCCAGGGAATTTGAACCCGTCAGGAGGTCGTCGACGTATAGGTCTCGCTTTAGAATCTCAGCCGCTCGGGGGTGTCGAGGACTCTCATCGTCAGCAAGCTGGTGAATTGTGCGTATCGCGAGATAGGGGGCTGCAGATACGCCGAACGTAACGGTGTTCAACTCAAAAACCTGTTCTCGTCCGTCGCGATACCAGAAGATACGTTGGTATCGTCGATCATCGGGATGTATCAGGATCTGTCGGTACATTTTCTCTATGTCAGCCGTCAATACGTAACGGTATGAACGAAATCTAATAAGGTGTGCGTAGAGTTTATCCTGAATTGTCGGTCCCGTGTGTAGAGTGTCATTAAGAGAAATGCCCCTTGTCGTCTTTGCGGATGCGTCGAAAACGACTCGGAGCTTGGTCGTGAGACTGCAGACCTTCATGACCGCGTGATGTGGAAGGTAATACCCGGGGTCGCCTTCGTCGGTTACCGCTGTCATGTGTCCTAGATCGATGTATTCCTGGAGAACGCGTGTGTAGTCGTCCTTCATGTGAGATAATTTGTTAAGCCTTCGTGTCGTTCCGTGGAATCGTTTAAGAGCCTGCGCTCTTGATTCACCTAGGTCTGGGATCCCTTCTCGGAATGGTAGCCTAACTACGTATCTACCGTCGGATTGTCGTGTGGTGGTATGGTCATAGAAGGTTTCACATTCGAGTTTGTCGCGGTGTTGTTTGTCTGGACTTGAGATTTCCTCAATGGTCCAGAATTGAGTGAGTTGTTTCTCCAACTGGGATAAGTGACACAAAACTGGTGAAGTTCTGCCGGTATCAAGACCACCTACTATTACCCATCCTAGTCGGGTCTTTTGGAGATACAGTTTACTTCCGTCTCTGGACAGGTTGATTTGACCTATAGAGAGCATTGATACAGTAGCTCTCGATCCTATTAAAATATCAACCGGTCGAGGGAGATGGAACTGGGGGTCGGCTAGTCGCACGTTTTTAGGGATATTAACTAATTCGCGTGGAAAGACCTCCCCCGGGGCGAGGTCGGTTATCCTTGGAACGGTGAGGAAGGTCAGATGTTCGTTATAATCCGAGTATATCGAATTGAAATGCACGTCGACGCAGTAGTTGGTGGTAGTACGCATACCGCTGATCGCTCCAACGGGAATTGAACATGCTCGAGTTGGGAGTCGCAATTTACTCGCCAATTCGTCGGTGATGAAATTAGCGGTCGCGCACGTGTCTAGTAGTGCACGCGCTTCGATTAATGTACCGTTCGCGTCTTTAACCATAATCTTCGCGCTCATCATGAGCTGGGATTGAAGCGCCCTGGACACCGTGCTGAAAACTTCTACGCCTAGTCACGGTTTCTTACTCGTGGGATTTGCCCTTGATTCGGAATGCAAGAGGGAATTGTGTGCTTTATTGCACTTCTTGCATTTACGCTCCTTGCAGTCACCGGCGCGGGCGTAAGCAAATGCGACATAGATTTTTTATCTTTATTGCATCCCATCGTTGCACGACTGTTAAATTCGCAAACGTCGGACAGCGATACATCGTATGTTCGCCTTCGCAGTAATAGCACGCAATGTTCGACGTAGTTACGAGCGCTCGAGCCTGATTCTCGCTACGTCGAAATTTATTTCCCTTCTCGTTCTGACGTCCTGCCCGCTTGTTTGACGCCTGAGCTGTGTCGTTTCTCTCCTTTTCCAGGGTTCGCAAACGATTGATATTGGTTTGAAGGAAGCTGAAAAACGTCTCAAGTTTGGGCAACGCATCGAATGGTGCTTTCTCCTCCCACTTGGACCTGATATGGTGTGGTAAGGCCCTTTCGAGTGCACGTATTACGACGTAATCTGTTATTACGACACTAATGGAATCTAACATCGACTTGTGCTGACTTATGGTGTCTAGCATCTTCGATAGTGCTGCGGATGACGCTTCGGTTATCGGAGGATACGTAAGGACCGCATCGATGTGACTTGCGGCAATAACTCGGATAGACTCGTACGAGGCGCTCAACATTTTCCATGCTTCCTCGTAGCTGTCATCGTTCGGGACCAGGATGTTTACCTTGTTAGCTGCTGCTCCGTGTAATGCTTGCTTTAAATAATAGAATCGGGTGATATTATCGACCTCTAAGCGTGTCATCTCGTTTTTGAAATTGATCTTAAAGGAAAGCCACTCCTCCATACGACCGTCGAATTTCAGCAATTCTCGAGGCGGAAGTTTCGAAGAACGTTGTAATTCGAGATGAGTCGAATGCCCTGTTATACCGCACGTATCGTTGCCAATGATGGCGCTCCGTGTCGCCTGCTCCTTGTCGGCCGTCTTCTTCTCTGCTACCCGAATCACGGCTGCCAATTTGTAGTAATGATCGCTAATTGAATCGAAAAACGCCTTATCACTCGAATCTCCCTCCGTGGGTTCTAACTGTTGATACAGGTCCTCCAACTCGAGGTAAAGCGCGGTAATTCTATCGATTCGCAACCGCAGTTCGGTCAGATGAGATGTTTTCACTGTGATCGCTTGCGCCAAATTCTGCAACTGATCCTTTAGATTACACCCCCTTTGATTCCATTTCTTCACTAGGGTGTCCATGCTCGCTTAAGTTATTGGAGTAACGAAAGCTATACCTGTAAATCGCCTAAAAACGCTCGAAATGCGAACTGCGTGTGCGTACGTGCGTTTCACTACGCTTGAATTCCCCGAAACTACCATATGCCGCTTTGTTTTACTCTAATTCCGGGAACTGCAGCGAAATACCGAGCGCGGCGCGCGAACTCGTCCAGCGCGCGCAAGCACGAAGGCGTCGTACCGCTTACCCTGCTTTAGACAAGAGAATGCTGGACCCGCGTTTACCCGTATGCGCTAATGTGCCGTGGAAACGCACCCGTGTGCACGCGGACTTAGTGTCCTGAGGACACGATTCGAATTTCGATGGGCGATTTACGCTTGCGCGGGCTAATGGTTCGCAAAGAAAGAATTCGACTTATCTCTTTAAGAAGAAGCCGGCGTTGTTGTGGCAGCTGAGGGAGGTGACCTGGGTGACGAGGTTGCGTTGAGCGATGTCGAGATCCTAGACGACTCCTCGTCCTTGGCGCCGCGGCCCTTGTTATTGCTTCCAGCAAATATCCTCGTGTTCGTATCCGGCTCGAAGGATCATGTTTTGTCGCGCTAAAAGACTCTCAGTCGAGGATTCTAGCTTTTTGTTCTTTTGTGGGAAGGAATAAGGCGATGGGAAAGAAATAAATAAAGGACTTGGTTGAGCGGTAATTATAGAGTTTAATCGCTCCAATTGAGAGGGGAAAGCCTGATGGCATAAAACCCCTCTCGAAGATGTTACAAGATGCGGAACTAAACAGACGTGAGAATGAGTAAAGGTGTGTATGCGGGTGTGGTTTTGTTCGCTTCGATATTTCGTCCGGTCAAGTGGTCGCACTCCACTGACTGCCGGTTGGTTGGTACGTACAGATTGATAATCTGCACGTACGGAAGGATGGACTCGTCCACCGATCCTCGCTCGTTTCGCACGTGGCTCGCGCGCTCGTATCCGGATTGCACCGGTCGCTTATTGGCATGCGATAAGATCGTTCGCTCTTCTCTCTCTTGAGAAGCTTGCTCGGCTACGGTTTCGCACGCGGCTCGCGCGTTCGTATCCGGATTGCACCGGTCGCTTATCGGCATGCGATAAGATCGTTCGCTCTTCTCTCTCTTGAGAAGCTTGCTCGGCTACGCTGCCGGCTCGACCGCCAATTCACGACTGACTCGGCGCTGCGCCGGCTACGTGCGACACGAGCTCCGCGGCGCCATTCGGCGTGCGCAGCAAGTCGCGACTCCTCTCACTCACCTCAAGCAAAAAAGGTGGCGCCACATGCTCTACGGCAAGCCCTTCGGAGCGTGCTCGACACCGTCGCTCGGCGGAACACTTTCTCCTCGAGTCTCGACGGAACAGTCAGTATAAAAGATTGAAGAGAATTTTGAATAAATTTGATATTAAATGGAAGAAAAATTATCTTGCTACACTATAGCTATGATAAGCACGCCAGTTTTCATCGTTTATACATTAATAATGTGTTTTGATTCGTAGTCAAGCATTGGTTTGTTTATGTTTTCTTAGAAATCGAGAGTTATATATCTAATACTCAGTGTAATCTGAGTCGTCGGCGGCGATGTAGTCTGTATAGAGGTTCTGACACAGAGCTTCGGCTCTTAAAATATCTGTTAACGATTTATGTAATGTATGTAATTTTATTTGATTTTTCATATGTGTACAACGAAAAATGACCATGTTGCGATTATATTGTTTTTACTTTTTGTTATGTAGTGTAATAAATGTTCACCTGAAGAGCCTAGAAAAGCAGACTAGCGAAACGTTGTGATTTTAGAATGAAACTTTGAGTTGTGATTTTTTACATCCTGGGTTGACCCTCACCATCGTTTCTTAATATTTTCAATGTACTATGGAGGGTGGATACTACAAAAATTATCAATACGGTCTCCGATGGAAATATGACCAGACTCTGACTGGGAGGAGTTTTTTCACGTTTATTTTGAAGACACGTGGCCATCAAGTTGTAAATATATTGAGAACTTGGACTTCGTTTAGACATGAACTAGCAAAATCTAATGTAAGGCTTAATTTCCTCATCGCTTGTCGGCAAGAAGAGCTCATCCCGTCACACATCACGAACACGCAAAAACGTTATTTTGGTTTTCATAGTAAGTCGAGCCAACAGTCATACACAGTATCACAAAAGAAAAATTCAAAAAAATTACTTAAATTAGAAATTAATGATTTGTTTGTACATATTACGCATTGTAAAAAACGCCTAAATGCACTCTCGGTTGTTATCAATACGTGGAAAGTAGATGGTAGAATTTTTAATAAGTTTAGAGAATTTACAGAAATTAAAAGTTATAAAATATATGATAATATTACAAGAAGATTGGATAGGAAACTTCACGGTCTAAAGAAAAATGAGCATATTATGCAAAAACATAACAGAAAAAATTGGTTAAAAAATCTTTCTAGTGTTATCATACCACAGGAAGTTATGGATGTAGTTTCCTTAGGTCCTAACTTTAACATAAAGCGTAATTTAACAAAAAAAGATATAATAACTACAGTAAAAAATATTGAATACAGTTGTGATAAAAAAAATACTGGTATGACTAATGAAGTCAGGGAAATAATAGTCAGCAATATCGAAAAATGTAGTAACACTAAGCAACAGTTATCTAAGTATGATAAAGATTTTGGGAAAAAACTTGCAGTCACACATAGATTTTTAGACAATCATAAAGATATATTTTTTACTCGTGCAGATAAAGGTAGCTTGACAGTTTGTTTGAATACAGATGATTATAAAACAAAAATGAATGTTTTACTTAACGATCGTAATACCTATAAGATTATCAAAAGAAATCCGTTAAAATTATTACAAACTAAGGTCCACAAAATTCTATCCCACTTCAATACGAATGGATATTTACAAAAACAGTACCATAACAATAGTCTCACTCAAACAAATACACAGTTACCAAAAGCATATGGTTTGCCGAAAATCCACAAGGTTGATATACCACTTAGACCCATTATTTCTACAGTCAATAGTCCGATTCACTTTTTAGCAAAGATATTGAATATTGAATTAACAAACTGTATTAAAAAACCAAAATCACATATCAACAATAGTCTGGAACTTAAAGAAAAATTAGCAGATCTGACTATCCCCTCAGATTGTATTTTATTATCGTTAGATGTCAGTTCTCTCTTTACCAATATTCCATACCAACTAGTGATTAACAGTCTAGAAAAACGGTTTAAGGATATACATTTTAATTCAAAAATTCCATTTCAAGAAATAATAGAAACAACAAAATTTTTGTTCGATAATACCTTTTTCATCTTTGATGACACAATTTACCAGCAATTATTTGGTATTCCAATGGGATCTCCCATCTCCCCCCTCTTTGCGGATATAGTGATGGATGATTTAGAAACTACTTGCTTAAAATTACTTAATGAAAAATCTAATTGTACACCATTATTTTATTATAGATATGTCGATGATACCAGACTGTGCATAACAAAAAATCAAGTACAATTAGTTCTTGACACTTTCAATAGTTACAACAAATATTTACAATTTACTCACGTAATAGAAATAGATAATAGTATTAATTGTTTAGACTTAACGATTGTTAGAAGGGATAATAACATAATAACTAACTGGTTCCAAAAACCTACTTGTTCTGGCCGATTATTGAATTTTAACTCCCACCACACTAAACAACAAAAACGTAATATTATTTCAAACCTTGTGGATAGAGCATTATTACTATCTGACCAATCTTTTCACAATAAGAATATTAAGTTAGTAAAAGAAATGCTTATAAAAAATGATTATCCTGAAAACTTTATTAATACATGTATTACAAGTCGCATACGTAAACATAAATATGGGAATAATAACTCACACAATCAAAATATAATTAACCCAATATCAACTGTAGCACTACCTTTTCATGAACAATTTTTTTATTCTTGTAAAAAAGTCCTTAAAAATTCAACATTCGATGTGTCCCGTTGATGAACCACAAAATGAATAATATTGTTAAGTTAGGCAAAGATAGAACGGACAAATGGAATGAGACTAGTGTGATCTATAAATTTAACTGTGAGAAATGTAATAGCGTATATATAGGCGAAACAAAAAGATGCTTGAAAACGAGAATCAATGAGCACAAAAAATCTGTAATAGATGGATTAAAATTAGACCCCCATAAATTACTTCCTGTTCCACAACATATCAAAAAAAATCCTACACACAATTTTGATTGGGCCAACACATTAATATTAGATAGAGAATGTAATAGGGAAAAACGACTTATATCTGAAATGCTACATATAAATTGGATTGATAACACAATTAACAGACAGGAAGACACGCAATTTTTAAACAGTCAGTATAAAAGATTGAAGAGAATTTTGAATAAATTTGATATTAAATGGAAGAAAAATCATCTTGCTACACTATAGCTATGATAAGCACGCCAGTTTTCATCGTTTATACATTTATAATGTGTTTTGATTCGTAGTCAAGCATTGGTTTGTTTATGTTTTCTTAGAAATCGAGAGTTATATATCTAATACTCAGTGTAATAGTCGTCGGCGGCGATGTAGTCTGTATAGAGGTTCTGACACAGAGCTTCGGCTCTTAAAATATTTGTTAACGATTTATGTAATGTATGTAATTTTATTTGATTTTTCATATGTGTACAACGAAAAATGACCATGTTGCGATTATATTGTTTTTACTTTTTGTTATGTAGTGTAATAAATGTTCACCTGAAGAGGCTAGAAAAGCAGACTAGCGAAACGTTGTGATTTTAGAATGAAACTTTGAGTTGTGATTTTTTACATCCTGGGTTGATCCTCACCATCGTTTCTTAATATTTTCAATAAAGTAATTAATTATCCATATAAGTAATAGTTATAAATGCGAACTTTCATAAACTATTAGTATTCCTGAAGAGTCTAGTGATAAAACCTTGTATTATTGTCTGCATTAAAACATGGAATTTGGAGCATTACGAATATTTTAGTATACCGGGGTACAATATGTACTACAATAACAGTAAAATTAATATATCAGATGGACTGGTGATTTACGTAAGCGACTACTTAACTGATACGACAGAAGTATTAACTATAAATAACCTGAAAATAATTAACTCTAAAATTGCAATTGAAAATAATAACGAAATTATGATATCCGCCCTGTATAGATCACACGACATTAGTAAATCGGAATTTTTATTAATACTCAAGAACTTGATAAATAATAACAGTAAATATAAAAATAACCTCATAATAGGGGACTTTAAGTTTGATATTTCTAATCATGAATCAATCAACCAAGAATTTTTGCATATTTTATTAGAGCATGGTTACTGCCCAGGCTTTCGAAATATTACCAGACCATCTGATAGAAACAACAATTCAGAAACATGCATAGACAATATTTTTATTAAGCTAGATAAAATTAACTATAAAACTTTCATTTTAAAAATTCCGCTTAACCCTTTCGTGCATATAAGGAACTGACAATCATAACGTTTCTGAAACTAGAAAATTTCGATGTCCGGCATCGAGCTGAATCCAAATCTGGAGTCAGATTTTCGAAATTATAATAATTGGGCCTAATATCGAGGGGGCCCACTCTCAAAATGCGAAGTTTTGAAAAATAAAAAATACCATCGTATTCTACACAAAATTTTAAGAAGAAATCATTCTTGTCATTTTTTTGATAAGACACACCAATTTCGAGTAAAAAATTATTGAATTTCTAGGATATCGGACCCCTGAGTAAAAGCAGATGTATGTTTTATCATCCCGTGCATACAAGAGACTCAAACATCAAACCAAGCGAAATAAAGTCTTTCTATGGAGTTTTGGGGTAGCTGATGATGAATCTGGGGTCATATTTCCGAAATTACAATAATTGGGCCCAATACCGAGGAGGCCCAATCTTAAAATTGAAAATTTTGAAAAACAAAAAATACCAACGTATTTTGCGTAAAATTTCAAGAAGAAATTGTTTTTATCATTTTTCTGATTAGACACACCAATTTCGAGTAAAAAATTATTGAACGTGTAGGATATTGGGTCCCAGAACAAAAGCTCATGTATGTTTATCATCCTGTGCATACAAGAGACTCAAACATCAAACTAAGCGAAATAAAGTCTTTCTACGGATTTTTGGGGTAGCTGATGATGAATCTGGTGTGAGATTTCCGAAATTACAATAATTGGGCCCAATACCGAGAGGTCCCAATTTTAAAATGCAGAATTTTGAAAAATAAAAAATACCATCGTATTTTATGCAAAATTTTAAAAAGAAATCGTTCTTGACATTTTTTTGATTAGACACTCTATTTTCGAGTAAAAAATTGTAATATTCCAAATATTTATCAGTTCAAAATGTTGATGATGTAAGCGTAAACTTTTGGTATGTCTAATCAGAAAAATGATAAAAACAATTTCTTCTTGAAATTTTACGCAAAATACGTTGGTATTTTTTGTTTTTCAAAATTTTCAATTTTAAGATTGGGCCTCCTCGGTATTGGGCCCAATTATTGTAATTTCGGAAATATGACCCCAGATTCATCATCAGCTACTCCAAAACTCCATAGAAAGACTTTATTTCGCTTGGTTTGATGTTTGAGTCTCTTGTATGCACGGGATGATAAAACATACATCTGCTTTTACTCAGGGGTCCGATATCCTAGAAATTCAATAATTTTTTACTCGAAATTGGTGTGTCTTATCAAAAAAATGACAAGAATGATTTCTTCTTAAAATTTTGTGTAGAATACGATGGTATTTTTTATTTTTCAAAACTTTGCATTTTGAGAGTGGGCCCCCTCGGTATTGGGCCCAATTATTATAATTTCGAAAATCTGACTCCAGATTTGGATTCAGCTCGATGCCGGACATCGAAATTTTCTAGTTTCAGAAACGTTATGATTGTCAGTTCCTTATATGCACGAAAGGGTTAATGATCATTTTCCGATTTTCATGTCCATAAATAAGATAAGAGCCACAAAAGAATGTCATGCAATAAATCGTGAGATAAATTATAACAAACATAGGACTGAAGCTAAATTAATTAACTGGTCAGAATTGTCGTTAATTAATGAGCCAAATTTAGCACTAAATAACCTAGTCAGTAAAATAAAAATATGTCTAAGTAAAGCACAATATTCGAAAAAAGATTGTAAAAAGAATATACTGTATCCAAGAAAAAATTGGATAACCTCTGCTATAATTAAATCTTGCGTAACCAAAGAGAAACTTTACAAATTATGGAAAAAAGATCCAAATAATCCAAAGAAAAGAGAGAATTATAGAAAGTTTAACTTAATATTAAAGAAAATTATAAATAAAGCCAAAGAGTCATTTGACAGAGAGCAGATACAGGCAAAGATGAAAAACCCAAAGAGTTTGTGGAACGTATTAAATCAAAAACTTGGGAAAAATAGCAAAAGAAACAAAAACATTAAATATATAATGGATAATAGTGTTAAAATCACGGATTCAGCAGATATGGCCGAAGACATGAACAAATTTTTTTGCGAAATAGGAAAAAAGATAAGTGATAAAATAGTGCAGCCAAGAAATGAGAAAATAAAACTCCCACCAATGAACAGAAAAAGTATTTTTATTACTCCAACAAACCATATTGAAGTCTTAAATATTATTAACAACATGGACAATAAAAAAGGTGGAATTGATAATATCAACACAAAAACATTAAAAACTCTAAGTGTCCACATAGTTGATCAACTTGTTCACATTTGTAATCTATGTATCGAAAAGGCAACGTGGCCAGATGCTTTAAAAATAACGGAAGTAATACCAATACACAAAGCTAAAGAAAAACATATCCCTACCAATTACAGACCTATTTCGCTAATATCAAATATTGCAAAAATTTTTGAAAAAATTATACACAATAGAATTACTAACTTTATCAATGCATACGATCTGCTAACAAAAAATCAATATGGTTTCAGGAAAAATAGAAGTACTAAAGATGCACTATTTCAATTATCCAATATGATATACAACAACATTGACACTAGCACTCCTATTGCGATAACTTTCCTAGACCTAGCTAAAGCATTTGACACTGTACATCATCAAATCCTACTTGATAAATTGTATAATTATGGAATAAGAGAAAATGCTTATAATCTATTAAAAAGCTACCTCACTTAATAGACAGCAAAAAGTGAAATTAAACAACAAAACCAGCCAATTTGAATCAGTAACAACGGGAGTCCCACAGGGTACTATATTGCAACCGTTACTATTTATACTGCACATCAACGACTTATTATTGACATGCCGGAAGATACAATCATATCGTATGCTGATGATACTGGTGTTATTTCAACAGCTAAAACATGGCATGAAGTAGAGTCAAAAATGAATGACTTTTTACGAAAAATATCTAAATGGTTAGCTCTGAATAAACTCTCGTTAAACACTGATAAAACAGTGTATATGGAATTTGGTAGTCAAAGTGATAGCACTCCGAAAAACTTAAACATCAATATTAATAGTACAAAACTCAAAAGAGTAGAAAGTAACAAATATCTAGGTATAGTCTTTGACAGTAACATGAGATGGAACGAACACATTGTTTACGTGTACAACAAAACTAAATATCTCATTTTCATGTTTTATAAACTAACGAAGATTATGTCAACAGATTGCTTACGTATGGTATACTACGCCTTTTTCCACAGTGTCATTTCCTACGGTATAATAGCCTGGGGAGGTGCGTATGCGGACAGTATCAATTTGCTCAAAAGACTACAAATCAGATTACTAAAAATAGTTAATAAAAATAAATTTATCACTAATAAAAATCCTATGTACTTAGATCAAATTTTCGAGTATGAATCACTAGATTATCATTACAATGAATTAAAGTTAATATACCTTAGCTCCAATAAAACTACAAGAAATAAAAGTATTCAGATTCCTAAAAGGCTCAAAACCATTAGCATTAAAAACAGTTTTATTAGAGCAATAATGATATTCAATCGCTTACCCAACGATTTAAAGACTATTAGTAGCATACATAGTAAAAAAAGGAAGCTAAAGAAATGGGTAAAAGAAAAGATTTAGAAACATTTAGAAATAAAAGCAACCTAGATATTTTTATATTTTTATATTGAAAAGAGATATTTTTATATTGAAAAGTTTAATCACAATTGTTATATTGTATTATATTTTGTTACAAAACTTATATTTCTATCTAGAATCTTAGGTTAAGTTAGATTTAAGAATACCGGACCAGCGAACAGGAAAACAATTCCTCTGCTGGATTATACATCCTGTATAATGTAAACATGTACTTACCTTTTGTACTTACTCTGGTAAATAAATAAGAAATATGGAATTATGTACACCCTAAATTAATATATTAATATCATGTGTTTTTTCGATTTTTTAGTATTTAAATTAACAAAAATATGTGATAGATATTTTGAATTTTATTTATGTTTAAATGATAAGTTCTAGACACAATAAGAGAACTAATATACGAGAATTAAAATGTTATTTTTAATATTATACATTATAAATCAATTAATTCTTATGTTGTGAATCAATTAACGGTTCATTGTGTCATGTTACTATATGTCACCAGAGAATATAGAATATATTATCATTCAGTATAGAAGGCCAGATCGGCCGTTTTCGTGAAGCCAAAAATAAGCGTTAGTTCAGCCCCCCATGAGGCAGGCGGCGCTATGTTCGCCCATGCTGAAGGATATCACAGCGTGGCTGAGTCTATAACCTGTTGGACGGGTATAAATAATAAGCAGGCCAACAAAAACACTCTAGTTGAAAAACAATCTAAAATTTATTCAAAGTCTGGAACAAGGTTGGTGGCACAAAAGGTACGGAGCAGCGAAGGCGGTGCGTCTGTTCAGTACGGCGTTCGGCACAGGAGAGAGCGAGCGCCGTCAGTGACAACAGGCAGGACGGATAGGTAGGTTGGAACACTCTTAACGTACAGAACAAATAGAACACATGCATATGTAGAAAGGGCCTAGAGTGTAAACACCTTTATCCGTATGTGAACACTAGCTACCTTATTAATTCTGTTTCTGTGGCAATAAAGTGGCATTTGGCTTTCATCATCTGTAAGAAGTACGTGGGCTTTGAGTCCACGCAACGTTCTACAGCGGTGCATCTCGGTATGCGCCGCCGTCCACATCGCCGAGATGGCGCCAGCCTGCAGCGCAGTGGATGAGCTGCGATCTCCCCCTCTACCCCTCGCCTACATGCGAGCACCAGCGACGGCGCTCGCTCTCTCCTGTGCCGAACGCCGTACTGAACAGACGCACCGCCTTCGCTGTTCCGTACCTTTTGTGCCACCAACCTTGTTCCAGACTTTGAATAAATTTCAGATTGTTTTTCAACTAGAGTGTTTTTGTTGTCCCGCTTATTATTTATACCCGTCCAACAGGTTATAGGCTCAGCCACGCTGTGATTTTTGGACGGACTCAGAAGAAAGGTGGTAAGTACCTGAGTTTTGCGAGGCTAACCTGCAAGCGCGGCCATGTTGCGTTTCTGACCGCATGGCAGTTTTTTTTCAGACGTGAGTTTTTTTCAAATGAACTAGTATAGGGGCAGTTAATTTAGAATACGCGATATGTATTAGCTCTCTTGTATTAGATTAAATAATAAATAAAATCAAAAGAGATATTTCAGACTAACTTGAGAAATTTAAAATTAAGTATTCAGAAGAAAATCGATTGAAACGCAAAATCGGACGGAAATTGCACGGGGCGTGCGGGGAGATTATCTAAGAGTTGTGGTGCGGACACAAGACGTTAGTGAGTGGTGCGTGTGCGTGCTAATTAAGAGATAAATTCAGAGATTCGGTGGGAGTAAGAAAACAGCGGTGAAATACACGCGGCGTGCACGTACGGACACGCTCACGCGGACGACGCACAGTATAAGATATTGGACAAAAATTGCAAGGTAGTGTAATTATTAACAAAATCGAATAATTATGGTGTCTAAAGAAAGGTATTGCCTTTAAGAATAAAGTGAGGCTGCCGCGACAAAGATTTATCATGAATTGAAACCGTTTTAATCGGTAAAACATTAAACCTGTATATTTCCTAGAACACCGTGGTATGTCTTCAAGATGTAGATAGAGAAACACAGCATTTCTTGTATATGTTTCTTAGTAATTTTTAGCACGTAACAGGCCTTATGTGGATATAAATATTTACAAAGTGTAATCTCAAAAAAAAGAAATACCGGGTCACGCGCGGTGTTCCTCGCATATGTAGAAATAGAAATGAGTATCTATACAAATACGTGAAATAACTACATAGATGTAGAAACAATGTTTATCGTATGCATTTCTTAACATTCTTTTGCATGAAACGGATCTAATACGAAAATCAATAAACGTGAAAACATCCAGCATAGCAGTTAAATTACCTATAAGTTCATATGCTACCACAAATAATAAGTAGGAAAAAATTATAATAAACAAAGTTATTGTTAACATTTAATGAAAAGGAAATACAGAATTAAGTTTCATGAAGCTAAGTGTTAATCTATTTGCAGCGATTTTTTTCTATCCATACAAGTTTCCAGATTGATGCTGATTTGGAAAATTGTAGGTTCAATAATGTGTATAGGTTGACAAATCTCTATCGCGGCAGCCTTACTTTCTTCCAAAAGACAATACCTTTGTTTAGACACAATAACTATTTCATTTTCATAATAATTTCACTACCTTGCGATTTTTGCCTAAGATCTTACACTGTACGACGCGTGAAGAGACGCGGACGCCATTTTCTGTCTCACCGTTAAAAGCGCTCACACACACACATATCAGAAGTATATTCAGACGCCACTTATACACTGTAAAGACAACATGAGGCGTAGAGAATTCTTGCCTTCATTTAAAGTCGCTACAACTGTGTGAATTATTGGGACTGTTTAAGTGCACGGCCATCTCTCTGACAATATTGGCGTCCTTGCTGTGCGTGACGTCACGATCGGAGGGAGCACGAGCGCGGAAACGATACACACGCAAGTAACGACTAGCTTCAAACTTACTAGACTTGCTGCGCGGTCTAGTACAGGGAGAAGCAATAATACAAATATAATCTTACACAGAATAAATATTTGGCATTCCAGAATCCAGAAGTTCAGAAGTCGCAAGAGAAAGAGACAGAGAAAATCCAGAATGACAAACAGAGGAGACAAGACGCCAGAGAAAGCTCAGACCGACGGCAGACAAAGTAATTTGTTTTAAACTATAAATATAATATACAAATAAATAATTTTCTCTCTATTTCAATTTAAAAAGCCTTTTACACAATGTAATAACAATTATATTAATATAAAAATTATATCACGATTATTATAAAGATAATATAACAAAATTGATATTACTATTATTCAGAGCAGAATGTAAATAATTAATTTAAGAGAATCAGAATACAGATCTGTAAAAATTCTTTAAAATCAGATTATTCAGAGTAAAAGACCAAATATTTAGAAGAATAATTATTTACATATAACCAGACGAGAAATTACCACCAAAATCTCCACATACGCCGCCCGGTCTATAAAATCCGCCCCCAATAAAACTATCAAAAAGGGCCAAACACGACGTGGACGTTTGGTTTAGAGCCATGAAAGAAAATCACGAGACTCAGAAGAAGATGATGGCTCAGATGAAGGAACTGATGAAAAGACAGCAGAAGCTGATGGAGAAGATGCTGGAGGTGGAAACTGCGAGAATAAGATGACTCGAGGTACCACAGAACACCCTTAATTCCACTGCCTTAAATTCAAACGATAATCCAAACTCAGAGACAGATAACAATAACACACAAATACACCAAAATATCTCAATGAATGAATTTAATGAAACATTTCGAAATCTTACTCAGACTTTAGAATCAAAGAAAAATAGTTCGAAATTAAACATTAAAAGAGATTACAAACTGACACAAAAAGCAGTTTTAAATGTATGGTTAGACTACCTCCACTCAGAGTTAAGATCAAATGATTTGTTGGATATAACTGACGAAAAAGTAAGAGCACCAGTAAATCTGGATGAATCAGAAGTAGAAAAAAGAAAGTCACTAGTCAGAGATATCATAATAAATCATTTGGACGAATACTATCATAAGAAAATTTTGGATATAAAAGACCCAAAAGAAATTTTAATTAAGATCAGAGAATTCAGAAAAGCAGAAGCAAATGTTACGGCTTCCTCAGTTAAGGCTCAATTGTATCGCTTAAAATTAAATAAGAAAGAAAAAATAAATGACTTTTGTGACAGATTTGATACAATCATAAGAGAGTATGAGAGTTGCGATACAAGTGTGCCACTATCTGAGGAGGAAAAGAGATCTGCGTTTTACCAAGCGGTTTCGTACTCTAACTCTGAACTTCGTTCAGCCTACCTAATCAGAAGACAAACACACAACCAAGAAATGACTTTAGATGAAATAAAATAATTTCTTTTACAGTTGGAGGCAGAAAACAAAGACTCAGAAGAAATCAGAAGACCAGCAGCACAGATGGCTCAGAGAGTACCAGAGTGGCAGTCGGGGCCGCACGCCAAGTGCTTTCGGTGCAATCGGAGGGGGCACATGGCACCGAACTGCCCACTTAAACCACTCAACAAGTAGTTCTGTTATGTCTGCAACGTAGATGTAGGCCACAAAGATCCAGATTGCCCCAATAAGGGGGCAGTACAACCACCCAGAAGGTATGATAATTTTCAGACTAAAGATCATACGACAAAACACTATACAAACACAAACAACTCAGGGGAAAGAGAAATATCAGAGGGAATAACAGAAGCAGAGGTGTTGCTATAAGAGGTGGTAGAAAGGGAAATTTCAGAAGTAGGGTTTTTAAAAGAAGTGGTAATCGAGGAGCGAGAGGTGCAGCACAAAACACCTTAAAGCAAGGAGCAACAGCATATATTACAGGTACGACTAAAGATATTAATAAACTAAAAACACAGACACAGATTGCGTTTATAGCAGACTCAGGTGCTACCGATCATATAATAAAGAAGGGTATAATATTGAGCGATTTCAAAGAATGCACGGGAGAGACAATCAGAAGCGCGAATAAAAATGATTCAGCAAACATAGAAATAGATGGGAAAGGAAATTTAGTAGTAAAATCGAATATTAATAAAGATGAAATAATTATTTTGAAAAATGTAATATCAGCAGAAAACATATCAGAGAACTTAATCTCCCTCAGACGTTTTGCAGATGTAGGTCTAAGAATTTATTTAGATGATGAAATTCTAAAAATCTTTGATAAAAATACAGAGGCTAAATATATTACAGGGAAATATGAAAAACCAAATTGGATAATAACTTAGAAGTAGAAAAACAAAGAAATGTTAACAATGTAAATTCAGATTACGAAAAATATTCATGCATGGCTAGGTTAGTTACTTTAGATGAGTTTTTGCAACAATCTCAGACGGATGTTGCGAAATTAGATTCAAACAAATTATCAGAAGAGAATACAAAGATACTTGAGACAAACACGTCTGAGATTGGGAGGGAGAATCGAGAAAAATTCTTTCAAACAAAACCAAATATCAGAAGTTCCCAAACAACTAGCGATTTCGATCTAGATGAAAGAATTATAAACAGAAAAATTCATAATCTAGAGAACATGAGCATAAATGAGTCAATGGAAATTTTGGAATATAATGAAAAATCAGAGGATAACAAAAAGAGCAAGTTGAATGAAGGCATGCTATGGCATATCAGATTAGGTCATGCTTCTTTAGGTTATCTCAAACAGATGCAAAAATCAGATGAAAAACTAAAACGAATTAAATTCGACAAAGACATTATGGATTGCGAAGTGTGTTTATGGCAAAGATGGAAAAATTGCCTTTCTCAGAAGTCAAAACCAAAGGAACCAGACCCCTGGAAATAATACACACGGATACAATGGGCCCTATAAAACCAGCTTTATTTCCAGGTGGTAACAGATTTATAATTGTATTTGTGCATGACTTTACCAGGTTTGCAAAAGCCTACTCGGTCAATCACAAAAATGAAGCTGGCGATTGTCTTGAAGAATTCCTAATAACAATGAGAAATCTATTAGGCAAAGATGAAAAAGTCTGTTATATCAGAGCTGATAACGGAACAGAATTCATCGGAGGAAAGTTCTCAGAAGTAATGAAAAAAGAAAAGATAGAATATAATGTAGCACCTCCACACACACCAGAACTAAATGGAACAGCAGAAAGATTTAATAAGACGTTGCAAAATAAAATCAGAGCTTTAATGATTGATTCCGGCTTACCAGCAACAATGTGGATATTGGGAGTAGAAGCCGCAGTTCACTTGTACAATAGAACACCACATAAGTCGTTAAGGGGGCTAGACACCTTTTTTCTCTGAAACAAGAAGTCACATTTTAATACATAAATGTAAACTAATTATTTCATACTTTTTACATATAAAAGTGGGTATATTTACCTTACCTTAAAACTTTCTCCGATGGGCCTTTTATATGGTCCAGAACCATAGTCATCGATGAAACAAGTTTTTTTCACTAACCGTAAGCTTTGAAATTTTCCTGTGGATGGATTGACTCCAGATTTGAACTAAATTACTCCTGAATAGTATAATTCTCATATGAGTGAAGGGATTTTTGATCTAATGAGAAAAAAAAAATTGTGCTGTTTTTCAAGTTTTTTTTTTTAATTTTTTTAATTTTTTATATTTTTTCATAATTTTTCTGATGTAAAAATTTTTTCCGACATTTAATCCTAAAATTAAGAAGATTTGGAAGTATAGCATATGAAAATACCAATAACCGAAACGAAGTTCTCGGAAAGAGCAATTAAAGCTATAATGGTAGGGTACTCGCCAACAGGCTACGTCCTTTGGCATCATTCAACTGGAAAATTCCTTCACTCCAGACATGTCAGATGTAATGAGAAACTGGTTTATAAAGATATCTACAAACATAATTAAGAAGAGAACAACAAATCAGAAGAAACAGAAGAATCTAAGGATTCAGAAAAAGCAATAGTACCAGTACACTCAGAAGAGATAGAAACTCAAGCAGAAGAGAATCAAGAAAATAAACCAGAGGAAAAGCAATCACAAAGAAACAAAAAGGTAAGAGGCCAAAGAAGAGAAAAGCAGAAAATAAAGAACCAGACAACTCAGATGCGAAGAAACGCAACCAACCCGGAAGAAATGCAAAAACCATGGAAAGCAGAGAAAAATACATGGCAATCAGAAGAAGTCAAACAACAAAACAATTAGAGGATACAAGCTTAAAATTAAACAATAAAGTAACAACTTCAAACCTTGAAATAACAAGCGATAGAAACAATTCAGAGGACGAAATCAGACATGCTTTTATTACTACCATCAATAAAGATCCAACAACATACTCAGAAGGTATGGAATCAAAAGACAAAAATAGGTGGTTGGAAAGCTATAAATGATGAAATAAAATCAATGGAGGAAAACAGAGTATGGCAATTTGTTGATAGACCCTCTACAACAAAGGATGGAAAAAAGGTACACATAATAGATTCGAAATGGGTCTTTAAAAAGAAAACAGGAGAGAAAGGTGAAAATGTGTACAAAGGCAGATTAGTAATCAGAGGCTTCAAAGACAGAAATGTATACGAAATGAAAGAGACATACGCACCCGTATCCAGATTAGCGATAATCAGAGCAGCGTTAGTCATAATAAATAAATACGACCTAGAGGTATTTCAGATGGATGTCAAAACCGCTTTTCTGAATGGAATACTGGAAGAGGAGATCTACATGGAGATTCCAGATGGTATAAACTGTGATGCAGAAATCAGAAGAACAAAAGTATTCAAACTACAGTAAGCTCTATATAGTCTGAGAATCAGTCCAAAAAGATGGAATGTAAGGTTTTCAGAAGCACTAAAACTAGAACTGGAAAAAGACATAAATGAACCATGCCTGTTTACCTGGAGAAAAGATGGAAAAGTAGTTATGTTAATTCTATACGCAGATGACATACTACTAGCAGGTAATGACAAACAAAAATTAGAAGAAATCAGAGAGAAACTAAGTCTTGTATTTAAAATGAAAGACTTAGGAGAACCAGAGAACTTCTTAGGAATGAGAATTATCAGAGACAGACAAAATAAAACCTTGGCATTAAAACAGACAGAATACACAGAGAAAATCTTGGAAAGATTTAACATGACAGAATGCAAAACTCAGAGAAGACCCATGGTGACAAGACAAGTTAAAAACAGAGAACTCAGAAGTGAAGAAAACTCGAACGAATCAGAAGAATCAAAAACAAAAACCAAAGCACCGTACAGAGAAGCCATTGGAAGTTTGTTATATCTGGCAGGAGCCACGAGACCAGATATCGCATTTGCAGTCAACTATTTATCCAGACGACAATTAAATCCAACAGAAGAGGATTGGAAAGATGTAAAAAGAATATTTAGATATCTTCGAGGAACATATGATCTTGGGTTGACGTACAGAGCAAGTGATGAAAATCTAACAGCTATGACAGATGCAAGCTTTAGAGATTGTTCAGACTCATCTTCCACAGGGGGCTATATAATAAAATTATTTGGTGACCCAATAATGTGGAGAAGTCATAAATACTGTCAACTTGCCAAGCGGAGTATCTTGCCATGAGCGAAGGGTGTCAGGAACTTGTATCGTTAGACAAAGCAATCAGAGACATAACAGGCAAAACAATGTATCCAGTAACTATTTGGTGCGACAATAAATCAGCTGGTGATTGCACTCAGATGGATGGCAGCCCCAAACTCAAAAACTTTTATGATAATCTAGAATCAATCAGAAGAAATTTAGAAAACAGAGAAAAGACAGGGAGTAAAAGTCATATGGCGGTCACTCACGGTGACTATATAAAATCATGTGTTTTAGAAGGAAAAGTAACAGTCAGATGGGTTTCTACTAAAGAAAATGAAGCAGACATAATGACTAAACCACTTCCCTTTGATAAGCACAAATACTTAAGAGATAAAATAATAAATACAGAACATTTTAAAATCAGAGAAATAGCACTATACACTAATACACATGAAAGACAATAATAAATGCAAAACCAGATGGTTATATATGTGTATTTTCTTTATTTCAGAGATGACCCCAAACGACAGTGGAGGCCAAACACCTTAGATTAATTTTGTTTTAAATACCAGACGTTTTCTTGTAACTTTTTATATAAATAAAATTCAGAAATGTATCCAGTGTAATTAATTTATTTATTTAGCATGAATTTAATACCTACAAATATACATACATATACAAGACCCAGAGGATAACCCGATAAGACAATCAGAAGATACTTATACGAGAATCAGAAGTTGCGCACCCTCAAAGGGAGGAAGTGTAAGAAGTACGTGGGCTTTGAGTCCACGCAAAGTTCTACAGCGGTGCATCTCGGTATGCGCCGCCCTCCACATCGCCGAGATGGCGCCAGCCTGCAGCAGAGGAGCGCAGTGGATGAGCTGCGGTCTCCCCCTCTACCCCTGGCCTACAACGTGCGAGCACCAGCGACGGCTCTCGCTCTCTCCGTACCTTTTGTGCCACCAACCTTGTTCCAGACTTTGAATAAATTTCAGATTGTTTTTCAACTAGAGTATTTTTATTGGCCTGCTTATTATTTATACTCGTCCAACATCATCACATGAGGTAAGTTACATTTTATCATTTATATATATATATATATATATATATATATATATATATATATATATATATATATATATATATATATACATAAATATATGAAACGCTAGTTATGCAGACACTTTCCGGAATTGAAATAGACTTATGCAGACACAGACCGACTTATGCAGACGTCAGCATAAGTAGAGAGATTATTTCTTTAGTCATGCTAGACTTGTGCAGACACTTGTATAAACGGTACTACACTTATGCAGACAGGTCACGTGGTCTTATACATTGGTGTCAGCATAAGTCCATGTTCATATGATTATATATATATACATATATATATATGTATATATAGATGGATCGTTCCTGTACTTTTTTTAAAAAGTGTGCGCGGGCGGGTCGTCGATTTTGTCGAAGATTTTTTTTATGAAAGTACATATAAAAAAATAGCTTGTGCAAAATTTCAGCCCCTTATCTCATTCCTAATTCCTGCTGGAATTTTTTTAAACCCTGATTTTGACCTGTTTTTAGCCAGTTTTCAAAAAATTCTAAAAGGCTGAAATTTTAACAAAATGAGGTCGGTGAGGTCTCATTTTTTTTGTCTTTCTTCAAATCTTAAGAAAAAAAATACACTGATAAGAAATGATGATTTGGGTTTTATTGGCGATCTGTGATATGGCCATTGCATTTCATCATTTTTAGATCATCTTTAAACCTCTATATCTCGTAACTGGTTCCACATTTTTGAGCTCATTAGATCCCTTTTTTTTTGTCTCAACGAGACCTTTAATTTCTTTTTTTGAGGACCTAAATTGATTGAATAGACTTCAAGATACAGCCTTTTGAAGTTGACGTTTTTATCAAAAATCGTGAAAATCAACCGTGTTCATGGTCACAGTGTCAACCGAATTTTAATTAAAAATCATTAACAAAAGTATTTTTCATTAGAATATGATGTTATCTAACTACACTCTATTCCTATCATAGGAAAAAGTCAAAAAATAATTTTTTGTCGAGCATTATAATATCTAATTTTTCGATACCTAAAATAATCAAAAATGGCTCTCTACTGACATGAATTCTACCATCTTATAATTATTTTTGACACGTATACGTAACATAGCTACAAAGATGGTTCCTAGACCTTTAAAATCCGTAGTCGCTGATTTTTCTAGGACCACTAGAGCCAAAGTTATAGCCGTTTTTATAAAAAAATATTTTTCAAGTGGTAAAATTAGAGCTTGTGAAATATAGGAAAAGTTTTATTTACAAGATCAACCATAAGTTTGGCATAATTGTCCTAAAAAAAGTGCTGAGGCTGCATATTTTGAAGATCTTAGGCCGTATCTACACTATGCGAGAAGCACGTGCGATCAGCCCAAGCGATGCGAGCAAGCCATGCGCGCATGCGACGCGAGCAAGCGATAGTAATGGCTTTAGGTTGATTAAATTACCTATGTAGAGTTTATAGATAATTAAAGTTGAAAATAAGAATTTAAGTAAAATTTGTTTTATAATATTCATTTTATTTTAACTATTTTATAATCATTATCAAACGAAGTAAGTTTTGCTTTTAATGTTGAATCATCAATGGGTATAAAGCAGTGATATTTTCTTGTATTCTGTATAGTTCGGGTCAATTTAAAACGGCATTCTAGTACTTTACGCCTTTTCTCAATTGTTTCTTGACTCACCCAAATAGATCTAAAAACCAAATATTCTATATTTTTATAACACATAATGATTTATTATTCAAATACATAATCAAATAATATAGTCAAAAAATCTAAATTATATTATTTTTACCTTATTCCATCAATATTTTCACTAACGTAATCATACATGTCTTTTGGATTTAAAATTGGTTTTTCTGATGCTCTTTGTAAGGATGCCCTGCGTACTATTCGTTTAACCACTCCTCCACATCCATCACACGGACTTTTCCCATGGCTAGTAGAAAAAAAGTTGTGCGACTTAGCTTTTAAGCCAAAATCCTCCTCATGATGGCAGATATTAATGAAATTGTTTCTACAGTAAATAAATACTATCTTGAAGGTAAAAATTATAAAAAATAAAATAAATCTGTTTAATATTGTGTACATAATAATACAAATTATTTGAACTTGCATCGTACAAGTTGTTGCTTTTTTTAAATTTGATATACAGAAAAAATAAAGAACTGTTTTAGTAATTTTATCTTTAAAGCTGTTTTCTACATAATGTAAAATTTTAACTCGGGTGTAACCTGTAGGTCCAGGATCTTTATGGCTTTTGATGTTCTGGGTCTCAAAATAGTTTTTTACACAAATTAAATATACTTTCAGAATATTACTTTGACATATTCCTAATAATTAAAATTAAATTTTTTCAGGTCATTTAATGAACAAAAATCTAAAGTTGTCTATTTTGTTCATATAATACGTATTAATATACTACAATAAAAGTACTCTTACTTGTTTTTGTATTGGGTAGGTGCTCCATCTGACATATAATGTACATTCTCAATAAACGGAAAATCTCGTTTTAGAAGTGCAATGAGTTGCCCTTGAAAAGTGTGAACTGCACAAGCATCATGTTTTAAACAATCACTAATAACACATACAGATAAGGTTTGTAATTTGTCGTTATTGTCTTCTTTATAATATACTACAAACGGGTGTACAGTGCTTGTATATTATTAAAATAAAATGCTTGGATCGAGTCTTGACAAACAAATAAGAAATTTTCAGCAAAATCTTGAAGTATAATACATGTATCTGGAGTAATAATTGTTTTGCAATGTTTTAAATAACATTTTTGCATTTCGTCACATAATGATGCTTTGTTAACTCCCATAAGTCATTGGCTAAATTTATAATAGAATTTCTTGTAGGTTCTTTTACCATAATAAGACTGACTCTATTATTAGATTGTGATTCAGCATTATTTACCCAATTATGATATTCAATCTCTGAAACATCTTTGCATGAGCTTGATTCCAATATTTTCAGAATTTCTGCTTTACCAGGACAGTTTTCACAAAGATGAAGCATACAATCGCTCCAATCTGTTGAACAAACACAATCATTTAAAATTACTCGGTAGGCTAAATTTTTGTTGATGGCAGACAATTTTAATTTGACATTTTCGTGTATAGGACATACACAAATTGTATGTGTACCAGGTGCTCCAGCACTAATACATTCTTTTGGCCTTAAAGAAGCAAATATACTGAAACCTGGTTTGCGCTGATCTTTAAAATGCTGTTCATATTCTTCTTCCACCCAATTGTTGTATAGATCCTTCAAATCATACATCAACAGTCTTTTTTGTAACTTCTCTGTGATATTAGTAATAGGATTTTTAGCACTGATGCAATCTTTAATGCCGCTACATATTCTACTATTGTTTTCATCTCTATAATACTGAGTTACAGATTCTTCAACTTCATTAGAATGAATGCTGTACACTTTACGCTTAATAGTTCCTAAGACACCTGGAAAAATATATTTTGAAATTAATTTCAAATAGTGTATACTTAATCACAAAATAAAATCATAATAACAATATTATTTTTTTTAATTTAACGATTATCAAGACGATAAAATTTAGCTCAATGTTTATTCTATTTTAATTACTATGACTTGTTATATTGGAAGAAAAGAAATAGTTTAGAATTAATTTATTTTTTTTATTTTTATTTTTTATATTAATTTTAATAGTTCTTTTAAAATCCAATAATTACTTTATTATTTTTTATCTAATAATGAATAACGAAGGGTACCCCATGTTAAGATAGGCAAAATGCCACTATTAATGAAAGCGAAAAATGACAGTGATTTCATAGAAGTATACTAAAAAAAGAATTTTCTACGATTTTTCCGGGGACCTATCTCCCCTCCTTATACCAGTAAGGCCTAAAAATCGCATTTTTTGGAAATTATTTTTTTCTCCCGTTCCTCAATGTTAAAAAATAAAAAAAAAAATATGAGATTACAGCTTGTAAACAGAGAGAACATTGAGATTTCTTAAATATAGATTCTTTCTAATTAAATCGGATTTCATTTAAATGTTTAAATTACAATTCATGTATTATTTTACTTAATCCGTAAACAATACTTAAGCAATACGTAAGCAATACGTAAGTAATACATAAATAATAATACTTAAGTAATAATACATGAGTAGTATAAATAAATAATTATGAGGATTTTAAATTAAATATTTTGTAGGGGTACCCTTTATCATTATAGTTGCTTGGACAAAAATTACATAGATTTTAATAAATTAAACTAAAATTTTCTATTAATAATTCTCAAGTGTAATATAATATATGTAACCTAATGTATAAAGGATTATCGATTCTATATGTTTACACTATGTCTATAATCAAGATATTAAGAATTTATTACAACCCATTTTTTAACTTATCTACAGTAATTTTAAGTTCTTTTGCTTTATTAAACATATAACGTGAACATTGGAAATAATGTTTTGCTTGTTCAAATTTCCAATGATTTGGAAGTAATGTCAATAACGATATTTTTTACCAAAATTAGTTTCTTCATTATAACACTTAATTATGTTTCCAATCATTCCGTGAAATGACATACTATCCTCTTGTAGCTGTTTAAGATTGCATTGAGTTGGCAAATTAAGATTCAATGTTTTATTAACTGTTGTACAAAATTTCGTATTCATTGATTCTAAAACACTGTATGTTTTATTTTCCAAGCGATAATCACTAAGTTTCTCTCGTTTAAGAGGAGGTTCATCAAATCCATCGAGCATTTTATTTAAACGTTGAAATCCTTGGGTCAATAATATATCTTCTGAACTTTCTGATGTACACACTTGGCTACTTGAAGAAACTTGACTACTTGAAGAAAGCTGCTCATTATTATTTACGTTTAAACCATCATTCCCAGTGTTTTCATCTTTTTCTGCATTTTTTGTTATTATTGATGTAATTTTGAACTCACAGTTTTACAGTACTTATTACCTGGATCTAAATTTATATTACAAATGTTACGAAATTTATCACATTTATCAGCACTAATCATTACTAAATTATTCTCAATGAATTTTGAATGATTATTAAAACAATTGCAACACTTCCATTGTCTACTTGTATATCGAGTATCATATTTATGAAGATGATGGTCGCAAATAAATTTATTTTCTACATTAATATCAAAATTTTTAATCCTAAATGATAAACACAGCTTTAATTCATTACTAAGATTACTAATTAGATTAAGAGATTTATTTCTTGTGTAATTCTCTAAATGACATTTATCATCCTCATGCAATTCACCAATATAGCACATCATTTTCTTTCAATTCCTGAAAAGATAACACTTACAAAACACAATTGTACAATTAATAAAACTCAACCGAACCAATACTGATATACTTGGTAATAGTTCAGCTCAACTACCTTCACAATTCTACTTAGAAATATTCATTTCATTTTTTATTGTAACTTGTACTCATTGTTTAAGGATATTCCGTGCCGTGTGTCGTGTAACGGATGACGGGTTCACGGGTGTCTCGCACAGAAAAATGGATGTCTCTCATCTATTAACTTACGTCAACACAGGTTAAATGAAACTATCTATGTATGTTTCATTTAACCTGAGCTTATACGTATAACGCACGTAAAACTATAGAAGACCTGCATTTAAGACCATGTCTATACTAGGTATGCGAGAAGCGCAACCGGTGCGCGCATGCGACAAGCCATACGTTTTGCACAAAGTACTTGAAATACTTAAAATGATAAATAATATAGTTGTATACGATTGAACGTAAACGTGAGTTTATATTATTCGGGTTTGTCAGCGAGAAGAAATAAACGGGAAAATTAGACTTCAAGAGTCTATGCATCCAACTCTACTCGAAAGTGAAAGTTGATTGCAGAAAAAGGTATGAACGCTTATGCGTACGAGTAAACAGGCAATAAGGCATTGTATAGGTAAAACGGAAAGTGGTAAGGTACAAGGAATGTGCATAAAGCACGTAGCGACTAGGCGCCGCAGGACTATATTTAAGCCCGCTGGGTGATGTTTTTCATAGTGGGAGCGCATCGGACGCTTGCCATCTAGCGGGCACTTTGGATATTTCAATCCCGAACAATCGTAGTGGATCAGTTAGTAGATCTATATTTAGCGATAAATAATATCGTCAATAATATCGTAGTGAAATGATATTATTTATCATTTTCAGTATTTTAAATATTTTGTTCAACACGCATTGCTTGCTCGCATCGCTTGGGCTGATCGCACGTGTTTCTCGCATAGTATAGACACGACCTAAGATCTTCAAAATATGCAGCCTCAGCACTTTTTTTAGGACAATTATGCCAAACTTATGGTTGACTTGTAAATAAAACTTTTCCTATATTTCACAAGCTCTAATTTTACCACTTGAAAAATATTTTTTTATAAAAACGGCTATAACTTTGGCTCTAGTGGTCCTAGAAAAATCAGCGACTACGGATTTTAAAGGTCTAGGAATCACATTTGTATCTATGTTACGTATACGTGACAAAAATAATTATAAGATGGTAGAATTCATGTCAGTAGAGAGCCATTTTTGATTATTTTAGGTATCGAAAAATTAGATATTGTAATGCTCGACAAAAAATTATTTTTTGACTTTTTCCTATGATAAGAAAAGAGTATAGTTAGATAACATCATATTCTAATGAAAAATACTTTTGTTAATGATTTTTAATTAAAATTCGGTTGACACTGTGACCATGAACACGGTTGATTTTCGCGATTTTTGGTAAAAACGTCAACGTCAAAAGGCTGTATCTTGAAGTCTATTCAATCAATTTAGGTCCTCAAAAAAAGAAATTAAAAGTCTCGTTGAGACAAAAAAAATGAGACCTAGTGAACTCAAAAATGTGGAACCAGTTACGAGATATAGAGGTTTAAAGATGATCTAAAAATGATGAAATGCAATGGCCATATCACAGATCGCCAATAAAACCTAAATCATCATTTCATATCAGTGTATTTTTTTTCTTAAAATTTGAAGAAAGACAAAAAAAATGACACCTCACCGACCTCATTTTGTTAAAATTTCAGCCTTTTAGAATTTTTTGAAAACTGGCTAAAAACAGGTCAATATCAGGGTTTAAAAAAATTCCAGCAGGAATTAGGAATGAGATAAGGGGCTGAAATTTTGCACAAGCTATTTTTTTTATATGTACTTTCATAAAAAAATCGTCGACAAAATCGACGACCCCCCCCGCGCACACTTTTTAAAAAAAGTACAGGAACGACCCATATATATATACACACACACTAGGGGGGCTTCGCCCCCTGCTCGCTCCGCTCGCCAACCGCTATTTTCAGAGAGAAATTTTATAATAATGAAGTATGAAACTATCAAATTTTGACAATATGAAATTTTGATGGGTAAAATATCGGACTTAAGACGAATCAAAGGTAAAGGATATACTATTTATGTTCTTTATAATTGCTTCAGAGCAATGAAATATCGTTATATTAATTGAATAAATAGTGTAGAAAATTGATCATATTAAGAGGTGATTTTCGAAAAGTTCTTCCAGTTATGAAATGTAGTCACAAAAATAGTATAATTGAAAAAACAGTTAAATTTTCTGCGTTATGGTCTCTTTTTAAAGTTTTAAAATTAAATCAAAATATTCGTTCGGAAAATAAAGAATTTGCTTCACTATTGTTAGAATTGGGTGAAGGAAAAATTAATTAATTTGTAATTCCAAATAAATGGAAAACGAATAATATTTGTAAAGAAATTTATAGTAACATTAATATTAAAACTTCAATAGATCGTGTAATCTTAACCGCTCATAATAAAGATACTAAAATTATTAATAATAACGTTTTAGAATTATTGAATAAAAAAGTAAATACGTATTATAGTTTCGATTATGCAACTCATAAAGGAGTTGATCAAACAGACGAAAATATTCATTTAAATTATCCAATTGAAATGCTTAACAATATTAGAGAAGGTCTTCTACCTCATGAATTAAAATTGAAAGTAAATGCTATTGTTATGTTAATTAGAAATATAAGTATTGTACAAGGAATGTGTAATGGTACACATCTAAGAATAACTGGATTATATGCTCATAATGTTAAGCAGAAATAATTACAGGCGAAAGAATTGGTAAAGAGGTTTTTATTCCATGGATAACATTAAATACTGCAGATTCATCTTCATTTCCTTTTATTCTTTACCGCAAACAATTTCCAATTGTATTAGCTTTTGCCATGACAATAAATAAATCTCAAGGACAAAGTTTCGATTCTATTGGAATTTTTATTAGACGACCACTATTTTCACATGGTCAGTTATATGTTGCTTTACCCCGATGTAAAAATCCTAACAATATATTTATTGAAAATTGTTCAGAAAATTCTTTAATAATAGATAACATTGTATGGAAAGAAATTTTTGAAATTTAATCTATAATTTACACTATAAGATTTGATGAGTGAAAATTTATGTCGTATTTGTATATGATCTCAATTTCTCCTAAGCTCAAGGAATTTATAACAATAATCATTTTAATTAAAATATTACCCTTTGTGAAAATATAAGAAATGTTGTATCTTCTCATAAGTTTAATATTATAAATAATCTGAATATTGTTGTACATTTAATAAATAAATATTTCATAATTATTTCATATATTAATGTGAAATATTTGTTTATTAAATGTAATAAAGATGTGAATTAATTTTCATTATATTTTAAACTTGGCACAATTTTTATTTTAAAGAAATTACAATACTAAGTAATGAAAATTAATTCACATATTACATGGTGGGGGAAGGAATGGCTAGGTTGGAGTCAAGGAGGATTACGGAGGGATGACTCCCATGGTTTTTAGGGCTACTGGCGATGAATTCCATGGTTGTGTTTAGGCTCATTATATAAAAAATTATTGTGTAATTCTATATGATTTCGGCATGTCCCAAAATCATATATATAATTATTATTATTTCTTATATATAAAACCTAAGCTCAATAAAATCAAAAATTCAACGCGCCTATAACAGTACCTCAGTGGTGGTGTGGAAAGCTGTTCCAAATGTGCGAAATGTGGTAATAGTTGAAAACATAATTGTCTATATTGGTTCTAATAATAATTAGTATATTTTTGAGTTTTTTTAAAAGTTCGAATTCAAAGATTTAGTGACAGTTTTCTCTTTGATGGTTTTTCGATTATCATAAAAAACAATAGTCCGGTAGTAGTCCAGAGGTGGACGGGACGATGGAGGGGATGGTTGTGGGGACGATAGGTGGAGGGCGGTGGAGGGGACGGTGGTGGGCGATGGAGGGGGTGGTGGAGGGGACGGTGGAGGGCGATGGAGGGGGCGATGGAGGGCGGTGGAGGGGACGGTGGAGGGGATGGTGGAGGGCGGTGGAGGGCGGTAGAGGAGACGGTGGTCTGACTGAGATTAAAAAATAACGTGATCTTTGAACGAATTTAACGTTAAAAAGTGGAGGGGACGGTGGAGGGGCAGCAAATAGGTAAGTGGAGGGGATGGTGGAGGGGATGGTGGCGGGCGGTGGAAGGGACGGTGGAGGGCGCTGGAGGGGACGGTGGAGGAACTGCGTTCAGATGTAGCAGTAACGCCTATATAATATAGGGATATATATATATATACATATATATATATATATATATATATATATATATATATATATATATATATATATATGTGTGTGTGTGTGTGTGTGTGTGTGTGTGTGTGTGTGTGTGTGTGTGTGTGTGTGTGTGTGTGTGTGTGCGTGTGCGTGTGCGTGTGCGTGTGTGTGTGTGTACTGTTATAGATACGTATATAATAATATACTATTGACCCACGTATTTGGGTAACCTAAAAATAGTTTTTAACCACGTGTTTTGGTAACTCAAAAATATTTTTATTTTATAATTATGAATTTTTTAAAATAATTTACAATAATGCATTTATTGTTTTATATATTTTGAAATTATTATTTTGATTTTTTTTTATAAAATTAATATTAGTTATATCATATGTATTTATTTAGATACATATATGTTTTCGTAACATAAACATAGTATTCTTTTACAATTATCATTTTGATAAAATAATTTATAATATTGTAATTTATTCTGATGTTATTATTTTCAATATTTTTTATTTCTTAGTAATAACAAGGAGCGCGGGAGCGCTCCGAAGGCAAGTAGCTGTCCAATGTAGAAAAAGCCTAAGGGACGACCGTGCTTCATATACATTGAAATGGGTGCGCGAGAATTTTACTAATTTTTTACGCCTTTCAATTACGTTTTGTAATATACGTGAATATATCAACGGATAGCTGCTTTGATATACTACATGTATACAAAATTTCAATTAAAAATATGGCGCCGTTTTCAAGTTATATTGATATTAAAAAATTCGAGGGCTTCGAGGGCCGATTTATTTTCCTTTGCACTTTCTTTCAGATCTACTCGATCAGCTGTTTTGTTCCGACCATATACACGGTGACCCATTTTAATCGCCGCACCCGGATTTCTCGGAACCTAAGCCAGATACAAAAAAATGGTTCAGACAAAAGTTATAGGGGACAAAGGGGGCCACATAATGGCGCTAACGTCTTTGACCTTGAACTTGACCTTTGAGGTTATTTCAAGGTCAAAGTGGTTTTTTCATATAGAAACACCTAGTTTTGACCCCGGATTCGGAAAGAGCGGGAAATTTTACGTTCAAAATCATATTGAGAAATTGTTTCCAAGGTCATTTCAAGGTCAAATCTAGGTCAAACTCAGAAAAGTCCGTTTAAAATCGTTTTTTTCCATGAACCACAGGCTAAGCTGGTTCAAATTGATCGTAGGCTTAATAGAAAAACCCACACACCCAAAACTTACACATCCTAGTAAACAAAACTCAAACTCGCACATCCTAACCCCATACACTTTATGCCCTCACATGCTGAACTGTTACACCCCGGTCCCACAACCATACCCCACACCCCCCAGTCCCACACATCCCTACCCCACGCATGCTAATCCCACACATCCTGAACCCTGAAAAATTTTTCTCAAGGACAAAATGATTTTTTAACGGAAACTTTAAGATCGTTGAAGCTTCTGTTATAAATGTATTAACCTTACTTTTTGCGCTACCCAGAAACGACGCCGTGGACGTAGTAAAGGATTGTTTCCTTTGGGGTGCTTAATTAAAGTGAGTCCCCTTGCCTCTCACTGGTTGGGGTGCTTGATTATAGTGAGTCCCCTTGCCTCTCACTGTTCGGGGTGCTTGATTATAGTGAGTCCCCTCGCCTCTCACTAATGTAAATAAATTTTTATTTAATCTTGAAGCAAGTGTTCGAAATGACGACCATTTGCTTCAAGGTACATAGCCAAACGCCTTTGAAAATGGCGAACTGCGTTCTGCACAGTTTATCTCGGAATGGCAGCGCATGCTCGACGAATCCTATCCTGCATATCTGCTCTTGTAGTGGGTTGTTGCTCAAAAACAGCATTTTTTAAATACCCCCATAAATAGAAATCTGGTGATGTAAGATCGGGTGAGCAAGCGGGCCAGTTAAGCGGACCTCCTCGACCAATCCATCTGTTACCATAGTGCCCATTCAAAAAATCCCTTACAATTCGAGCGAAATGTGGTGCTGCGCCGTCCTGCTGGAGCCATATTCTTCGCCGCGTTTCTAAATCAACATCTTACATCAATCCAGGTAGTTCATCTCTTATTAGCGTCAAATAGGTATGTTGATTTACATTTGCTCCAAAAAAATAAGGGCCAATCAAATATCCATTGATAATCCCGCACCATACCATAATACTCCAACGTCTTTGATGGTTTACAGTTCTGACCCAATGAGGATTCATATCAGACCAATAATGGCAATTATGCCTATTCAGTTCTCCATCACTTTGAAATTGTGTCTCATCAGAAAAAAGAACAAAGTTGAAAAAGTCTGGATCATTTTCTATCATTTGTAAAGCCCATTGGCCAAAAAAACACAATACGCTGTTGGAAATGCTGAAACTGTAGCTCTTGAACCAAAGTAATATGATACGCGTGATGTTGAAGCACCATCATAATTCTTAAAAAAGTATTTCTCGGAATACCAATTTCCCTTTCGACTCAATGAGCGCTAATGTGTGGGTCAAGATGAATTATTGCAAGTATAGTTACAAACTCGATTATCATTTTCATCATCCTCATAGCGCCTACGTTGGCGAACCATGTGTCCACCACAAGCTCTTTGAGTTAAACGTCTGATAGCTCTATCGTCAGGATGTCGTCTGTCAGGAGACCGTTCAGCGTAAAGTCTTGCCGCACCACGATAATTATTTTGGCTTGCTCCTAAAACCAAAATCATATCAACGATCTCGTTGGGCGGATAGTCAGCCATTTCAGAGCCAGCTATTAATTACTATCAAATTTAAATAGTAAAATGGTATCAAAAATATTAATAATTATAAGGCTCGCCCGTATACGGTCGCGCCTAAAAAGGAAAAACGTTGGAAAATTACGGTAACTTTAATTAGCTAACTGTAATTGCCATAAATACTTCGTTTGTCACACTTTTTTAATTTTAAATTTTAAAATAAAATAATCGTTATAACATTAAAGATTGTAACGGGCTAAAAGCTGTCCTCGATGCGCTATATCTCAACGCGGACTTGCCGATGAACGGCGCAGCAATTGACAGGCGCGAGCCCTTACTCGTGCCAACCCTCGATGATTAGCGGCCCGTCAGCTCCGTGCTGTTGCTCGCCATCGGCTGCTTTCAGCAGCAGCCGCACCTTTTCGCTCCGTTACAACGCGCGACTTCGTCGTCGCGCTCTCTCTCGAGCGTGCTGCCCCAGCTGCCCAGTTATCACGCGAGTACTACGTACTCGCGACCGCGGAGGCCGGCGGTATTCTTCACCGTGCCACCGAATAGGGAATTGAAAGTAGGATGCGTGAAATAATACGCGAACAAGTAAAAGCAAAGAATTATCTTTATTGCCCCTGGAGGCTGTTCACTATTTACACGCGCGGCGCGTACTCTAGGTACGCGCCGATTCGGGTGGTGCGCCCGCGCACGTGAAGTACGTGTGTGCTCTGCCGCACACCCGTACGCGCAAAAGCGGCTCGCGCCGCGTCGGCCGATCGCCGCGCACGATCGGCGCTCACGCGCGCGTCGGCGGCCTCGCTCGCTCGCCCGTCTCCGCTTCCTGGACGCTCGTCGTCCGCGGGGGAAGCGCGCGCTCGCCTGGCCAGGACTTACCTCCTCAGTTGCAGCGAGAAGGCGCGGTTGAACGCGCTCGGCGGTGCCTGCTGCAGCGCGTCGTTGTGTCTCTCTCTCTCTCTCCTTCTTCGCTGCTACGGGCCTCGCCTTTCTCCCTCTCTCTCTCTCTCTCTCGCTCCTGCGAGTCTCGGCCGCGATGCTCTCTCTCACTCGCTCTCGTGAGTGAGCTCGGCCCCGCTGCTCTCTCTCGCTCTTTCGCTGCCTCGGTCGAGTGCGGCTCTCTCTTCCTCTCCCTCAACCACCGGCGAACGAGGTTCTCGGAGCCATGCTGCGTCTCTCTCACTCTCGTGCACTACACTGCACCCACTCCGCGATCCTCGTGCACTTCACTTCGACTCTCTCTCTCTCTCTCTCTCTCCCTCTCTCTCTCTCTCTCTCTCTCTAAGTCGTCGCGCACGGGGGACGAGCAGCTGCCTCAGCTACGGCAGAAGCGATACTGCCGGGCTCTGTCTCTCGCTGTCCTTCCCCCTCGCGCAAGGTTGTCGCGAGTTTTCATTTCGGGGCTCATTGTGTGTCGTAGTTGCGCTCGGTACTTTACACGTGCGAGCTACTACACACACACACACGCAAGCCCCCGGAGTCATACGAGGACAAGCCCGACTCTACTTGCGAATCCTCATGCCGCAATTATCGGCCTTGCCTTCTCCAAGGCCGCGGTATGTTTATGTTTTCGGTCAACTACCTGTGTGTATACCGTGCGTCGGAGATCGGTTCGATCCGACCTCCGTGTTCGCGCACATACACACACACAGACGCGCCTGCCATTACAAGGTATTCAATTCAATAAAGCATTATTTCTTATTTGTATTGCAAATAAAACTAAAACGCTCATAATAACAGCATTTTTTAATAAACACTTTAGTTTAGATCGATTGGTTGAAGAGATCCGGTGAAATGGCTTGCTTCTTCATCCCATACTTCACCATCAGACTTTTGTTTATGGGGGTATTTGAAAAATGCTATTTTTGAGCAACAACCTACTACAAGAGCAGATATGCAGGATAGGATTCGTCGAGCATGCGCTGCCATTCCGAGACAAACTTTGCAGAACACAGTTCGCCATTTTCAAAGGCGTTTGACTATGTGCCTTGAAGCAAATGGTCGTCATTTCGAACACTTGCTTCGAGGTTAAATAAAAATTTATTTACATTAGTGAGAGGCGAGGGGACTCACTATAATCAAGCACCCCGAACAGTGAGAGGCAAGGGGACTCACTATCATCAAGCACCCCGACCAGTGAGATGCAAGGGGACTCACTTTAATTAAGTACCCCAAAGGAAACAATCCTTATTACGTCCACGGCATCGTTTGTCGGTAGCGCAAAAAGTAAGGTTAATACATTTATAACAGAAGCTTCAACGATCTTAAAGTTATCGTTAAAAAATCATTTTGCCCTTGAGAAAAATTTTTCAGGGTTCAGGATGTGTGGAATTAGCATGCGTGGGGTAGGGACGTGTGGGACTGGCGGGTGTGGGGTATGATTGCGGGACCGGGGTGTAACAGTTCAGCATGTGAGGGCATGAAGTGTATGGGGTTAGGATGTGCGAGTTTGAGTTTTGTTTACTAGGATGTGTAAGTTTTGGGTGTGTGGGTTCTTCTATTAAGCCTACGATCAATTTGAACCAGCTTAGCCTGTAGTTCATGGAAAAAAACGATTTTAAACGGACTTTTCTGAGTTTGACCTAGATTTGACCTTGAAATTACCTTGGAAAAAATTTCTCAATATGATTTTGAACGTAAAATTTCTCGCTCTTTCCGAATCCGGGGTCAAAACTAGGTGTTTCCATATGAAAAAACCACTTTGACCTTGAAATAACCTCAAAGGTCATGTTGAAGGTCAAAGTCGTTAGCGCCATTATGTGGCCCCCTTTGTCCCCTATAACTTTTGTCTGAACCATTTTTCTCTATCTGGCTAAGGTTCCGAGAAATCCGGGTGCGGCGATTAAAATTGGTCACCGTGTATATAGCTATACTTCTCCACAGTCCACAGCTCTGTGAGAGAAAGTATACACACACACACACACAAACACACACACACACACGCACACACACACCCACACATACACACACACACACACACACACACACACACACACAGAGAGACAGAGAACAATCAAAAGTGAAGGAGTGTGATAATAATAATAATTAATATATAGTAGAAAAAGACACGAGAGAGAGAGAGAGAGAGAGAGAGAGAGAGAGAGAGATGTTTACAGTATATGATTTTATTATAACATAACCTCTACTCTATCTAGTTTTTGTTTTTCATTTTGTATGAGTAGGTTGTAGCTAGAATATATCTCAACAAATTGGAAGGGATTCAGATAAGTAGCAAACTTTTATTAGAAATAATCTTATTTTAATATAAAATCTAAAAGTTCTTGTTACTCTGTGAAATCTTTTTTTATATTACAGAGTATTAGTACTATTTACAAGTTCTTGGTTTAAGAATGTTTCCGGAAGTAAAAATCATCATCTTCTAAAAAAATTGGTGAAGCATTTGTGACAGCTAATGACATTTAAAATAAGGAGGATTTTCACTTATTAAAACCCGGAAATAGTGAGTTTGATATTTTACATATATACTAAGAGTGTAATACTAATATGCATACATGTGAATACATGTATAAATTTTTCTTGTTGGATAGTGTTATCAAATTATTATGCATTACAGCCATCAAAAGATTACGTTCAAGTCTGTCAAAGCACGCAACCTCCTGTAGTAGAGGCAGAAATACTGTGGCAGATATCCCACTAGCAGAGCCTCGTTCTACTTTATAGTGTTTCAATTATCAATGCTTTACTGACTCTATGACTTCTAAAGGTAAACTAGCAATTCTTCCAAAGGCAACTCGTCCAAAATTGGCGCAGGATCTGTGACTTTAGTTATGAAGGCGATTATATTCATCTGTCGGATCTAGAAGTGCAAGAATCTTAGAATATTACACTGTAATACTAAGCCAGAACCTGGTTATAATAATATATAATTATTGAATGTCAGTGTTATTGTATCTGTGTAGAATGCAGAAGAACAATGTAATAATAATTTGGCAAAATAACAAGAGCAAATGGATGCATAACAGTGTTTTGTAAAAAAAGTTAGTATCAGGTGCTGTTACGTAAGGGTAGTTAAGATGAGAGCTCAACTTCTTGGCAAACTTTGAGTCGCATTTCGTAAAGGCTAGAAGATCAGATGATTTCAGTGAATATAGTAAAAATAGACATGAGAGAGAGAGAGAAATAGAGATAGAGAGAGAAATATAAATATGTTGCAGTATGTTTATTATAACATAATCTCTACTCTATCTATCTACTTATTGTTAAAGTTTTATGAAGATATATAGAATCATTTTTATTTTATATGAGTAGGTTGTAGCTAGAATATCTCAACAAATTGGAAGGGATTCAGATAAGTAGCAAACTTTTATTAGAAATAATCTTATTAATATAAAATATAAAAGTTCTTGTTACTTTGGGAAATCTTTTTTTATATTACACAGTATTAGAACGTAAGGATTATTTTCACAAGTATACATCATTCAACAAATACATAACTTTTAATCCATTTACAAGTTCTTGGTTTAAAAATGTTTCCGGATGTAAAAATCATCATCTTCTAAAAAAATTTGTGAAGCATTTGTCATAGCTGACAACATTTAAAATAAGGAGGATGTTCACTTATTAAAACCCGGAAATAGTGAGTTTGATATTTTATTACATATAGTAAGAGTGTAATAATATGCATACATGTGCATACATGTGTAAATTTTTTTTGTTAGATTGTGTTATCATATTATTATGCATTACAGCCATAAAAAAATTACGTGCAAGTCTGTCAAAGTACGCAACCTCCTGTAGTAGAGGCAGAAATAATGTGGCAGATATCCCACTAGCAGAGCCTGGTTCTACTTCATAGTGTTTCAATTATCAATGCTTTACTGGCCCTATGATTTCTAAAGGTAAATTAGCAATTCTTCCAAAGGCAACTCGTCCAAAATTGGCCCAGGACCTGTGACTTTAGCTATGAAGGCGATTATATCCATCTGTCGGATCTAGAAGTGCAAGAATCTTAGAGTTTTATAATTATTGAATGTCAGTGTTATTGTATCTGTGTAGAATGCAGAAGAACGACGTAATAATAAACATAAAAACACACTAAAAATTGATAAAGTTCATTGCATATCAATGCGTCAATGAATGGATTATACCATGAATTTTAATAATAGTGACATTAAGTAGTGACATTAACCTACAACTAAAATGTTTTGACGGTATTGCACAGGAAGTGCAAAAAAGGTATTATGAATATAAAAGAAATTAGTTTTATTAGAATACAAGTTTTCAAAAATTAGTTCTTCAAAATAAAATTAGAAAATTGTGATTTTAATAGAAGGGATCATCTACCTAGTTGGAAATAATATTAGAGCTGGTGAAGTTTTTTGAAGATTCATGTAACAAGCTCAGCCTATGATTCTTTTGGAGGGATTGTTGGAAACTCTATAATAACAAATAACGTAGTGATATGTCCAATACATTGCAAAGCTAATGTTGTTTGGCCATATGTTGGTTGTAGAAAAACCTACTTTTGCATATTATACAACTGCCCGAGGAAATGGAAATCTACAAGTATCATCTATAAGAAAATAATGTAGAACTATCCTGATTTTATTCTCCAATTCGTATATATTCAATAGATCTTCAAAATGTGACAAAAGCTGTTGGGAGCTACAACTAAGATGTTTTAGATGGTTATTGCACAGAAAGTGCGAAAAAAGTATTATAAAAATGAATGAATTAGTTTGATTAGAATACAAGTTTTTAAAAATTAGTTCTTCAAAATAAAATAAGTAAATTGGGATTTTAGAAGGAGAAATCATCTATCTAGTTGGAGATCATATTAGAGCTGGTAAAGTTTTTTGAAGACTCATGGAACAAGCTCAACCTGTACTTTTCTCGAGGGATTGTTGGAAATTCTCTAATAACAAATAACGTAGTGATCTGCCTGATACATTTCAAAGCTAATGTTGTTTGACTATATGTTGGTGGTAGAAAAACCTACTTTTGCATATTATAATCAACTGGCTGAAGAAATGTAAATCTACAAGCATGACCTACAAGAAAATAATGTAGAAATATCCTGATTTCATTCTCCAATTCGTATACATTCAATAGATCTTCAACATGTCACAAAAGCTGTTGGGAGCTACAACTAAGATGTTTTAGACGGTATTGCACAGAAAGTGCGAAAAAAGTATTATAAAAATGAATGAATTAGTTTGATTAGAATACAAGTTTTTAAAAATTAGTTCTTCAAAATAAAATAAGTAAATTGGGATTTTAGAAGGAGAAATCATCTATCTAGTTGGAGATCATATTAGAGCTGGTAAAGTTTTTTGAAGACTCATGGAACAAGCTCAACCTGTACTTTTCTCGAGGGATTGTTGGAAATTCTCTAATAACAAATAACGTAGTGATCTGCCTGATACATTTCAAAGCTAATGTTGTTTGACTATATGTTGGTGGTAGAAAAACCTACTTTTGCATATTATAATCAACTGGCTGAAGAAATGTAAATCTACAAGCATGACCTACAAGAAAATAATGTAGAAATATCCTGATTTCATTCTCCAATTCGTATACATTCAATAGATCTTCAACATGTCACAAAAGCTGTTGGGAGCTACAACTAAGATGTTTTAGACGGTATTGCACAGAAAGTGCGAAAAAAGTATTATAAAAATGAATGAATTAGTTTGATTAGAATACAAGTTTTTAAAAATTAGTTCTTCAAAATAAAATAAGTAAATTGTGATTTTAGGAGAAATCATCTATCTAGTTGGAGATCATATTAGAGATGGTAAAGTTGTTTTAAGACTCATGGAACAAGCTCAACCTGTGCTTTTCTCGAGGGATTGTTGAAAATTCTCTAATGACAAATAACGTAGTGATCTGCCTGATACATTTCAAAGCTAATGTTGTTTGACTATATGTTGGTGGTAGAAAAACCTACTTTTGCATACTATAAGCAACTGGCTGAAGAAATGTAAATCTATAAGCGTGACCTACAAGAAAATAATGTAGAAATATCCTGATTTCATTCTCCAATTCGTATACATTCAATAGATCTTCTAAATGTGACAAAAGCTGTTGGGAGCTACAACTAAGATGTTTTAGACGGTATTGCACAGAAAGTGCGAAAAAAGTATTATAAAAAGGAATGAATTAGTTTGATTAGAGTACAAGTTTTTCAAAATTAGTTCTTCAAAATAAAATAAGAAAATTGTCATTTTAATAGAAGAGATCATCTATCTAGTTGAAAATTTAATTAGAGCTGGTGAAGTTTTTTGAAGACTCATGGAACAAGCTCAGCCTGTGCTTTTCTCGAGGGATTGTTGAAAATTCTCTAATAACAAATAACGTAGTGATCTGCCTGATACATTTCAAAGCTAATGTTGTTTGACTATATGTTGGTGGTAGAAAAACCTACTTTTGCATATTATAAACAACTGGCTGAAGAAATGTAAATCTACATGCATGACCTACAAGAAAATAATGTAGAAATATCCTGATTTCATTCTCCAATTCGTATACATTAAATAGATCTTCAACATGTCACAAAAGCTGTTGGGAGCTACAACTAAGATGTTTTAGACGGTATTGCACAGAAAGTGCGAAAAAAGTATTATAAAAATGAATGAATTAGTTTGATTAGAGTACAAGTTTTTAAAAATTAGTTCTTCAAAATAAAATAAGTAAATTGTGATTTTAGGATAAATCATCTATCTAGTTGGAGATCATATTAGAGATGGTAAAGTTTTTTTAAGACTCATGGAACAAGCTCAACCTGTGCTTTTCTCGAGGGATTGTTGAAAATTCTCTAATAACAAATAGCGTAGTGATCTGCCTGGTACATTTCAAAGCTAATGTTGTTTGACTATATGTTGGTGGTAGAAAAACCTAGTTTTGCATACTATAAACAACTGGCTGAAGAAATGTAAATCTACAAGCGTGACCTACAAGAAAATAATGTAGAAATATTCTGATTTCATTCTCCAATTCGTATACATTCAATAGATCTTCTAAATGTGACAAAAGCTGTTGGGAGCTACAACTAAGATGTTTTAGACGGTATTGCACAGAAAGTGCGAAGAAAGTATTATAAAAATGAATGAATTAGTTTGATTAGAATACAAGTTTTTAAAAATTAGTTCTTCAAAATAAAATAAGTAAATTGTGATTTTAGGAGAAATCATCTATCTAGTTGGAGATCATATTAGAGATGGTAAAGTTGTTTTAAGACTCATGGAACAAGCTCAACCTGTGCTTTTCTCGAGGGATTGTTGAAAATTCTCTAATGACAAATAACGTAGTGATCTGCCTGATACATTTCAAAGCTAATGTTGTTTGACTATATGTTGGTGGTAGAAAAACCTACTTTTGCATACTATAAGCAACTGGCTGAAGAAATGTAAATCTATAAGCGTGACCTACAAGAAAATAATGTAGAAATATCCTGATTTCATTCTCCAATTCGTATACATTCAATAGATCTTCTAAATGTGACAAAAGCTGTTGGGAGCTACAACTAAGATGTTTTAGACGGTATTGCACAGAAAGTGCGAAAAAAGTATTATAAAAAGGAATGAATTAGTTTGATTAGAGTACAAGTTTTTCAAAATTAGTTCTTCAAAATAAAATAAGAAAATTGTCATTTTAATAGAAGAGATCATCTATCTAGTTGAAAATTTAATTAGAGCTGGTGAAGTTTTTTGAAGACTCATGGAACAAGCTCAGCCTGTGCTTTTCTCGAGGGATTGTTGAAAATTCTCTAATAACAAATAACGTAGTGATCTGCCTGATACATTTCAAAGCTAATGTTGTTTGACTATATGTTGGTGGTAGAAAAACCTACTTTTGCATATTATAAACAACTGGCTGAAGAAATGTAAATCTACATGCATGACCTACAAGAAAATAATGTAGAAATATCCTGATTTCATTCTCCAATTCGTATACATTAAATAGATCTTCAACATGTCACAAAAGCTGTTGGGAGCTACAACTAAGATGTTTTAGACGGTATTACACAGAAAGTGCGAAAAAAGTATTATAAAAATGAATGAATTAGTTTGATTAGAGTACAAGTTTTTAAAAATTAGTTCTTCAAAATAAAATAAGTAAATTGTGATTTTAGGATAAATCATCTATCTAGTTGGAGATCATATTAGAGATGGTAAAGTTTTTTTAAGACTCATGGAACAAGCTCAACCTGTGCTTTTCTCGAGGGATTGTTGAAAATTCTCTAATAACAAATAGCGTAGTGATCTGCCTGGTACATTTCAAAGCTAATGTTGTTTGACTATATGTTGGTGGTAGAAAAACCTAGTTTTGCATACTATAAACAACTGGCTGAAGAAATGTAAATCTACAAGCGTGACCTACAAGAAAATAATGTAGAAATATTCTGATTTCATTCTCCAATTCGTATACATTCAATAGATCTTCTAAATGTGACAAAAGCTGTTGGGAGCTACAACTAAGATGTTTTAGACGGTATTGCACAGAAAGTGCGAAGAAAGTATTATGAAAATGAAAGAATTAGTTTGATTATAACACAAGTTTTTCAAAATTAGTTCTTCAAAATAAAATAAGAAAATTGTCATTTTAATAGAAGAGATCATCTATCTAGTTGAAAATTTAATTAGAGCTGGTGAAGTTTTTTGAAGACTCATGGAACAAGCTCAGCCTGTGCTTTTCTCGAGGGATTGTTGGAAACTCTCTAATAACAAATAACGTAGTGATCTGCCCGATACATTTCAAAGCTAATGTTGTTTGACATTTTCTTGAGGGATTGTTGGAAACTCTCCAATAACAAATGTAACTGCAAACCGTCGGGCCCGCCAAGTATGTACGGGAGATCGGAGGACCACCCCTGCTAGAGTAGCTCTAGACTTCTCTTGTTCTTCCTAGATGCGTAATATTATAGAAAGTTCAAAATGGAGGTGGAATAATGAAAAATAGTGATGTGTTGGGAACTATGTAATTTTTTTATATAGGCTTTGACTTTTCGTAAATACCTGAAAAAATTCTTATGAATTTTAGAAATAAAAAGAAGGCATTATAGTTATATAATTAAAATAATTTTCGCCCACACGAGAGTAAAGTACGTAAGTACTATAAAGTTTTGTAGGAGCTGTGTGAGCTATTGGGCCTCTTGGGCGTTATGTAGCACTTTATGCCCGATGGCTGAATATTTTTAAAGTTACGACGTGGGCGTAAAATGAAATTTTACATGCGAGGTACGAAAAGTTCTTATGGCCGAGACTTGACTATAATTAATTGATTTCAGTACTTTCTTGTGTTTAATTTGTATAGAAGAATGAAGAAATTTGAATTCATTTCTGAGAACATAGTCATACAGTTTTTCGGAGAATGGTTTGCATTACTTGACTATCGATAATTGATTTCACAACTTTCGTTTGTTTGATTTGCAGTGAACAATTTGAATGTACTTACATATAATTTGTTGAGCATACATTGACTCAAAGAAGTAAAAGACTTTTTTATTATAGTATTTATTTGACTTCTTTTAAAAAATCAAAAATATTATTTTATAGATTATACAGAAAAAACTTCTATACTTGCCTTATTTTATACTTTCGTAGAAAGTTTTATTAACAATATTATTATTTGTACAGTCATGAAAAAAAATTATTACCATTTGTAGAGAGTGCTTATTGAATAGATGAGATCAGAATAAATAAAAGGACTATAGACAAATTGTGTTGTTAGAATATATTTAAAAAATTAGTTTTTTAAGAACGTGTTGATTGTTTGGAAAAAATATTTAAGCTCTCAAAGTTTTTGGTACAGAGGGAGAGAGAGAGGGGGAAGAAAGAGAGGGTGGGAGAGTTTAGTAAATAATGTTTGTTAAGTATAAAACTATGTAGAATAGTAACCAAACTTATTCTTGTCTATAAGTTTTTATTTTTGTAAAAAACTTTTTTAGAGAGATTTCACAACTTTTTAAGAGTAAAAGTAGATTATAAATAATCTTTGTTAAGTGTATAAAACAGAGGGTACAGAGGGAGAGAGAGCGGGGGAAGAAAGAGAGGGTGGGAGAGTTTGGTAAATAATGTTTGTTAAGTATAAAACTATGTAGATTTTTATTACACAAAATATTTTATTACACTTTTTAACAATACAATAATATATTTTTATCTGACAGATAACTACGTTATTTGTTATTGGAGAGTTTCCAACAATCCCTCAAGATAAGGTCAAATAACATTAGCTTTGAAATGTATCGGGCAGATCACTACGTTATTTGTTGTTAGAGAGTTTCCAACAATCCCTCGAGAAAAGCACAGGCTGAGCTTGTTCCATGAGTCTTCAAAAAACTTCACCAGCTCTAATTAGATTTTCAACTAGATGATCTCTTCTATTAAAATGACAATTTTCTTATTTTATTTTGATGAACTAATTTTTAAAAACTTGTGTTATAATCCAACTAATTCTTTCATTTTCATAATACTTTTTTTTGCACTTTCTGTGCAATACCGTCTAAAACATCTTAGTTGTAGCTCCCAACAGCTTTTGTCACATTTTGAAGATATATTGAATGTATACGAATTGGAGAATGAAATCAGGATATTTCTACATTATTTTCTTGTAGGTCACGCTTGTAGATTTACATTTCTTCAGCCAGTTGTTTATAGTATGCAAAAGTAGGTTTTTCTACCACCAACATATAGTCAAACAACATTAGCTTTGAAATGTATCAGGCAGATCACTACGTTATTTGTTATTAGAGAATTTCCAACAATCCCTCAAGAAAAGCACAGGTTGAGCTTGTTCCATGAGTCTTCAAAAAACTTTACCATCTCTAATATGATTTCCAACTAGATAGATGATTTCTCCTAAAATCACAATTTACTTATTTTATTTTGAAGAACTAATTTTTAAAAACTTGTATTCTAATCAAACTAATTCATTCATTTTTATAATACTTTTTTCGCACTTTCTGTGCAATACCGTCTAAAACGTCTTAGTTGTAGCTCCCAACAGCTTTTGTCACATGTTGAAGATCCATTGAACGTATACGAATTGGAGAATGAAATCAGGATATTTCTACATTATTTTCTTGTAGGTCACGCTTGTAGATTTACATTTCTTCAGCCAGTTGTTTATAGTATGCAAAAGTAGGTTTTTCTACCACCAACATATAGTCAAACAACATTAGCTTTGAAATGTATCAGGCAGATCACTACGTTATTTGTTATTAGAGAATTTCCAACAATCCCTCGAGAAAAGCACAGGTTGAGCTTGTTCCATGAGTCTTCAAAAAACTTTACCATCTCTAATATGATTTCCAACTAGATAGATGATTTCTCCTAAAATCACAATTTACTTATTTTATTTTGAAGAACTAATTTTTAAAAACTTGTATTCTAATCAAACTAATTCATTCATTTTTATAATACTTTTTTCGCACTTTCTGTGCAATACCGTCTAAAACGTCTTAGTTGTAGCTCCCAACAGCTTTTGTCACATGTTGAAGATCCATTGAACGTATACGAATTGGAGAATGAAATCAGGATATTTCTACATTATTTTCTTGTAGGTCATGCTTGTAGATTTACATTTCTTCAGCCAGTTGTTTATAATGTGCAAAAGTAGGTTTTTCTACCACCAACATATAGTCAAACAACATTAGCTTTGAAATGTATCACGCAGATCACTACGTTATTTGTTATTAGAGGATTTCCAACAATCCCTCGAGAAAAGCACAGGCTGAGCTTGTTCCATGAGTCTTCAAAAAACTTCACCAGCTCTAATTAGATTTTCAACTAGATGATCTCTTCTATTAAAATGACAATTTTCTTATTTTATTTTGAAGAACTAATTTTTAAAAACTTGTGTTATAATCCAACTAATTCTTTCATTTTCATAATACTGTTTTTTGCACTTTCTGTGCAATACCGTCTAAAACATCTTAGTTGTAGCTCCCAACAGCTTTTGTCACATTTTGAAGATATATTGAATGTATACGAATTGGAGAATGAAATCAGGATATTTCTACATTATTTTCTTGTAGGTCACGCTTGTAGATTTACATTTCTTCAGCTAGTTGTTTATAGTATGCAAAAGTAAGTTTTTCTACCACCAACATATAGTCAAACAACATTAGCTTTGAAATATATCAGGCAGATCACTACGTTATTTGTTATTAGAGAATTTCTAACAATCCCTCGAGAAAAGCACAGGTTGAGCTTGTTCCATGAATCTTAAAAAAACTTTACCATCTCTAATATGATCTCCAACTAGATAGATGATTTCTCCTAAAATCACAATTTACTTATTTTATTTTGAAGAACTAATTTTTAAAAACTTGTATTCTAATCAAACTAATTCATTCATTTTTATAATACTTTTTTCGCACTTTCTGTGCAATACCGTCTAAAACATCTTAGTTGTAGCTCCCAACAGCTTTTGTCACATGTTGAAGATCCATTGAACGTATACGAATTGGAGAATGAAATCAGGATATTTCTACATTATTTTCTTGTAGGTCATGCTTGTAGATTTACATTTCTTCAGCCAGTTATTTATAATATGTAAAAGTAGGTTTTTCTACCACCAACATATAGTCAAACAACATTAGCTTTGAAATTTATCAGGCAGATCACTACGTTATTTTTTATTAGAGAATTTCCAACAATCCCTCGAGAAAAGCACAGGTTGAGCTTGTTCCATGAGTCTTCAAAAAACTTTACCAGCTCTAATATGATCTCCAACTAGATAGATGATTTCTCCTTCTAAAATCACAGTTTACTTATTTTATTTTGAAGAACTAATTTTTACAAACTTGCATTCTAATCAAACTAATTCATTCATTTTTATAACACTTTTTTCGCACTTTCTGTGCAATACCGTCTAAAACATCTTAGTTGTATCTCATAACAGCTTTTGTCACATTTTGAAGATCTATTGAATGTATACGAATTGGAGAATGAAATCAGGATATTTCTAAATTATGTTCTTATAGATGACACTTGTAGATTTCCATTTCCTCAGGCAGTTGTATAATATGCAAAAGTAGGTTTTTCTACCCCCAACAAATGGCCAAACAACATTAGCTTTGCAATGTATTGGGCATATCACTACGTTATTTGTAATTATAGAGTTTCCAATAATCCCTCCAAAAGAATCATAGTCTGAGCTTGTTACACGAATCTTCAAAAACTTCACCAGCTCTAATATTATTTCCAACTAGGTAGATGATCCCTTCTATTAAAATCACAATTTTCTAATTTCATTTTGAAGAACTAATTTTTGAAAACTTGTATTCTAATAAAACTAATTTCTTTTATATTCATAATACTTTTTTTGCACTTCCTGTGCAATACCGTCAAAACATCTTAGTTGTAGGTTAATGTTACTACTTAATGTCACTATTATTAAAATTCATGGTATAATCCATTCTTTGACGCATTGATATGCAATGAACTTGATCAATTTTTAGTGTGTTTTTATGTTTATTATTACATCGTTCTTCTGCATTCTACACAGATACAATAACACTGACATTCAATAATTATAAAATTCTAAGATTCTTGCACTTCTAGATCCGACAGATGGATATAATCGCCTTCATAGCTAAAGTCACAGGACCTGGGCCAATTTTGGACGAGTTGCCTTTGGAAGAATTGCTAATTTACCTTTAGAAATCATAGGGCCAGTAAAGCATTGATAATTGAAACACTATGAAGTAGAACGGGGCTCTGCTAGTGGGATATCTGCCACATTATTTCTGCCTCTACTACAGGAGGTTGCGTGCTTTGAGAGACTTGAACGTAATCTTTTAATGGCTGTAATGCATAATAATATGATATCGTTATCATTTACAATATATTTACGAATCATAAATTATATATTTGCAATGTTAAAATAATTTTACTAATCGATTATAAATCTTTTGTGATACATATTATGTTCTTTATATATATATATATATATATTATGTTCTTTATAATTGCAGGTTATGTGAAGTCAATTCATTCGTTCGTTCAAGTTTTGGAAAAGTTTACAAAAAGATGAATGATAACATAGAATTCACAAGTGATGTGGATATTGATGGCATCAATAGTGGTGATCAATGTCAAATATATTTATATTAAAATAAGTGTTAAGTATATCTAATGTTTTATTTATCAAATGTGATAGTATATTTAATTTTTTTCTTTAATTTTCTAGCGATTTAGTTGTAGTTAACGTAGAGTCTCCAAAAATGGTTGGCGATAGAAAACTAAAATTACAAAAGTTTTTAGTTAGTAATAAAATGAACCGAACAGTCCAATGCTTACTATGGAATTATACAATACATCAATACACTGAACAACTAAAAGCTGATCAGGTAAATAATTATTTGTTTAATTATTATATTATTAAACATATTTATAATAATATTATATATATATATATGGGATATTTCAGGTGAAGTCAGCAGCTCAAAATTTTAAAATCGCTGAAAATTGGTTTACTTCTAGTTTTTCATGAAAAAATAATGTTCCTAGAGTTTGAGACAAAAATTTTCAAAAATAAGCCAGTTATGGAACATTGAAAATTCAAATTTTTTTCATTTTTTGGTTATAATTCAACTTTAATCATTTTTTTACTCAAAAATTTGAAATTTTTTGTATAGGACATTGATTGGGAAAAAGTTTGCATTTAATCTCTAGAATGTGCCAGCATTTTTTTTAGAACCATTTTCGAAAGACTCTGATTGCTTGCTTTTTGATATACCTTCATCAAAGAATATTGAGACTGCGGCCAAATTTTTTTTGGATTCTTCTTCGAAAACCCTTCAAAATGCTGTTTTCGTCAATATTGGCCGAGCAAAGGGAAGAGTTACATTTTTTTCAAACACACACACACATATATATATATATATATATATATATATATATATATATATATATATATATATATATATATATATATATATATATATATATATACACTTATTGGGGTTTATGTAGTCCAAGACTGTATATTAGTACATACCACCCAGAGTTCCCTATGGCAAGTGACTAAAGAAATAATGGACCCTGAGGTTATAGACTCTAGGTCGGGCCGCATAAAACCCTATATTTAGAAATATTATGAAGCCCGGGCTGCATAATCAAAATCGGGCACGATGAACCCCTATATATAAAAAAATGGGCTTTATAAACCCCTTTCGAGAAAGGTATAACATATATATATATATAACGGTTGACCCCGTGCGACCGGTTATGACTGAAAAGTACAAGAACGACCCATATATATATGAGTCGTTCTTGTACTTTTCGGTCATAACCGGTCGCCCGGGGTCAACCGTTTTCCTCGCTGATTTTTCCTGTGAAACTACATATAAAAAAAGTGAGAAAGCTCCAATATTAGCTCCCCATATCCAATATTGAGACAGCTACACCGTGCTGAATTTCGAAAAATTGTCAAAAAATGGCTATTTTCAAAAAATTCTGTACGGCTCGTTTTTTGATCGATTTGAATGATTGAATGCAATAAAATTTATACACAAAGGAAAACGTGAAACTAAATATTTTTTTTTAAGGTTACATTTCAACCTTTGTAGTTCCTCGAGCTTTATAGATATTGAGAGCGGACATAATCTATTTTCTTCCTCTTAAAAAGACGTTTCATTTTCACTCGGCCAACGATTGATTTGGTTAACTGCAAGCAACCATACAGCTTTTTCAAAATGGTCGATTTTCGAAAATCGCAATGTTGGCACCCCTGTAACTTTCTTCTATCAAAATCGATTGGGCTCGTATTGGGCGGGAAAAAAGTTTTGACCTTCTAGAAAACGACCCAATTGGTTTTGTTCGGTTTTTTGGATATTTGCAAAAGTTACGAATTTTTCAAAATGGGGGTTTTTCGTATAAGTATCCATTAAGGGCGTGTTACACCTTGTGGCTTCTGAGGCCAAAATCAGCTGAATCGATGGCTTTTCATGGGTCTAAATTACTTGAAATTCATGTATTTATTGTCCAAAGAGTTGAAAATATTAAAAATATTTAATTAAATAATTTAAAAATGCTAACAACGACAAAAAAATTATAAAAACTCTTAAAATTAAGCCATTAAACGTGGTTTTTCAATTTTTAAAAATACTTAAACAAATAATTTTAATATTTCCAACACTTCAAGCCATTACTGCATGAATTTTAAGTAATTTAGGACTTGACCCACGAAAATTCATTGAATACTTTTTTTAAAAAGGCCTCAGAAGCCACTATGTGTAAGACCCCCTTTAATACGTAAAACACAAATCCTCAGTTTCTTGCTTGAGCATCCGCAGCAAAATTTATATTTCGATACATATTTTTACTATCTCAGTTTTTAAAATATTGTAGTGACCGCATTATCGTTTGGATCTGTTCCTCATTGTATCTGATGTTCAAAGATGTGTAAAAGGCTGATAGATCGAACTATATTCATTGCTTAAAGTGTTGTTTCAAATAAACAAAATGAATCTATAGAAAACATAATCTATGAATATACGATCCTGGATACAAGAATCTTTCATGGAAAAAGAGACAGATCCATTACAGACGAGCTTTTATAGATATAGAAACAATGTTTTAAAAAGTGGGATAGTAAAAATATGTGTCGAAATATAAATTTTGCTGCGGATGCTCAAACAAGACACTGATGATTTGTGTATTGTATTTTACGTATTAAGGTGGTTCCCTGGAGATCAGAGTTGATTCAACACATACTTGAAATTACACACGTAGGTCAATAACGACATAACCAAATTTCAGAGCATTTTATATTTTAGCTTCTGAGTAATTGCTGTGTAAAGTTATACTGATTACATGAGAGATATATCTATACTAGCTACTTTTAGCGCGCTTCGCGCGTATCATTAATCTCTTTGTTTTTTTTTGTTTTTGAGGTTATGAACATGATCAAGTTTCATTTTAAAAGTTTGTTTTAAATAGTTTAAATTATACGATAATAATGTAAGTCTCATAAATAAAATCATGAAATTTGTCTTATACTATTCAGTCTTAAATATTCAAAGTCAAGAATCCAATCTTCAAAATTCAAACATACTCGATTTTGGCGCTTATTCTATGTAGACCAATCAAATGAGCCAGCAAAAACAATCAAAACAGTCTTATTGTGATGACAGATTTCCTCCATCACTTTTTTAAGAGAGGATATATCGAAACTGTCGAGTTATGTATCTGTTTACAATATCTAAGCAACGAGATTCAAGTCAACCTTGGAATTTCATGTACTCATAGAATATATAATAAGGAATGTTTTCGCGCAAAAATGAAGTTGATTCATCGTTTCATTATTAAAATAGAGCTTTTTAAATATATCGCTTTCGCAGAACTTGATATGTTTCGAGGGTTATGTACGCTCAGCGCGCCAGCGTGCACTCTCTATCTCTCTCGCTCAAAGCTGTCTGTCTCTGTCTTACCCAGGGAACCACCTTAAGGTGGTTCGATAGCTCGCGGAGCGTGGGGCTCACCGCGCACCACCTCCCGCAGCCAACGAACTCAATCGTATGTTTACGTTTTGCCGCAGTACTCGGAATCGGCGTTGTCAATCGCGATCAGATTGCGTTTAAACATCCTCCTGTATATTTGCTATATTGCCTGTAGTTTTGCTTCCTCATAGAGGAAGCTTTGTAATAGTAAAATTTTAATTTTCTTTAAATTGCTCTAGAAACATGAATAAAGGTGTTAGAAGTTTGTGTCACATGATTTTACAAAATGTCTGTATGAATGTGTGTGTGTGTGTGTGTGTGTGTGTGTGTGTGTGTGTGTGTGTGTGTGTGTGTGTGTGTGTGTGTGTGTGTGTGTGTGTGTGTGTGTGTGTGTGTGTGTGTGTGTGTCTGTGTGTGTGTGTGTGTGTGTGTGTGTGTGTGTGTGTGTGTGTGTGTGTGTGTGTGTGTGTGTACCGCTTTATTTTCGGTATAATTTTGTACGACTACCTGATTCGTTTTTGTTTTATGTCAAATTTTTCATTTTCGAAAAATTTATTTTTGATCTTTTTTAATGATTGGATTTAAATTTTATAATCCGATGGGTAGCGTTCGAAAGAGCATAAAAAACCTATATTTAAAAAAAAAAATTTCTCTAGCTATCACGGTTATTTTGTTATTAACAAAAACGTGTTTTTTTTTTAAATGCTTATAACTCCCAAACTAAATGGTCAATTTTTATTGAGAAAAATCATGATAATGGAGATTATGAATAACTATAATATGTATAAAATTGAATCCATTCTATTGGTTAGTTTTTAAGAAAAAAATGAAAAAATGAAAAAAACGTGTTTTAGGTGGCGACAATTTACGGGAGTAAAATTGTATTAATCGCTTCAAAATTCCTTGTAGAGGTAGATTTTTGGTTGCCACCTGCACCTTTCTTTGGGATAGATGATTGGTTCATAAATTTCAGAGATTTTTGAGGTTAAAATTTTTGTAACCTCTTTTTCGACTCATAATTTTTCGAGAACGGCTGTATGTATCAGAATGGGATAGGTAGCATTTAAAAGAGAATTAAAATACCTATATTTTCTAAAAAAAAAGTTTCTATCACGGTTCTTTATTAACAAAAACGTAAAACATGAAAAATGAAAAAAATGAGTTTTGTATGTCCAACGATTCCGGAGGGAAAATAGTCGTAATTTCTTCAAAATTCCTTGTGGAGGTAGATTTTGGATAGCTCCTCGTTGCCCAATAAAATCGAACTATTACGACGAAAGATATTTGAGGTTTAAAATAAAACTAATTGAACATATGATAATATTTTGAAAAAATTGATTTATAAAAATATCGGGTTGTCGCACGAGAAAAAGTGTAACGAGAATGAATTTTCGAAAAATATATATTAATTTATTACGAATATTCATAAAGAAAATTGGGTATGATACAATTAATTATTGCGATAAAAAATTAAAAAAAAAATGAATAAATACATTATTTTGAGGAAGATAAGTGCCAATGTATTGGCAGCGGTTTTCGATTCGCTCTAACCTTTTTTAAAGACTCGCGTCCTAAATGTTTTGTGTTTTACCAAGGTACTTCCATAAGAGCCCGTGTATACGAGTTGAACTTTGAAGTTGAATAATTTCATAGCCGAGTTGACAAACGATCTGAAATTTCACACACTAATACAAAATCAATCGAAGAACAACGATATTTAGTTTTTGGAATGACGTAACCTTTTTCATTTCGGTATCGAACCTCCTTAAAGGGGGTCTTACACATAGTGGTTTCTGAGAAACTTTTAAAAAAAAGTATTCAATGAATTTTTATGGGACAAGTGCTAAATTACTTAAAACTCGTGCAGTAATGGCCCGAAGAGTTGGAAATATTAAAATTATTTGATTAAGTATTTTTAAAAATAGTTAAAAACCACTTTTAATTGCTTAATTTTAAGAGTTTTTGTAATTTTCTTTGTCGTTCTTAGCATTTTAAAATTCTTTAATAAAATATTTTTAATATTTTCAACTCTTCGGGCAATAAATACATGAATTTTAAGTAATTTAGACCCATGAAAAGTCATCGATTCAGCTGATTTTGGCCTCAGAAGCAACTAGGTGTAATACGCCCTTAATGGATACGTATACGAAAAACACCTATTTTGAAAAATTCGTAACTTTTGCAAATATCCAAAAAACCGAACGAAACCAATTGGGTCGTTTTCTAGAAGGTTAAAACTTTTTTTCCGCTCAATACGAGCACAATCGATTTTGATAGAAAAAAGTTACAGGGGTGCCAACATTGCGATTTTCGAAAATCGACCATTTTGAAAGAGCTGTATGTTTGCTTGCAGTTAATCAAATCAATCGTTGGCCGAGTGAAAATGAAACGTCTTTTTAAGAGTAAGAAAATAGGTTGTGTCCGATCTCAATATCTATAAAACTCGAGGAACCGCAAAGGTTGAAAGGTAACCTTAAAAACCAAAATATTTAGATTCACGTTTTCCTTTGTGTAAAAATTTCATTGCGTTATTTATATTCCACAAAATTTTTTTTCTAAAATTTGACAAAATTGCAAAAAAATTCCTTCTTGAATCATTCAAATCGATCAAAAAACGAGCCGTACAGAATTTTTCGAAAATAACCATTTTTTGACAATTTTTCGATATTCAGCACGATGTAGCTGTCTCAATATTAGATATGGGGAGCTAATATTGGGGCTTTCTCACTTTTTTTATATGTACTTTCACAGGAAAGATTAGCGAGGAAAACGGTTGACCCCCTGCGACCGGTTATGGCCGAAAAGTACAATATATATATACATGTATATTATTACTTAATTTAAGATGGATTTAGAAGAAATTCTTACCAAAAGACTAGATTTTAAACTTAGTTATGTATTATACCTAATGTTTAAGAAATTTGGTTTTTTTATTAAAAAACTCTTTCGTAAATTCAGTTCGCTATTATACGAGTATAAGAAAGCGTGTTGTCAATGTAAGTTCTTGATTAAGTGTAGATTTTATGATTTAATACCGACACATATTAGTAATAGCTCGAAGAATTTATCTTATCTTTCGATGCATTCTAATAAAGAGCATCGTAGTTTGCAAAAAATTATTAAGAAAATGGAGAAAAGAATTTGAAATATAGAGATTTCAGATATTAATTTCCACAAGAAATTTCTTACAGACAAAATCTTTAATTTTAAGAATGTATTAATTAAACACACAAATCCAAATCTGATTGACTCTTTTATGCATTTTTATAATACCAAATTAATGTTTATAATGAAAAAAGTTGAAGAGAAACTTGATACTAAATTAGAAAATTTATATTTACAAAGATACAATTCACACTTGATTAAAAACACATATAGAGATGACGCTTCATTGAACGTTAATGCTATTGACCTCAACCAAAACAGTACACAGGTCAATGAACGTTCTCACACTGTATCTAATGACAAATGGCTAGTGAACCTTTCCAATGTTCAACTACCTCCGTTTGTTATTAATACACTACGTCTTGGCGAAAAATTTAATTTTACTGACAACTTAAGTAAAAAGAATGTTTTAGAAATTATAAAAAACTTAGAATACTTTTTTAAAGAAAAAACAGTAGAGTCTGAATTCTCTAAAAATATAAGAAATAAGATCTTAAATATTTTAAGTAAACAACAGAATAATAATTTCAGTTTAGATTTTTTTGACAAAAAGCTCAAGATTGATTTAAAAAGAACCAAAGAATTTCTAAGCCATGATACTAACCTTTTAGTAACACGAGCTGATAAAGGTAATAGTACTGTTGTGATAGAAAAACAAAAATATGTGGAAAAAATGATTAATTTGTTCTCGGACACAAAATATTATAGTATTATTAAGAAAAACCCCCTGCCTTCATTTGAAAAGAACACTGACGCTCTTATTAAGAATCTAAGACAT